>VIEB01000017.1:684590-784910 GCA_006547085.1 Malus baccata
AAGAAGAAGAGAAGAAGAAAAAAAAATATAAGGAAATTTTTTTTTTATTATTATTTTATTATTTAAATATTTTTTAATATTATTTTTATTTAAATAAATTTTTTATTTTTTTAATGACACGTGGCGTCCAATCAGGGTGCCATGTCATCACTTAACGGGAGAACTAACAGTTTGACTAACGGATATATGAGACTGTCCCAAAATTTACATTTTAGGTATGACTCTGGGACGAAAAAAACTTGATGTACTAAATGTTGAAAACCACGAAACATGAGGGTGGTAAACAGTCTTTTACCCCAAATTTTAAATGCTGAGTTATGAGTGTGCAATTATTACTCAATATATTTTCAATTGTTTTCCATTTTAAACACAAAAGTTCAGTTGTGAATCTTCCATGGTGTTGTGCTGATTCATTTCTTTGTCTAGGAAGTTTAGCATTTCTACTACAATCGTGTGGTTTTTTATTTTATTTTATTTTTTTAAGATTTGTTGTTTGTTTGTTAAATACTTGTGTATGATCTGCATATTTGTGCTGCACATGGTTTCAAATAGTTATCATGCCATTAGCTCCTCTATATTTTGGCACACTATAGAAATGAGGTACACTAATCCAACATAGGTACCATGGTTGAGGTACATTAAAATTCTAATAATGTCTTTTTAATTTGCAGGTACTATGTATTAGGTACTATGATATAGGTACCATGCTACAGATACTATGGTATAGGTACCATGGTTTAGGTACATTGTTTACTTATTTTGTATGATGTATTCATTAAAATTTGATTTTTAGAGTTTTGTTTCATTGTGATATGAAACTTTTTGAATTTTAATCAATAATTTTTTCGTTTTCTTTTTGATATGTAACTGAATTTCTTATTTGGTATCTCAATTATTTTTAGATGTAGTTATCTTTTATAGGAGGAAATTAAGCACTCAAATCAAATATTAATTGCGTGGGTATTTTAGGAACCAAAATACACATAAAGACATTAAATCCAATGAAATATGAGTTTTAACGTAAATTCTGAGGTGGACATCCAGTCAAGGGACTAATTTAAATTTTTTATCTTACACCAGGTTTTTAAGAAAAGTTGATCTTAGCCAAGGACTAAACTCCACTAACCCCTTTTCAATTTCGCCTTCAGTGGAAAAGTTTCAAATCCCATTAAATATCAGAACAAGTATAAACAAGTTGCTAAATCTGCAACCAATAAAGTTGAAATTAAGGAACAATACAGAAAAGTTTGCTTTTGCCCGTCGGAAAGTTTTAAATTTTTTCTTCCACACTTGAAGTATACTATTGACTTACAAAAAGCTATTGACTGTATCGCCTCATAGCTTTTAGAAGGAAAATATAATCAATAAGATTTAGCTTTCTAAAGAGACTAACATAAATGATCAGAAGTTTAAATATGCAGGATATTTATGGTGTTTTGTACCGTAAGCTGCACTTATTATCTTTTTTTTTTTTCTTGATACAAGCGAGGTTGGAAAAGAGGGAATTGAACCCGGGACCTCAGGTGCAGGAAGACTCTATGTGATGCATCATGGTTCATTTTTACATATAAGATGCCTTGTTACTATTTTATTATAGGATTTGTATTTAATATAATCACCATCTCGATGGTCAGATGATGATTGTATTAAATACATATATTCACATGAATTGTATCTGATCATCAGATGGTGATTGTATTAAATACATGTAGGTATCGTAGCCAACCCTTTATTATAAGCCATATTACAAATTCAACGACTATCGTTACTGGTTAACTTCAAAAACCAGAATGGGATATCAATGTGTTGGATAAAGTAATCTAGAACAAATCAACTACCAAAGAGCACATACCCGGGTAAATTTCGATTCACCAAGCCCTTAACACATATCTCTGTTCACAAGTCATGGCATAAAACAATTTGTTAGTTGTTACAAAGGTACCGTATTACTGGTTACAGAATAATAATAAAGAAATGCACTAAAAGTCTAAAAGATCAACATAAAACAGGGAGATTACAGGTTCAGTTGAAATTCACCTCAGTATAGGATCTAAGCCACCTTGTACAATACCAAATAAGTTATGCTCTGTTGGTCTCTCGTGAGCTGTTTATTAAAGCAATGCAGCTATAAGAACAATGCTGACCAGCTGACTCGAAAGCATAAAAATGGAGAACAAAAAATATGCAATAAACAGGACAAAAGGATAACAAATGAAGCTAGGGCAACAAAACGAAAGAGGTACGCACAATCTAAGAATGTATACGCCAATTATGGATGACTTGGGGATCTAAGGAAGAACTGAAGAAGAAACAGCTCCACAAAGATAACTATTGAAATAGTTGGGATGTAAGTATAACATATCGTCTAAATCTACTATGAGAAACTTGCCCAGTCATGATGTTGTAAATGTAAGAAACTCGCTATTAACAATTAAATTGAACCGTCAGAACAGGCTTTCACCTAATTGAATAAACTTAGCACTGCACAGTAGCTCTAAAGCCCAAGGAAGAATCTTCTAGGAATCTAGGCCCTTATGGCAGATTATCAGCATAGCCTTGTCATACATGAGGTGATTATATATGAGTAAACATATACACATGCATGCATATATATATATATATATATATATATATATACATACATATATCTATGTTAGCCTTTTCCTGTATGCTATTTAAAAGTATATATACAAGAAACACGGACCATCACTACAATATATTTCACCTTCAATGCATCTCTCTATCCATCGTATAGTGCGATACATAGCCTCCTCAACTCTTGGACCAGTGGTGGTGGTTCTGACTACATCATCGAGGGCCATAATAATATCTGCTCCAATTCTGTTCTGCACGGATCATTGAAGATGCGTAAGGGAAGGTAGAGGGAAGACTTAATGAGATCTATGAATGGAAGTATTAACTAACAGAAGTTTACTAGTGTTGGAAATTTGAGCAGAAATTTTCTTGTCCCACATTGGCCATTCCCAAAAGATTTTATCACTTTATAAGGCTTTGTCCTTTAAAGAAAGTGATTGGAGTAATAGGCCTGGAGACTAAAATTGGGCTCACCTTTGGGGTTGGGCTTTGGGGTGTATTAATTATTTGGTAATTAATATATAATTAATGGAAAATGATAAACACACACCTTTTATAGCTTCCTACACACCCCTGGCTAATCATGTCCGTTGTTTTCGTTTGATTAATTCAATCCGATGGCCTGAAACAAAGAGGGGTGTGGGAAAAGCTATAAAAGGTGTGTGAAAATCAGCTCCCATAATTAATATATATTTAATTGTCAAAAGATGGGCCTTGGGCTTTGGGCTCTAATAATTAAATTACTTAATTAATTATTTTTCGGATTTACATAATTATTCTTTTAATTAAATTCGAATTTAATTAATTTTTTTTTTTTTGAAAAGACTCATCCTTTCAGATGAAGTCTGAAAGTTCTTTCTGAACACAGAGAGAAGCACCCCTCTGAAGAGATGTCTCCCAACAGTCACACCCCATTCTCATACCTGTTGCAAACAGGCATCCATCTGCTATATATACATCCATCTGCATGGCATTTAGAACACACAGAAATAATCAACTTCATCTTCTACATTCTTAAACCTTCTTACTGAGAGAACCACATTAAATTCGCCAGAAGTTAAATTTTCCGGTGCTGGAATTTTAACTTGATCGTTGAATCCTGGTGAAGCAGACGTCCGTAGAACTACAAGCCCAGAGTAGGGACGAAATTTCTGTTTCAAGGACATTGCGGTACGCAAGCCTCGATCTTCAAGTTGTCTGTTTTATAATTCATATTCTAGTTTATATTCTGTTAGTTTCTATTGCATTTATTATTTATTAGCATATATAAATTATCACAGATTGTTGACATTATATCCAACAACTAGTACTGAAGTACTATGTTACTGTTACAAGTTCTATGATGGGTTTTTTTTAAAAGTTTGTTCTATTATGCTTTCTCTTCTTTATATAATTCCATCTATTAGTGCTACATCGATATCATTATGACATCTCTATGCAGGACATTCAATGGCATAGTATGCCTCGAAGACAACCGGTGATAAGACCTTGCTAATTAACCCAAAAATTACCCCCAGATAACTAAAACCAAAATTGTAGAGCCAAAAATAATCAAGAGATGACACGTGGATTTTTGGATAAAAATAACAAAATTACCCTTGAGGCACACATGAATTCCTACGCGCGAGCAGTGGACAATCATCCCTCAATCAAATCAAAAGTGCCCAAAATAGGTCTTTATTCAAAACCTGTTTCATCCATTTTCTCCACAAGGTAACCCCCAAAACATTTCTTTTAAATTATGTTAATTAGTTAATTAATGGATTTATTACCTAATTAATCTATTAATGACTAATTAAACTACCAATTACACACAAAAAAACACACAAGAGGCCGGTCACCTTCTCTCCCAAGGGAGCCGGCCATGCCTTTTATTTTCTACCTCATTTTCTCTAAAAAACCTAAGTTTTCACTCTTGCTAAACACTCAAAAATTCTCCAAACAATTTTCCCTCAAAATTCTAACTTTGATATTGGAGGTTCTTCGGCCAAAGCCTCCCTTCATCGTGGGTGCGTGAGACTCTTGGCCTTAACCTAAGGTGTTATTTGTTTTATAGGTGCAATTTTATCCAAAAAATAAGGAGGAAGAAATTTGCATCCACAAAAATGAAATTGATATACATACTTGGATTTGAATTGACTCCTCAGGTGTCAAGAGCATTGGCTTTCCATCAATCGGTTACTGAAATAGGCGAATAACCAGTTACGCTCCTTTTGGACAAACGCAAAATAACAGTATTCTTGAATACACATAATAAACAACACGAATCATATAAGTACAAAACGAAAAAAGTAATATAGCATTGACAACAAACAGAGAGTTGACTCTTAGGGTTTAGAATAAATGACAACGCCCACCTATGCAAAATAAGATGCAAAAATCTAAGAAAATAAATTTTTAAAGTTTGATATACAACATTTTATTGAATACTTGGACAAACACTCATTATAGGTTTGTTTCTCATGTTTTCAATATGTTTTGATACTTTATACAATACAATTATGTGTTTTTTTAGGTATACATAGGCATTTATTTATACAATATTTAATAAATTTACTTAAATCCGTCGCCACCTGACTAGCACCTAACGTTTTTATAGAACCTTAAAAAAAATCCTTGGACTTGGAGTAAGCCCAAGTGACTAGAGAGTGTTTATGCCCGAACACAAGTGACGCTTTACTGCAGTTGTGGAAAATTCATGCCCATGCATAATAGTACGGATTCAATCCTCATCAATTCTTCTCGCCTCCTAATAACTAAGAGCATCTTCAATGGACTCCCTAAATCAGCTCCTAACTAGAATTTAGTGAGGATTTCAAAAAACAAAATTAACCCTAATCATGCTCTCTATCCACCTCCTAAGATAGAGATTAATCTATGAGTTCCTATATTATATGGGGAGAGAGGAAGAAGCTCTTAGTGGCTCTTTATAATTAATGCTAACTGATTTAATATAGTTATATATAATTAATTAATTCCTATCGGGCTAAATATTGACTCATAGTCATTATAACTCTCTAAAGTAGGGAGTATAGTTAAAGTACAACATTTTTTTAGAGTACCTAAAATAACTTTTTGATAGTTTTATGGGTAAATTACATTTTACCTCCTCAGGTTTAGAGTCGATTTCAATTCCTTACAATATCTTTAAAACATTTCACTTTCATACCTCACCTACTATTTTATTTCAATATAGTACATCTGTTACATTTTCCATCCATTGATCCGTTAAGAACTGACGTGGCTGCCACCTGTGTGCCATGTGGCAATTTTCTTTTTTAAAAAAAAAAAACCTGAATCTTCTCAACAACAAAAAAAAAAACTATTTTCTTCCTGAGCCCTTCCCTTTCCCTGCAACCCTAACACCCTATCCCCCACCCCCGCAAACCCCAAACAACCCTCTCTCCCTTCTCTCTCCACAGCCAACGCCCCCGCAACCCCCCTCCCCGACTTTCGTCCCCTCCTCCTCCCTCCAAGCTCTGCGACTCCTGCAAGATCTCCCTCTCCCGATCCATTTTTCTTTTCCCCAACTTCTTCTCCAGTAACTCCATAATGCTTGCAAGCTTCCCAACACTGATTTTAAAAACCCTTGCACCAGAATAAAACCCAGATCTTAAAACCAATAAAATGACCGAATAATTGCAGACGAGGAAGGAGAAAAGTATCAACCAATTCGAGCTTTGCACATGATCTTAGGTCTTCGAGTGGCTTCTCCGAACAAACAATTTGAGCTCAGTGACGGTAGGAAAGCCGGATGGCAACTAGACCAGGCTTTTTTTATCTCTCGCTCCATCCCTGCTCCCTCTGATTAGACGGCGAAGCCGACACCACTTCCTTGTGCTCTTTGATTCTCAAAATCCACGGCTCACCTCCAATTTTGGCCTTGCCGTCGTGCACTGCGTTTCGTTGATCCCCATGCCTATACGTTGGAGAGGAACGACCCGGTGTTGTGCTCAAAGGTTGGCGATGGCCACAAACCACCGTGGATGAAGACTCCAAGCCCTCATTTCTTGTTTGCAGTTGGGGAAAATGACAGAGAGGGAAAAGTTGAGGTTTTGTTGGTGAAGGGAGGGGACGAAGGTTGGGGAGGTGAAGATGGAAGAGAGGGAGAGGGTGGGGGGTTACGGGGGAGGGGGGGGTTGCAGGGGAGGTGAAGATGGTGGATGAGAGGGAAGTGGGTCGGGTGAAGTTAGGTTCTGGGTATAGTTTTTTATTTATTTTTATTTTTTTATTGAGAAGATTCAGGTTTTTTTTTTTTAAAAAAATAAAAATTTGCCACATGGCACACAAGTGGCAGCCACGTGGGACAAATGTGGCAGCCACGTCAGCTCTTAACTGATCAATGGATGGAAAATGTAACGGAGGGACTATATTAAAATAAAATAGTAGGTAAGGTATGAAAGTGAAATGTTTAAAGATGTTATAAGGAATTGAAATCAACCCCAAACCTGAGGGGGTAAAATGTAATTTACCATAGTTTTATTATAACATAGAGAGTGTGATTGAAGATATTCTAACTATTTAACTCACTAAGTGCAATTTTGACGCGGCGTGGGACGAATGAATGGAGATTGGAGGAATAGGGGTAGTACTACATAATGAAAGGAGGGAGTTTATGGCTGCTTTAGCAAAACAGGTGGATGGGATTGCTTGGTATCAAAGCGGGTTTTGTTTGGGCCCGAATACTTTGTCTGTACTCTTTTCAGACTCATTAATAGGTATGTTCCAAGTGCATAGTATTCATGTGCTTGTCTTTTAATTTTTCGATGTGAAAGTTCTCCCCAACTTAATCACTTGCAGCCAAGAAGTGTGAAATATTTGGTTAAGATCAATCTAAACCAGCCCATTATGTATATGTATATGTATATGATTCAATATGCAAACTATTAAACAACTTATTAGAAACACAAGACTACCAATATGAAATGTCACGAAATCCCCCACTCTTGGGGGATGTCCTCAACGATGAGGAACATGTACTAGGGTGTATGTGCGACTCGTTTAGATCATGGGCTAGGACAAAAGAAAGAAAACAATTGATTCAGTATCAACGATCAGTACCCGTGAATAGACTAGAATGGAAGAACTCCATTCAATATCTAAAAAAATATTTACAAAAATCTATCCTTCTATTGTGGTATCAAATGTATGGTTTTCATTGGTGCAAATCTAATCAACTCCGTTTTAAATTTAAGATGAGAAAGAATTCTCCATTGAGAGGGCGTGTTAGAAATCCCACACTGCTTGGTTTCCCTGTGAGAGGGTCTAACCCTAATGTACAACTGATAATTACATGGTTCCAGTCTAATTACAACGAGACCTTTTAAGGTAATATTTCACACTTCTTGGCTACAGGTGATTAAGTTAGAGAGAGTATCAGTGTTGGACAATATCCGGGTTAGACCATCTCTCTGAAATTTTAATAGTTAGTATTTTTATTTTTATGTTTTAATATAATGAATTCTCTACTCGAACAAGAAAAATCCTCCTAGCTATTTCCATGTACACGTGATAGGCAAGTCCCTTCTTCAATACATAACTAAAATAAAACAAGAAAACTGCAATCATACTTCTTTTTTTTTATTTGAGAAAAAAGTAATATATCCATGGCATTGAAGCTCGATATTAGTATAGCATACGATCAGATTGAATTGAGTTTTTTAGAGAAAATTATGAGAAGGATGGGTTTTGCTGAAGAGTGGACTCACCTTATTATGATATGTATAACTACAATCACTTGTTCGTTCAAAATAAACAGGGATCCAGTAGGCTATGTCATGTCTAAGAGAGGAATAAGACAGGGAGATCCGCTCTCCCCATACTTGTTTGTGCTTTGTGTCAAGGGCTTGTCTGCCTTATTTACGGCAAGGGAGAAAATGGGGCAGCTTAAAGTGGTCACCATTTGCAAGGATGCACCGAGTGTAAACCATCTTTTGTTCGCGGATGATAGTTTTATTTTCGCTCAAAGTTCACTCCAAGAATGTCAAAGGGTCAAGGTGTTGCTCAAGATTTATGAAAATGCATCCTGGCAAGCAATCAACTATGAAAAGAGTTGAATAGCATTCAGTTCAAATCTCATGGAGATCGATGGGCAACTACTTGCCGATTGTATAGGCGTGTCTTGAGTTGCATACCATGACCACTATTTGGGTTTACCGGTTTTCGTGGGAAAAGCAAAGAAGGCTACACTAGTTTACATAAAGGATCGCTTATGGAAAAAATTGAATGGATGATGGGGCAACTTGTTGAGTAGTGCAGGCAAGGAGTTGTTGATTAAGACAGTGGCACAAAATTTGTACTTTTAACCATTTCTAATGTATTTTATTAATTAGGAGCATCGAGCACAACTTGAGTTCAAGGATGACTATATATATAGGGAATGCTACATGATGGATATATTGTGAAAATTGAAAATTAAAAATAGTAAGGGCCCATTTTTGATATTTGTATACCTATGGGGGGACTGCACAGGGTGGTATTGGTACAATTACCGTACCAAAACTCGTGTACCAATTACCATACCAAACTTTTGGTATGACAAAATCTATTACTAGTACCGTGTCAAACTTTCGGTATACCAAATTTCGACATGCCAAATAGTTCGGTTGACATGGTATGATAATGGTAATTACCACTTTATTTTGGGCCAAAATTTTATTTCATTTTTTCCAATCCAATTCAAGGCCCAAACATGTTTTGGCCACTCTCTTTGGCTTTCTAAAACTTTTTTTATTTAATTATTAGAATTTTATAGAGATTCATTTAAGAAACAAGAAGTAAATAGATGGAAGAATTGCTGAAAGAACCCAACATCCCTAAAAAAAATAGTACAAAGATTCCTAAATTTCATCTTTATAATCTTTAAAATTGTACAAAAGTTAATTTGATAGACGAAGTTAGGGAGAAAGACATCCCAATTTGATGAAGGAGAAGGTGAGATGGACTGCGAAGAGAGAGAGAGAGTCGTCGGAACAGGAGCAACAGAGATGAAGCCGATGGCTAAATGAGTGAAAAGATGAATAGTGGCAGCGCAAGAAGGCTTAGAATTTTTTATTGGGAAAGTAGAGATTAGAGGGTGAGATGATTGGATAAATGACTAGGAAAAACTATATATAGTGCATATATTATGATAATAATACATAATTATATATATATAAATGAATAAATAAATGATATAATACTAATAGTAGTGGTACAGTACGGTATACCAATGATAATGGTTTTGAATACCATTACCGTATCGAAAATGTATGGTATGGTATAAATACCATATCATTGCCAATTGTACAAATTTTTGGCACAACTTTGATATGGTAATTTGGCAAAAAATTCCACCCATACTCCACATATCCCTCCGTTTGCTAACAACATTGTAAACCATGAAATTATTTCTGCTCATCCTTCATCATTATTTATGTGGATCCATCTCTCTCACGCCTCCATCTCCATCCCCACATGACCACGAAGTAGCAACCAACGAACAACCACCGCACCTCGATATCTAAAAACGTCATTGTGGAGAAATTTTTTATTATGACCAGAACATGGTGGTGCACCATATGTTTTTATATAAGTGGTGGGAAATTGTATTTTTTAAGTTATTAATTTTTTAACACACATATTCCACAATTTGTATAAGAACAAATGGTGTTTTACCTGGTGTTCCGATCACATTGAAAAATCTCTCGCCATTAGGGTTTGTGAGGTTGGTCGTTTGGGGTGTAAATTCACTAGGAGGTGAAGCGAAGGAGGCAATGAGATCTGGGCTTGTCGATTTGAATGGCAGATTTGGAGTTTTAGGAATTGGGTTCCTTTTGTTTGTATGGTCACGGTTAAGCCACGTCTTTTTATCTTATTATTGCTATAAAAAAATCAATATAAAATATTAACGTGACTTAATCGTGACAACACAAACCAGGAAAGAATAGAAGTGTATAAACCAAGAAAGAATGGAAGTGTACGAGAAAAAAGGATGAGAGAATCCTCCTCCGGGTTATAATGGGTGGAAAACTTGAATTCTGGTTTATTAAAAAGGAAAACTAATGAAAAGGGTTTGAAAACTTTGAGTTTTAATGATAAGGACAAAATAAAGGGTAAAGTGAATAGTACCATGATTGACTTTTTAGTGTAAAAATGTGGTTTTTCGTTAAAGTGAATAGTACCGGGAGCTTTTCGTTAAAGTTCTCTTATTAAAATCCAAATGAAGGAAAAGGAAGAGAGAGAGAGAGAGAGAGAGAGAGAGAGAGAGAGCAAAAATTAAAAATTAAGAAAGATTTTTTGTCGGCAAGATGAGACAGAAAAGAAAGAAAGTGAAGGAAAAGGAAGAGAGAGAGAGAGAGAGAGCAACAAAAGAAAAGAAAGTATAAAATGCCCATTGGGGCAAAGTGAAAGAAATACATACCAGGGCAAAGAAGAAATTGGACAAAGACAGGGAGAAAGAGAAAAGAAGAAAGAAAAGACAAAAAGAAAAGGAAAGAGGGAGAGAAAGAGAAAATGAGGAGAAAGGTACTGGAGAAAATGTATAAAAGAATAACACAAGAGAAAGTTATTCGTGTGGAGCCAAAAATAATCACAAGGCGACATGTGGATTCTTGGTTAAAAAAGGACAAAAATACCCTTGAGACATACTGGGATTCCTACGCGCGAGCAGCGAGCAATCATCCTCAACCAAGTCAAAAATGCTCCAAAAAAGGTAACCAATTCCAATTTATCTCATCCATCCTCATTATAGGTAATTACTTCCTAACCTATAAATTATCCCATAAAATAGAGATTAATTGGCTAATTAATGAATTGATTCCTAATTAATTCATTAATCACCAAATTAATCACACATTATACCCCAAAAATCACTCCAAGGGCCGGCCATTCCCATCCAAAAAAAGCCTATCATATTCTCTACCTTTTTCCACCATTTTCCCTTTTTAATTATTTGGTAACTCCTAATTAAACCTAAATTAAACCTAAAACACCCTAGCCACCCCTATCCCTATAAATATACTCTCATCCTCACCAAAAAACCAATTCAAACACTTTGGCCAAAATCCCAAAATTCCCTAAACACTATTTCTCTCTAAATTCTAACTTTGGCATCGGAGGTTCTTCGGCCAAAGCCCCCCCCCCATTCATCGTGGGCGCGGGAGGCTTGTGGCCATAACCAAAGGGGTTATTTTTTTTGTAGGTGCAATTTTGTCCAAGATCAAGGAGGAAGAAATTTGCATCCACAAATTGGTGCTTTCATTGAGAGTTGAAATCCATACTCGTAGAAGACTCTCGCACAAAAAAGGTTTTTTCTTTATTTTCTAGTCCATTTGAATATTTTTCATACGTTCTTATTATTAGAATTTTTTACTTGCAAAGGTTCTTTGATAAAACGTATAAGCAAAATATAATGGCTAGAAATTTAGAAAATTCCATAAGTGAAAATTCTAGTGTTTAAGAAATGGGAGTGCGGAGATCCGTGAGGCAAAATGCGACAATAAGGGGAGCGGCATCACCACCACGAGTTCCCACCATGGGAACCACCGTGGTGGCTACCCCACGGCGAGGTCCATGGTGCCTTCACCACGGCCACCATGGGAACCACCGCGGTGGCTACTTCGGTAGCCATTCGTGGCGAGGTCCATGGAGCTTTCACCACGGTCCGAGCCGTGCCATCCAAGGCTCACGGTACCAAGACCACGACCCAAACCGTGCCATCCAAGTTTACGTGGACCCAAGCCCAAGCCTCGCATTCACATGTACCGCGCGTTGAGCAGCCTACTTCCGTCGAGCAGCCTGCTTCCGTCGAGCAGCCCACTCCCGTGGCCCAGCCTGCTCCTGCCAAGCAGCCTGCTCCCGACGAGCAGCCCACTCCCATGGTCCAGCCTGCTCCCGACGAGCAGCCCACTCCCGTGGTCCAGCCTGCTTCCGTCGAGCAGCCCACTCTCGTGGCCCAGCCAGCTCCTGCCAAGCAGCATGCTCTCGTGACCCAGCCTGCTCCCGACGAGCAGCCCACTCCCGTGGTCCAGCATGCTTCCGTCGAGCAGCCCACTCCCGTGGCCTAGCCTGCTCTTGCCAAGCAGCATGCTCTCGTGACCCAGCCTGCTCCTGACGAACAGCCCACTCCCGTGGTCCAGCCTGCTTCCGTCGAGCAGCCCACTCCCGTGGTCCAGTATGCTTCCGTCGAGCAGCCCACTCCCGTGGCCCAGCCTGCTCCTGCCAAGCAGCATGCTCTCGTGACCCAGCCTGCTACTGACGAGCAGCCCACTCCGGTGGTCCAGCCTGCTTCCGTCAAGCAGCCCACTCCCGTGGCCCAGCCAGCTCCTGCCAAGCAGCATGCTCTCGTGACCCAGCCTGCTCCCGACGAGCAGCCCACTCCCGTGGTCCAGCATGCTTCCGTCGAGCAGCCCACTCCCGTGGCCCAGCCTGCTCCTGCCAAGCAGCCTGCTCTCGTGACCCAGCCTGCTCCCGACGAGCAGCTCACTCCCGTGGTCCAGCTTGCTTCTGTCGAGCAGCCCACTCCCGTGGTTCAGCCTGCTTCCGTCGAGCAGCCCACTCCCGTGGCCCAGCCTACTTCTGCCAAGCAGCCTGCTCTCGTGACCCAGCCTGCTCCCGACGAACAGCTCACTCCCGTGGTCCAGCCTGCTTCCGTCGAGTAGCCCACTCTCACGGCCCAACCTGCTCCTGCCGAGCAGCCTGCTCTCGTGACCCAGCCAGCTCCCGACGAGCAGCCCACTCTCACGGCCCATCCTGCTCCAGTGGCTTTCCAAGCAGCCCAAGTCGGCCCACGACTATCTCAACCATCCGGACCTACCATCGAGCCGGGGGCATTCTCACCACATTTTTTCGCGGATTTGACATTTCCCAACTCAAATTTCGCGCCTGGAGTCTACCACATTTCCACTGCCTAAGGAGGCGCATTCCTTCCAAGCTCTTCCAATCTAAATGGCGAACAACACTTGTCTTGACAAGTCATAGAGTTGACGAGCGCCCTTGCACAACAGACAACTTTGGTGAATCAACTTTTGCAACGCATCGGGATCCAACGTGCCCCGGACGAGGTATCCCGAAGTAGGACAAGGGCAGACGAACCTTACCAGCAGCGTCCTGGCAAGCAGCCACTCGACCAGCTACGAGCCAAACATTCAGGCAGTGTATATTCCCGATTGGGCCCCCGAGATAGCGTATACTCCCGTCTTAGCGCGCGGAGGAACGTGTACTCTCGACTTGGACCACGGATGAGCATACATTCATGGTTAGGATCACACTCCGATATTCAACATGAGCAACCTTCCAGACAAAGTGTTCATTTGCGGCTAAGCCCACAAGGAGCATCATCCACCTCACATCAGAGTAGGCAGCACGACGGACGGAGAGAAGCAGTCACTCAATCCAGCTCAAGTTCAACCAGCAGTCTGCGAAGAACTCGCTCGCCTGCTAGGAACGCACCACATGCACTGCATCCGCGGCATAGACGAGCCAAACACATGGAAGAGCAGCCTAGACCAGCAAGTTATGGCTGGGGGCAGCCGAGAGCTCCACTACCCCAACAAAGGCAAATTCAGGAAGAAGTAGAGAGACTCTTGACCAAGCGGTTGCATGATTTCCAACGCAACGAGGTCACCGACGAGGCACTACGACGGAACATGACCAACATAAGCAGGTCACCCTTCACGGACGAGATCGAGCAGGCGGAGCCTCCACGAGAGTTCAGCATGCCACATTTCACATCTTTCAAAGGGGATGAAGACCCGGAGAGACACTTAAAGCGCTACCGAAGCGCAATGATCCTTTATCGAAACAACGATGATCTCATGTGCAAGATATTCGCCACCACTCTACAAGGCGAGGCGCAAGATTGGTTCTACACCCTGCCGCCACAATCCATCCGGAATTTCTACGAACTTTCTTTGGTTTTCACCAAAGAATATTCATCCTATCGCTCGATAAAAAAGAAGTCTGACCATTTGTTTGACGTCAAGAAGAACCCAAAGGAGTCGTTTCGCGACTATGTGAGGAGGTTCAAAGTAGAGAAGGCAAAAATAGTCGGATGCAACGACTCGATAGCTAGAGCAGCCTTCCAAAAAGGACTTCCAGCAGACCACCCGCTATTTGGAAAATTGATCATGAAAGAAGATCTAACTCTGGCAGACTCTTTTGCTTTAGCAGAGAAGCATGCCCTTTGGGATGAGGCTCGCCAATGCACATTCAATGACTTGAAGAAGTACCCGACATCACCTCCCTAGAAGCAGCGGAGGACTTATTCGCATGTTTGACGGTATCTAAAGTAGCAATAAGCTCTACCATCATGCGAGAAGAGCTGGGGGCCCGACTACCTGTATTCTACAGTTACCTGCAGTCATCATCATGATGCACTATTCCGCCGAATCCAAACCGGCGACAATAAAGGCGCAGACCCTGGCAGATGCAAAGCTTTCTGACTAACGCAACAACTCGGCCCAACGATGCCCCGAAGGCAGTCGAGCACACTTTAGCCGCACATATTCCCTCAATGGAGATTTCTGGCATTCGCATGTTAACGGCACATCCAACTACAAAGGCTCGCGAGCAGCCGTGGTTCGTGGCAACCGACTACTTCACCAAATAAACGGAAGCAGAGCCCATGACGACCACGATTTAGACGGACATAGAACGCTTCATATGAAGGAACATCATTTACCGATTTGGCATCCCTTAATCCATCGTCACCAACAACGGCCTGCAATTCGTGGGCAAAGATTTGGCGAAGTTCTTCCAAAAATATAGCATCAAGCAGCATATGTCCATGCCGAGATATCCTCAAGGCAATAGCCATGCCGAAACATTCAAAAAGATGGATCTCATCTGGGAAGGTCCGTACAAGCTCAGCAGAATAGGCGGCAAGATTAATTATACCCCCGCTACCATGAAACGATAAAAAGATTGAAAAAGCAATGGATGGCCTACAATCTGAAGAAGTACCATGTGTGACCTCCCGCTACATCAAAACCCGAAGACTCAATAAGCTCGACGGGCACCACCTCACAAGCTGAGGACTATCCAGTTGTTATGCAGTTCCTACCTTACAGCTAAAGTTCTCGTTCGTTTCACTCGTTTTTCAATGAGGAATTTAGAAGTAATCACAACTTGGCTTGGTTGCATGCTTACAACAACTAATCATTCCTGCACTTCAAAAGAAGACGGCGCCCTTCTTAGGGACTCATCGCAGGAATTGCGCCCCCTAAGGGACCAACCATGCTCTCCAGTGCGAAAGGGTAAACCAATTCTCCGACACCCATATGGGTCAGCTCTCCAAGACGGGAGGATAAACTTTACACTCCGAATATCTCGACGTGGATGAGCCTGGCTGCCCTAGTATAACTAGATCCACGATGGCTTGCGCCGGGATTCCTAGACGTAGCCGCAATGGTCTTTCTCAAGGCTTAGCTAACTGAAGGATTTTGGGTCTCTTGGCCTAATCTGTGGGGAACCGGGCCCTAGAGCCGGAGAGGGCACCTTACGCAGTACATCCGATGGACGGCTGCCCTGGAATCCTAAAGCTGCTACCGAGTGCACTAAGGTAGCCTACGGATTCCGGAAGACTGCCTACGGCTTGCCCTTCGAGCAGTAAAGTCGCGCTAGACTTATACAACCGCACATTCTTGTGAAAGGTTAAACAAGCTAGCGCGCATATACGAAGTTTTATCCACTGCCGACATGCTACGTAGTCGATAAGCTTCACCTCTGCCAAGCGCGGAACAACCTAAACCAAGTCCTAAAGTGTTGTGATACTTGCTACGCAACCTACGGAATTGAAGAACGTCAAGGTTAACAGCCTAGTGGTTACGCGGACTTGTCTGCTTCTGTAAGTAAGGCATCCGGCTGCCAACCCTATGGCTAACAACTTTGCAAAGTTGTACACCAACACCTACGGCTGCATAGGCTACGCGAGCTTGTCTGCTTATAAAAAAGTAACATGCCTGCCACTGGTCTATCAAGTCTAAAGGTTAGGGCATGAACAAAAGAAGTGAAGATGAAGAAAAACGAAGGAAAACAAGTTTATAAACAACTAGCAAAGGCCGAAGGAGTTCAAGCAAAACAAGAGCTACAAGGAAAAACAAGGAAAATCCTAAAGGCTACCTAAAATGCTACACTACAGCAGCTTGGACATCCCACGACTACTCGGTCGCCACACCTTCAACAGCCGTAACGCTCTTAGCAGAGGCATCATCCGGCGCTTCACCCCCGGCTGCCTCAGTCTGGGCACTAACTTCTCCAACTACTTCACCAATGGAAGCCTTAAAAGTAAAAGCAAGCAAGTCTTCCGGAGAAATAGAGAAGGTCTTAAAACCTCAAGCCCATCCTTCTCACCCTTCAGCTGCTCATTCTTCTTAAGCAGACGAACACGGACGCACTGCAACTCATCCACTCTCGTCTTAGCATAATGAGCGAAGCTAAGCTCAGAAATTGCAAGCTTAAGATCTTGAATCTGAGGCGAATCAATCTTAGCCGCAAAGGGAGCAGGCTTTGGCGCCACTTTAGCAGCAGAGTCCACCTTCCCACTCTTCATAATAGCAAGTCTCTACAAAGGTGAACCGGACTTGGCTCCCAAAGAACGTCCTAGTACAGACTTCGGCACTGGGGGCATGATAAAACCTTTACGCTGAGCAATCTTATCCACAATTGTACTAGCCATTCTCAACATGGAAGACGCCACATGCTCAGATCTAGCAGCCTTATTTTTCTTTCCATTGGAAGAAGTCATGTCAATCACATACCTCTCGGTAGCAAGCGGACCCTCATGAGCAGCAGAAGAAATCTTCAGTTTTTTCTTAACTGGCATCTCATGAGCAGGTGGGGAAGATCTCTTCTTTCCATCTTCATTCATAGTAAGCTCCACGACAGCGATCAGACGAGCCAATGCATCCGCCTTGATCCTCTTTACCTCCTCTTTCCGGAGCAACCCACCTTTCTTTCAGCAAAAAGGACTAAGCAGCCAACGACATTCATGGCACTCAGCAGGGGAGCTCAACCCAGCATTCCAGCAGACAGGAGGCCTGCATGCCCAACATTCCAGCAGCCCATGAGACCCGCAATCTCCTTATTTCTCTCAATCGCCAGCCTGGCCCAAGTCAGGTCCAAGAGCCCAAAGGACATCAGCCATACGACTCGCCTAGCACTGCGCCCCAGCGCCACAATCCTCGACCCCAGCTGCACAAGCTGCCCTTGGTTCTAGCCAAGTCAAGCAGCTTAAAGCAGTGGTCCCTACCACAATACCTCATCGGCCTATGCCGAGCCGACTCCTGGCCTATGCCAGCCGACGTGCCGCACCACCCTGACGGCTGCCCTGCAATAGCACTATCCAAGAAGAAGGCAAGAAAAATTAAATTTTTCTTACATCGGTGCGGCACGGAAAAGACGAAGAAATCAACGAAAGACGGTCCTTTGCACGGGCACGATGTAGAAGATTGCTAGAGGAGGGGGAACAAATATCCTCTAACTTTCTCTCTCTTGTTGGGTAGAATAAATCGCTCTCCAAAGTTTATTTAATAACCCACTTAAGGTGGACTTAAATAGGCTTTGAGAGAAATTTATTTCCCTTTCCTAGAAGGATCTAATTTCCATTTAAAGAGAGAATCAACATCGAAATAGGAAGCAATCTTAAGTTTCCTAAAGCAAGAAAATCTCTACACCTGTTGCCTTCTCCTACGAGCAGCCCAACAGGTGTGGGGGCATTTGTGGAGCCAAAAATAATCACAAGGCGACATGTGGATTCTTGGGTAAAAGAGGACAAAAATACCCTTGAGACATACTGGGATTCCTACGCGGGAGCAGCGAGCAATCATCCTCAACCAAGTCAAAAATGCTCAAAAAAAGGTAACCAATTCCAATTTATCTCATCCATCCTCATTATAGGTAATTACTTCCTAACCTATAAATTATCCCATAAAAATAGAGATTAATTGGCTAATTAATGAATTGATTCCTAATTAATTCATTAATCACCAAATTAATCACACATTATACCCCAAAAATCACACCAAGGGCCGGCCATTCCCATCCAAAAAAAGCCGATCATATTCTCTACCTTTTTCCACCATTTTCCCTTTTTAATTATTTGGTAACTCCTAATTAAACCTAAATTAAACCTAAAAAACCCTAGCCACCCCTATCCCTATAAATATACTCTCATCCTCACCAAAAAACCAATTCAAACACTTTGGCAAAAATCCCAAAATTCTCTAAACACTATTTCTCTCTAAATTCTAACTTTGGCATCGGAGGTTCTTCGACCAAAGCCCCCCCCATTCATCGTGGGCGCGTGAGGCTTGTGGCCATAACCAAAGGTGTTATTTATTTTGTAGGTGCAATTTTGTCCAAGATCAAGGAGGAAGAAATTTGCATCCACAATTCGGGCAAGTTGGGTGAAGCCCCTTGGCTGCTTAAGCATTATTTTTTTTCTTTCTTAACACTCAAATCTTTTTCTTTTCTTGAAATTAAGTGTAGAGAAATCGGATCCACCATTTAAATTGGCCATATTATATAGCTTGGGAACTATGGGAGATGGCCATTCATGTTTGATCCCAATCTTTGTCCTCCTTGAGATCTTGGTATGGACGACATGTTTGTGTTGGTAGAGAAGAGTGTGGGAACTATTTTCTTCTTCTTCAGGTTCCACATGAGGTGTGAGTTCGAGCCCCCCGAGTGTAGGTGTTTGGCCTTTGATAGCCATAAGCTCAATCTTAGCCGTTATCGATTTCGACAAGTCGACTTGTTCTCCCATAACCAAATCCTTCTTCATGGAATTTTCATTAATTAGGGCCATTTTTGGCCTTCATTAATATGCAGATTTTGTTCCATCTTGGTGGTGGTAGGATGAGTTTGTTTTGAAACTTGATGCACTTGATCTTTAAACTTTTGCATAGTTTCATCAAAAGTTTTGTAGATTGCATTCACCCTCTTCCATACCTTGGTCATCTCTTCAAATTTGGTGATTTCTTCATGAAGTTTGGAGAACTCCGTTGGTTTGGCCATAGTCCCATTGTAGAGATCCCCTCTCGGAGGATCATTACTTGGCATTTCATAAATTGGCTCTACGTGCTCCTCAAGAGCATTTTGAAACTCAAAGCCATTTGTTGGCCTATCATAGTATTCATGAATGTGATTGTCATTAAAAGAATGATAACTTTCATCATAGCCATAAGTTGGCCAATCCTCAAGATTATTATTCTTTACTTGGTAGCATTAGTTGGCCGACAATCATACTCCATGGGACTTGAGTACTCCTTAGCCATGTACCCATAAGATGACAGCTCATAGATTGGCTCTATGTAATTTTCAACATAGCCATGGCTCGGGCATTCTTCCACACTGTCATCCTCCTTATACTCCGAAAAAGCATGTTGAGAAAAATCATGAACATAAGGATTGTTCATGATCTAACTCCATATAAGGGTCCCACTGGGCGTGCCAAAATATGTTCGCTCCCTAAATTTGCCATGGGCCTTGCGGGCATGCCGGGAATTTATTCAAACACGAGATTGGTGGGCGTGGGCGTGCCACTACTAGATGCCGCTAGTAGACGGGTTCTGAATGATTGAGGTTGCGCCTGAGATTGACTTCAAACCAAAAGATTGTGCCATTAAGTGGGAGTAGCTCAAATCAAGGTTATTTCTTTGCCTTAAAACTAAGAACTTTACTTATATGGAGAAATGGAACAATATGTAAATGGCAAGGTTGCTGGAAATGTAAATGATAGAGGAAAGTGAATGACTAATATTGTATATTGCTTGTAAATTAAATGACTAAAGATGAGTTGTACATGAAAACTACAAACGAGATCGATACTACTAGTGAGTAGCAGAGCTAATAAACTAGACAAAAGATGACTTTTGTGAGGGCTAATTCTGAAAAGGATTGAGGTTGGGGCTGACTACAGCTTCGTATGCAAATCTGGCTTGAGCAGAGTTTGTGTATTTGTTTGTTTGATTGAGTGTCCATAATCCTTGTGTTTCTGCTCCTTTATATAGAGATCTGAAAAAAGCCCCCTTGCTAAGAACATTGCACTTGCCCGAAAGAAGCTTGGGCAGCTTGCATTGTGAAATAATATTAAAAGGCTAACTTGTATTTCCACCACATGTTTCTAGCACATGTCTCCACTATTTGCAATAAACTAATACTTACAGGAAGCAAGTTGGCTTCTTTCACATGTCATTTGCAAGATTGTCTGTATGTTGCCTTCCAACCCACTTGAAAGCATGCAATTGTTTTTATTAAACAAATCTCTTGGCAAACCTTCACCATCCAAACAAATGGGAAAAGCAATATTATAATGTCCACTTGCAGCACATATCTTTTCAATTTAGCCTTCTTGCACATTAATCCTCCAAATGCCATATTTTACCCAAATGGCCCAAATAAGTGAAATGGTGCACATTTTCAGTGCAAACAGAAGGTAATTTTCAATGCAAATGTTGATACAGTTAACCGATAGCCATTCAAATCAGTTCAATTAATGCATCAAAGTGACGACACGATTATTGCTGTAATCCATTTTGCAGAAGTGAATTCAAAGAAAACAAAGGTAGAAGCCAATTTGAATAAAACCCCAATTCTAAAACTACCTTAAACTAGTCACTCAGTATTATGGTCTAGTGATATTCCTCATCACTTATAAGTGAGAGATCTTAGATTCAATTCTCGCGAAAAACAAATTTGAACTATATTATTGCTAGTCCATTGTGAGGCTAAGTTTGTCCCCTCCCTCTAGGTATAGATAATATCGTTTATTCCAAAAAAACAAAAAACAAAAAAAATACCTTAAACTAACTTATATGAACACAACCATTCAAACCAAAGCATAAAAGGGAATTTATTCAATCTACATCCAAAATCCAAGGCAAATAGTAAAACGATTTTGTATACTTTTTTGGCTTAAATGTTAAAATGGTCCATGTGTTTACTTTATCGGTCAATTTGGTCCGTGTGTTTAATAGATTGTCTAAGATTGGATAATAGAGATAAACACGAAGACAAATTGACCAAGAAGATGAAACACAGGGACCCATTTGACATTTAAGCCTTTTTTTCTTGAGAAAAATTAATTGATCAACTTCTTATAACATAATTGAATTGTTATGCAATTCTTCTCTGCCAGACTGAAGTTAGAGGATCTATGTATACACATACAATAAAAGAGCAGAAGTAAGAAGACAAACCCAACAAACTCAAGATGAAAATTTCTATATTTGTATTTGAAAGTTCGAAAACAATCTAAATCATGTAATTGATACAAAAGCACAACTTAAATTAAATCTCACCCAAATCATTTTCTGACGGCGAGCGATTCACAATTATTTGAAATCCAATTATTGTCTTCCTTTACTTTTTCAATTTTTAGCATGCAAGAATTTAATAGTCTAAACAAATAATTATACCTTCTAACATCGTCTAAAGTCCTAGTTTCCACATAGTCAAGACTTTAATAATAAACAATTATGTGTAAGAAAAGCTTACCAGAAATTCAAGACTTCCTCTGTTGGCAGAATTTGAGGCTTGCAAGTTATATGTTATCATATAGTGACACAGACACTTTTATATAATGACGAGAAAGTTAATTATATTCTTAAACCATATTTTAAATCAAAGAGGGCGGCGAGCATCGAATAGTTTCTTACCCTTGGTTGTGGAGGTCAGAATCACTTACATCATATGTCACCATCTCCTTCACTTCAGCCTTACTTTCGACTACTACTGATTCAATTTCTTCCAAATCCATTGGCTCCTCCGCGGGGTCCGAAGCCTGCAAAAAACAATCACAATGGAGCAAACTTTTGTAAGAATAAAAAAACCCCGCCAGATGCCTTCGGAGGTATTGTGGTTTTCCTTTGGAGCTGAACGTTAGAAAATATGACTGCAGATCATTTTGATCCTCTGATAGATGAAGTGGAAACTTTTTTTTTTCTTGGGTGTTTTTCGAAAATTCCATACCGTTGGAGCAACTTTACATCCTTCGGGGAGTTTTCAAAACATCTTATGATGAAAACATAATCATACAAGTAAATATCGATGCATTGGCATTGTTCAAAGGCTACCAAATAATTTTCTATTCCAAATTTTAATTAACTTGACAAAAACTTGCATAAAAATCTTTCTTATTCACACCGTAACTGAATCAAGCTATCAATTTCATAAAATTGTAAAACCCCAACAATCCATAGTAAAGTTATGTACCGTGCATCATGACAGCAAACAAAATGAATGTTCCATCAATATGATTTAGGAATGACTTGGTTAATACAATTGAAAATCCCAACTCACAAATTGCAATTTGATGTCAGAAGATGGAATGCTACAGCTAGTACGAGAACATAGTAGACATGAACAAATTCTTATTTCTGAAGAGGGTTGTTGTCAACATAAGGACAAATGGAAGCCCAACTTTCAACTTATTAACATGTGAGGGGAAGGCAATTTTCTTTGAAAATTGCTTATAGGGTAAAATTCCCTATTGCCTCTTCAGGTCCCACTAATTGTCCTCCTTTTTAAGAAAAAAATAAAAAAAAATAATTTTGTTGATCATGAAAACCTTCGTGCATGTATTGTTTCAAATAATGTCTTTAAATGGTTGGATTTATTTCCAAGAAAAATAAATGGTTGGAATTATCGGCACATTCGTAACCTTGTTCAAATTTTTTTTTGATAATCTTGTGCGTGTATTGTTTCAAATAATATCTCCAAATGGTGGGATTTAATTCCAATAAAATACAATGGCTGGATACGTTGCTATATTCATAACCTATATATGTACCAACGATCAGACTTTCCTATTTCTTGGACTCGCTATTTTAATTATGCTTTAATACCCAAAGATCATTCTTGTCTTCGAGTCTCTATAAATTACACATTCTCTCAAACCTTTCAACGCAACAAGTGAAAGAGCAATACACAAGAGAAGTGAAAATTTACAAAGAAAAGATTAAAAACAATCACATCTTTCCTCCTTGTGTTGCTGCTTTTGTCAAGCTCCACAAGTCTGTTTCAATTATCTTGAATCATACTTATTTTTGGGTAGCCTTTTTGCTTTCTATGACTAAAATAACCTACTATATATTTCAGTTTCATATGGTCTAAACATCCATGCAAGCTTTTGACATGTTTTTTTTTTTTGTTTATTTTCCTAATCTTTTATCAATAGTACTAGGTTTTGCAGTAATTGATTTCTAATATTTTTTTTTAAATTTGCTCGTGTCACTTTCTTGCATTTTCCATGTTTTTTCAATAATTACTCAAGTTTTAATTAATTAGTATATTTGATTGTGATTTCAGTTTGCAAGATTTCAATTGCTCAAGCAAGGTGCTGTGATAATCACCCGGAGCTAGGAAAATGTGTACCTGGTGAAGATGACAACGTTGAAAAGGATGGAAAGTGCTGGAAATTCTGCATTGCAGATTGTGAGAAAGGAGGTTTCTGCAAAAATATTAGCTCTGGTCCTGTATGCCATTGCTACTGTTGAGCTTTTTCAACACAATGATATTGATTTATTTCATATTATATTTTGAATAAAAATTGTGAGCATGTGATGGAGGAGGTTGTTCGTTGTTTGGAGTTTCATCTCCAACATGCATATTTGCAACACATTAATTTGTTGAATAATATTACTTTGGTTTTTAAAATACAAGGTTTATTGAATCTAATGTCCGAAAACATAAAAGTGCGGATGAGAAAAAGGCCTGCAGAAATCACTTCATTTTATTTACAACACATACTTCAATGAAAGTCATTACAAGTAGCCACTTCCCTATAAAATATAAAATCACACTCTTCAAACCTTTATTTTGTTGGAACATCTATTACACTCTGTTTGGGCAGGAATTTCGTTGGGGAAGCTCCCTGGCCGAAGAGCACACAGCTCCTCGAGGAGTTGGCACCTGGTTGGTTTGGCTGTCGGGTTCTTGCTTGTTGGCTGGCTGCAAGAGAAGGACAAGATTAGTTCTGAGAGGTGCCTTTGTGGGGCCTTAGGTGTAGGCCTTGAGGCTCATAATCAAAACTAACTAAATGCTCAGGTGTGCCACTGCCATCTTCAGCATGGCAGATGTAAAACGAATGTGTTTAGATTAATTGCTTGTGTCGAGGGACTGAGTTAGTTCTAACAAGTGCCTTTATGAGGCCTTAGGTATAGGCTTTAAGGCTCACCATCAGAACCAACTTAATCCTTAAGCGTATCATGGTAATCATAGTATGCTAGATGTAAAACCAATATTTGAGTCGATTACTTGCGCCCCAAGTAACTTGGATTCCTTGTTATCAAATGATTGTCGTGGATGAGTTAAGTCCACATTAAGTTCTTTTTTATGCCTTGAGACCAAGGACTTTTGGTTGATCAATCTTGTATGCCCGAAAGGTAAGAACTTAGATCTGATCAAGTTATCAGTTCAAACCTTAACTTGTCTTTGTAATGGTAAGAACCAATAAACAGACCAGATCTGGAAGCCAATAGATCTTCTAATCGTAAACTGACTGGAAGAGACTTGGATATATATTGTAGAATACATTATACTACCAGATCTATGTATTAAAAGACAGAACAAAGAAGATCGGGCAAAGTTTCATCTTGTTGGGTAAGGTTGATCGTTTTGCAGCTTTATCTCTTTGTGATTACAGAGTGTTTGAATGCTAAAAAGGGAAGGGTGGTAGGTAAGTTTCTACGAGGGAATCCATACTACAGCAAATTTAGACATGGTAGCAGAGCTTTTACCTAGACAAAAGTTGTGTTTTGTACGGGGAGCTTAAGGCTAAAGAGAGTGCAATATTTGGACAAAGCACAGCTTTCTGGGTTTCTTGGCTTGACTGAGAGAGACAAGTTGTAAGATTGTTTGTTTGATTTGTTGAGTATCATTATCTCTGATTTCTCTTTCTTTTTTTATAGACAACTCGGCTCGGCTGCTTGTAGCCTTGCTCTTGCCCGAATGTGACTGAAAGGTAGTGACTCACCAACTTTTTACTTGTACTGCCATTGTAAAGTACTTTTGGGCTGATAGCTGACTAATCTACACCACTTGTCTTTTGAGTAGGTGAGCATGGTCTAAGTGATCTGCACCTAGCCGAAAAAGGCTTCTTCCAGCTCATGGGCTTTGGTTGGACCTTGAAATTCTTCCTTTTAAGCCCACTTCTGGGCTTTCTTCTCCTTGAGCCCAAAGTTGAAGTTTTATCCCAAACAGTGCCCCTTTTAATCATTATTTAGGCTGGAATTCCAGGCGCTAATGATGATTAAATAGCCGTCATATATGCACATGCCTTTACTTGGGACTTGCATTATTTCAAAATAATCGTTGCTTAACTGCAATCTTTACACTAACCCATGAACTATCAACTGTTAATTAACTGTCCCTTTATATGAATTCCATCTTTTTAAAACCTTGAGCCAAACAACTCCTTCTTCCCAAACTTTCATATTTCCCAGATATTCTGATCCTTCAAAATCTTCAGATTTCCTTTCTGTCGGCTATCTTCTACCTCCATCACCTTCTCTCTGTTCATCCTCCAGACTTGTCTAATGGCTTTAGGGTCCAGTCAAGTCCAATCTTCATATGAATCTGGTGAAAGCATCGCTACTATACGCCGCCTACTTAACAGACTGCATCGTCCTCGGGCAGGTTTTCGCTCTGAACTTTTCTTCGAAATAGACGGGGTACAATCCTTGGGTCCTGCATGGATTTCTCGTGTCCTTGCTGTGGTGGAGAGTAATATGCCTAGGGACAACTGGTTCACCCTAATGCTTTCTTGGCCAAGTCAGGCATTTCTTCGTCTAAGTAGTCATCATATCGTCGTGGTTTTCCTCTGATGAACGACCCAGCTTTGGCTCAATGGATAGACGAACTAGAGCTAACTTTCAAGAAGAAATGGATGAACAACGGTATTTACGAATTAATACTGCTCTCAAAGATTACCATTGTTGCCAAGCCCGAGCTACTCGCCACTTCTCTTCCTTTCTGGAACTCGGGCACGAATACTTTTGATTTCCGGATGGATCCCATGTTTCCAACTGTTCTGGATATGGCCTAGGTCTTCAGGCTAAGATCATCGGGCATGATTATAGATGTTACTCATGATTGGGTTTCCCCTTCTCCCTCAATCACTGAGAGTTCAGGTTCTTTTGCTTCTCTTCTTCGGTTGGAATATAAGTCTGCGACCTTAAAGAGTTATGAGACCTTTTTCAAGGGATTTATCCCTTTTGTGAAGAAGAATTTTGGTGCAGGTTCTTCACATGCCAACAAAGATCAAGAGCATATGTACTTCCTCTTATACTGGCTTAATAAGCATGTTTTCCCAAATAAATCTAAAGGGGTGAAGGTTGAGTGGATCCCCCTAGTGGAAGCCCTTCACAACTTTGATGATGTTGCCACAGGGCCATTTCTTCTTTCCCATCTCTACCATCTCCTTTTTGAGATGACTCGGGGAGAACCATTTGAAACCAACCTACATGGACCTATTTGGATGATCCAAATATGGTTACAATGGTACTTCCCAGAATTTCAGGTTGCCAATTTAGAGTTCCCAGAAGGCGTGGCCCCTGCCCGAATCCTAGCTGAGGCATTTCCCACAGACCATTCCACTTTTGCCTATTTTTATTTCTTCAGAGCGGGACGCTTTCGTTTTAAGGAGATATCCTTGGTTTTCTTATCAAACCTTCCAAGACGCACCAGGGGAGGATGCCATTTTATTTTGTAGGGAGAAATGCATTAGCTGCATTCAATCATGGGACATAGCCTGGGGAGTTTTTGGCGATCGTTATGACCGTGGGCTGGAAGTGTACCATCCGAATTTTTACAATAGGCAACTAGGCTTTAGGCAGGTCATTCATGTCCATTTTTTTTATTTTGTCCATTGTGGCACTTCCTTCCCTATTCAATCTTCTTCAGAGGTAACCTTCCGAGCTGCTCGACGTAGTCTTGAAGTTATGAACCAAGCTGCCCGAACGCCCATAGTTCTCAATTTTGAACGTTCTTCAATCTTCTCCACTTGGTGGGAAGCCAAATGAATTAAGAAGTATGGAGGAGATTTGCGAGAGATCCACGATCGTCTTTTTAGTCAACTTTCCCTCAAGTCCTACCCTAGTTCGGGCGAACTCGAGAACTGGAAGGAAATGGTTCAGCAAAAGAACCAGCTTCCATTGATAGGTATCTTTTGTCTTCCATGAATTGATTCTGTCTTCCTCTGTAGTTCTTAAGTTTTATTTTCCTTGATTCTGCAGCTTAAGTGGATGCTGAAACGACATCAATTGAATCAGAGGAAGATTTTGTTGATGCATTAGTTCTTCATAGAGCTGCAACCGAGGCTCAAAGACGAGAGGCTGGAGAAGGCAGAGATTTTAAGCTCTTTGGAGACTCAGAGGCTGAAGGAGAACCTGAAGCAAACGTCAAAGCGCCTAAGCGGGGATGGATAGTCGTGGTAGATACTTCAGAATCTGAGCTTGCACCACAACTTGAACCCAAACGGGTGATTCCAACCAGAAAGAGTAAGAGAGCTCGGATTACCAAAGTTTCCATGTCTTCAGCTTCTTCGGCCCCGGCTCCTAAGGCGGGCAGAAAAAAGCAAAAGGCTTTGAGTAAGTTATTTGTCCTCCTTTATTTAACTATAGCCTCTTCTTTTTAGTTAATTGTTCTCTCTTTTTCTTGAGGTCAGGACCTCAAGCATCCGAGAGACCAACTATTGCCTCTAGGGATGATCCATTGGGGGCTGAAATGTGCTAAGAAGCTGAAGACATGCGAGATGCTACCATTAGGGATCTGGAGGTATTGTTTGCATCTTGAAGTTATCTTTATGAGTTTCTCTTTTCTTGTTAATCCTGAGTTTAATTGCTCAGCTTATGCCATAAGGGAAGAAAGGATTTTCCCGCCCTAGGCCTCTTCACCATTTGCCCGAGAAGTATGCACTTCTCCTCCTCAAGTTAAACTTTCTGAGGTGCACTTCTTTTATTCTTGATTTTTGGGTAACTGTATTGTTTTGGGAATGAATGATTGAACTCTTCCTTTTGATAAGTCTAGGTCAGGGTGTTTGCCTCTCTGCCTGGCTAAGGCTAGTCTCCCAAGTCTTCTATTCTCCCTCCTGCCTTGGAGGTAACTCCGGCCTCCCAATTCAATCCAGCGACATGAGTCATGTTGCATTTTGTGGATGAGGACAGCATTTCGATGAGCGCCTGCCCTGACATCGTTCTTCCATATATCTCACCCATATTAACTTCTTGTTTCTAGTTTTTCTCAGCCATCTCTAACATATGAGCCACAACGATAAATGGTAGCAGCATCTGGAGAACCTACAGTCCCTGAGATTCCTGCGACTTCAGAGGCAGTTAGCCCACAAGTGTCTTTTCGTCCAATAGTCATCACAGATAAGCTTCCTTCTTTTATTCAAGGTTTCACTCAGGTACAGAAGTATCTTCCTCTTTTGTCTTTTTCTTCAAAGCCTGGTTACTGACACCTGTTGTTGACCTTGGATGTTCATAGGCCTTTGGTGAAGGTTCGGGCATAGTTCATTCTCCTTCTGTTGGCGGTAGTGATTCTACCTCCCAACTAGGAGCTAACATCCTTCATTCTAAAGCTTCAGGGCCCACTCAGGTATATGTCTTATTTTCTAAGCTTTTCTCTAGTTCTAATTACGATTCTTGCCTTAATCTTGTTTTTCTTGGTTCTTGCAGCAAGCCATTGGAGAAGCCTCGGGCAACTCTCCTCCACGTTTGGGGCGCAAGACGGAGCTCCCCCGACCAGTTTCAGCCTCTGGGGACACAGGGATTCCCTCCCTATGCTTGAGAGGGCTGAGACCACCATTGCTCATCAGTTATTACCTCTCTCTTTAAAGAAACCGAAGCATAACCCTTTTCCCCTTCTTTACCTTTTTCCACTACTGCAGACTTGCTCGAGCTTTTTAAGGAATTTGGGCAACTTAACACAAGGCTAAGATCTTTAAAGCGTCCTTCTGAGTCATCTGGCTTTCAAGAGCAACGTCGAGTTTTTTAAGAGTGGGTGAAGAGGGATTTCTCAGTTTCATTCGGCCTCAAGGTTCTTCATGACGTAGAAAAGGTCATGATAGATCTTTTCACGGCTGATCAGTTATCAAGAGCTCAACACGATTATTTTCTCTCCTATTTTGAGAATTTGAGGGCGCTTAGGGATCAGCATCAGAGAGCTGAGAGGCAAGCCAATCAAGTAAAGTGCTTTAAGGAGAAAGAATCAAGCACCTCTGTTCAAATACAACGGTTGATAGATGAAGGTTCATTGACAGAGGAGAGGATCGGAGTTGTGACTTCTGAAATTCAGAGACTAGAAGAAAAACTTATTGTGCTGAAGGCTGAACAAACAACTTTTCTTGGCACACTTAAACATCAAATTGAAGAAGTGAAGAAGGCAAATCTGGAGCTAGAACATGTTGGATCTCAACTTGTTAATAGCAACATTGTTCTGGCTGAACCTGGCAGAATTTTTACAATTATGCAAACTTATCATTCCAGAATAATTACTCTGGGCGAAAATGTAAATTTGTTAGGCTAGGATAATTGTAACCCCTCTTCCTATTGGAATGAACATACTATTTGCCTTCGCTTGTCTTACTCCTTGTATTATTTTGAAGTTCTTACTGCGCCATCTGACTTTATTTCTAACATCCCCGAGAATTGGGGAATAACTTTTTGAAGAACTCCATGTTGATTGGTTGACTTTGTAAGTTTCTCTCCCTTCTATCAAGTAGTCACCCCCATGTTTTAGTACCTGGTGACTAATGAAAGGACCTGGTTTGTTGTATATTCAGGCAACCACCTGCCCCCTTCTTGTTCTCTTTCTAGTTTACACACCAACAATCTTTTCAGGACCCGATTATGATGCTTGGTCCCTCCTTCGGTGCTATTATTGATGTTGGGGGTGTCGGGACAACATGGGATCTATCCCCCTCATTCCTAGCGAGGAATGATAATTTTTCCTTCTTTGCCCAAGTCAGGTTGATCGTGTTGATTGAGGCCTCTGGGAAAGGATTCGTATCAATCATCATTTTGGCTTGGGGCTTATCCAGCATCAACTTTCCTTTTACTATAAGGTCTTGTATCCAATCTCTGAATTATACACAGTTGGTTATGGAGTGGTTGAAGGTATAGTGCAACTTGCAGTACTTCTTCCCCCTTAGCTTTTCTGGTTTGGGCATCTTTTTAGTATTGTCGGGCACGATTACTCTTGCCGTACTAAGTCTTCATAGATCTCAGGGGCCTTGGCCAAATCGAATGAGTAGCTCTAGTACTTAGGAGGTTTCATAGGGACAAAACCTCTATCATTCATCATAATTTTCTGGTCCTTGATAGGTTGAACCAACCCTTTTACCATCAATGGTTTAAAGGGTGTAGTCATTTCTATAGCACATACATCAATCCCCTCTCTCTCATGGCCATCATTTTGTTATGGTCTTGCTTCCTCCAACTCTACATGATGAATTGCAACTTTGTTTTTGTAAAACGGAGAAGCTTTGGAGGAATGCTTTAGTTGCTGCTCTTCAAGCAACAGCTTCTCATACTTTATGGCAGGGATTACCAACTCCTGCAATTCATTGAACTGCATATTATAGAACTTTTTTCTTAAAGGTAATCTCAATGCTCTCTGAGCAATTGATATGAGCTGAGCCTGGTTGATAGGGAATTGGCATCTCATTCGTGTCTTTCTGAACCTCATCATGAAATCCTCCGTGGACTCATGGTTATATTTTTTTACTTCAACCAGGTCATTGATAGTCATTTCTGGTTCAATCCTATAAAACTGTTCATGGATGGCCATCTCCATTTGCCCTCAGTTGGCAATAGAGTTAGGGGCTAAAAAAGAGTACCATTGAGATGCCAGCCCAGCTAACGAATTTCCAAACAACCTTAACTTATAGTTAGGATTGTCTTCATATGCTACGCAATGATAGGAAAATTTGAAAATGTGATATCTAGAGGATACACTACCATCTTCTCCATTGAACGTTGAGAATGCCGGCATTTTGAAGTTGAGATGAAACGGGTTCTGCTCATCAATGTATTCAGGATAGAGTTTTTGGTAGGTAATCCTGAACATCGGGCAAGCCCGAGGTTGAACATTATAGGCCACCACCCTCCTTAATTCAGCTAACTCCTCCCTTAGTTGTTGAGTAGCTATATTATTATGGAGGGTGTGAAAAGGTTCCTTCTTCGGACTTCGGTCGTTGCCTGCAAGTGTTTCCTTCCTTCATTCAGGCTTCCTCTAATTGGCTCCTCCTCCCTTATTAGCAAACAGGGGTGGCCTATAATGGGGGGTTTGTCCGCAGTCGTAGATTCTTCCTTCCCGCTGAACGTAGGGAATGTAGGCATTTTGAAGTTGAGAGGAAACGGGTTCTGCTCATCAATGTATTCAGGATAGGGTTTTTGGTAGGTAATCCTGAACATTGGGCGAGCCCGAGGTTGAACATTATGGGCCACCACCCTCTTTAATTCAGCTAACTCCTCCCTTAATTGTTGAGTAGATGTATTATTATGGAAGGTGTGAAAAGGTTCATTCTTCGGACTTCGGTCGTTGCCTGCAAGTGTTTCCTTCCTCCGTTCAGGCTTCCTCCAATTGGCTCCTCCTCCCTTATTAGCAAACGGGGTGGCCTATAATGGGGGGGTTTGTCCACAGTCGCAGATTCTTCCTTCCTGCTAGATTATCCGATTATTAAGGGCATCCCATACTTTGTTCTCTCTTGTTCGCTCTAATCCCTACTATTCAATGAGAATAATGGGAAGCTAGGGAATTCCGTTCTTGGAACCGCCTCAATTACTGGTTGGCTCATTTCAATACTTTCCCTTTCTTTTCTCATATTTTTTTCTTCTTCAAACAAAGGAAATAAGGGAATAACTGGCTCATTTATTGAGGTGGCTTTGCTCATCACAACTTCTTGGCCACCTTTTGGGATAAAAAATTCCAGATCTAGCATTCTCCGTAGATTACCCGTTAAAATACAGAGTATGCTTACTTCCCTCTGGTTTCCAGAGAAATCTTTTCCATACTTTTCAATACTTGCACCATCTTTCTTTCAGACTTCTTAGACGAAGTCGGGCTTTCTAGAACTACTGGTCCTGATGGGGAAGGAAGATTTTCTGGTCGATCTGTCATTTTTAGCAAATTTTGGGATGATCTGTACTTTGTACTCCACTTGAGAGTCTGATTGTTTCTCTTTTTTGGCATATGAGATCAAACTGATCCCACCGGGAGTGCCAAAACTATGTTCGGGCAGGAATTTCACTAGGGAAGCTTCCTGGCCGAAGAGTACACAGCTACCAGAGGAGTTGGCACCTGGTTGGTTTGGCTATCGGGCTCCTGCTTGTTAGTGGGCTGCAAGAGAATGACATGGTTAGTTATGAGAGGTGCCTTTGTGGGGCATTAGGTGTAGGCCTTGAGGCTCATAATCAAAACTAACTAAATGCTCAAGCGTGCCACTGCCATCTTCAGCATGGCAGATGTAAAACTAACGTGTTTAGATTAATTGCTTGTGCCGAGGGATTGAGTTAGTTCTGACATGCCTTTATGAGGCCTTAGGTATAGGTCTTGAGGCTCACCATCAGAACCAACTTAATCCTTAAGCGTATCATGGTAATCATAGTATGATAGATGTAAAACCAATATTTGAGTCGATTACTTGCGCCCCAAGTAACTTGGATTCCTTGTTATCAAAGGATTGTCGTGGATGAGTTAAGTACACATTAAGTTCTTTTTTCTGCCTTGAGATCAAGGACTTTTGGTTGATCAATCTTGTATGCCCGAAAGGTAAGAACTTAGATCTGATTAAGTTATCAGTTCAAACCTTAACTTGTCTTTATGATGGTAAGAACCACTAAACAGACCAAATCTGAAAGTTAGTAGATCTTCTAATCGTAAACTGACTGGAAGAGACTTGGATATATATTGCAGAATACACTATACTACCAGATCTATGTATTAAAAAACAGAACAAAGAAGGTAGTGCAAAGTTTCACCTTGTCGGGCAAGGTTGATCGTTTTACAGCTTCGTCTTTTTGTGATTACAGAGTATTTAAATGCTAAAAAGGGAAGGATGATAGGTAAGTTTCTACGAGGGAATCGATACTACAACAAATTGAGACAGGGTAGCAGAGCTTTTACATAGACAAAAGTTATGTTTTGTACGGGGAACTTAAGGCTAAAGAGAGTGCAATATCTGGACAAAGCACATCTTTCTGGGTTTCTTGGCTTGATTGAGAGAGATAAGTTGTAAGATTGTTTGTTTGATTGGTTGAGTGTCATTATCTCTGATTTCTCTTTCTTCTTTTATAGACAACTCGGCTCGGTTACCTATAGCCTTGCTCTTACCTTAATGTGACTGAAGGGTACTGACTCACCAACTTTTTACTTGTACTGCCAACTTTTGGGCTGATAGCCGGCTGATCTACACCACTTGTCTTTTGAGTAGGTGAGCAAGTGGTCCAAGTGGTCTGCACCTAGTCGAAAAAGGCTTCTTCCAGATCTTGGGCTTCGGATAGACCTTGAAATTCTTCCTTTTGAGCCCACTTCTGGGCTTTCTTCTCCTTGAGCCCAAAGTTTAAGTTTTATCCCAAATACACTCACTTCAAGGAAACCTGAGATTGCTAATGCAAACTCTGTACCGTCTCAAAGACTAGGCTAAACTTCTAAGGGTAGAGGATACGGCAAAAGAGAGACTTATGGATTCTCCGGAGAAGCAGAGACTTGTGGATCCTCCGGAGAAGCAGAGACGTGCTGTCGTTCATGCTTAAGCAATAGATATAACAGTGCACACAGTTTGTAGGAAAGTGAGTATGAGGAGAATAAAAGCTGCAACAACAGAAATAATGGACTAAGGCGTGTTAAAATAATTTTGTCTCGAATTTGCCATCCATTTGTGCCTGCATTTTTCGCAGTAGCTGTTCAGATCTTCACAAAGAGGGGCATAACAGTAGTAGTCAACCATCATCCCAGTGCCAAGGTCATGAAGCGAAGTAGATATCTTCTTGGTACTACCTAGCCAATTTTCAATAATTCCATGCTCAACAAGCAATTCCACATCCTTAATTTGGGGTTTTCGCGAGACGCTTCATGAGGAAAACATAACTAGTTAGGCAATCCTTCTCTCTCATTTGGCATTGTTCAGAAGTAAGGAGATTTCTGAGTATCAGATATGTGGTATCGTCTACGGTTAACGTCGGAATTTCGAGGATCCCATCAGAAAATTTTATGTCAAATAAATTGTTGCCTTTTCCTGCCGTAAACTTGACTCCAGCCTGGTATAGCTCTATCGCGTTGGGTACCGCTATGGATTTAGAACTAAGTTCCCCTCTAGTTTTTTATTTCAACGGTGGGTGTCGAATTCTTATAAGATCAACAAAATGTTGTACTTGTACTTTAGTAGAACATATTTCGTAACAATCCTCTTCTTCTCCCTTTCTAACAATTTGGCTTACAAAAAAATAGTAGGAAATTTCAAGTAATGAAGGCCGCGAATGTGCAGAAGAAAAAAGGGAGTTTTAACGAAAAGGGCCTGGAACTATTCATTCTTAATTATAAGGACATTTTGTGTATGAATGGTCCATAATGGATCAAGTACTTTTCTTTATTTACTCTTATGCCATTACAGCGGGGTCCACAAAGATGTTGACATTTCTGTCTGGGAATTCATCGTTTTACATTATGCTATTAAACTTATGCTAATTTTACAGCTAGCTCTTCAAGCTTCTATCATGTTGTCGATGTTATGCAGCTCTTCTTCTGACAAATTATTCTAATATTGTTCATCGCCTTCTACTAGCTCTGCATCTCTTTCTCTATCTTCTTTCACCTTGTAATATATTTCTGCTGTTTCTTCTTTGAAATTTTGGGGCTTCCAATAAGGCTGATGACTGATTCTTGTCTTGCTGTAAATATACACCTCTTCTTCTTCTACTACTAGTACCATGTCAGACCTAAAATCTTCAAACTCATCTAGAGCAAACATTTGGATCCCTCTAAATTTTAAAATATCTTTGTATGAAGGAGTCCACCTATGTGAGGAGATAGGGTTTAGTCTAAAGGACTCTTCATTGATCATGGCTATATGCCTAGCTTTCTCCTTATGCATATGTACATACCAATGTGGATGACTACTAATAAAACTTATGCAAATTTCCTTCCACCTTTCTAGATAATCTTCTGCTACTTTTATAAGTTTTTCAGGAAATGATTCTAGTTGAGAAATACGGTTAATAAATATTTTATCGAGATAACCAAACTCTAATAGTAAGGCAGAGGTAACTTCTACCACATTATGCTTTTCCTGATGCTCATAACTAAAATGCCATGATTTAAAATCTCTCATGTTAATCCTGGCCACAGCTACGCTAACCTCTGGTTTACAAATGCAATTCTCTGTACTATCACAAAGACATGGAGGATACATCTTTGTAATAATATCCATCCCTGGTTTTGGATCAAAGATGGACTGATACAAGGCGCATTGTAATTGTAATTGTAATTGTAATTATAACTCTTTCATGGACTGTGATGCTCTGCTCAGGATCTCATTTTGCATATTTGTTGGCATTATTCTTAGTTTCGCCTTTGAAATTTCTTCTAATAAGACATTATCTAATATTAAGTCTGAAGATATATTCCTAAGAAAACTTTCATATTTTTCTTGTTTTTCGTTGTCACTCAGAACCTGATGCTGATCATTACTTTGATGTTACTCCATTTCAACGTCTTCTTCTAAGAGCTCAATCTTAATTTCTTCTATGGGCTCATTAGCCTCTTGTTCTATGGGTTCAATAACCTCTTTTCCTTTATTCTGATGATGATCAGTTTCCAAACCTATTTTTAATTCTCTTTTCAAGGTGTCACTTGCCTTTTGCTGCATTCTAAGAGATTGGAGTTCTTGGTTCATTTTGGTAAACTTACCAAGTAATGACTCATGGTCCCTAGAAATGGCTTGAAGGTTGTGCTCAAGAGAATGAATATGCCGCTGGTTTTGGTGGAAATTAAAATTAAAGCTATCAAAGTCTTGTTCCAAGGCTCTAATTAATTTTTCATGACCTAACCTAATGCTTGGCTGCTTAATTTGGATATTCCAGAAATTATCTAAGAGAACCTGCTGCCTATCAGAAAGCCCTGGTACCCTTGACCTATATCTCAGTGTTGGATTTCTGATTCCTTCAACAATATTGCCATTAAAGCTGAACGTAGGTACTGGTGGTGATGCTGGTCTGCTTATGCTATTTTGAAATCCACTGAATGGTGGAGGTTGATGGTGCATCATCATGCCATTGAAAGAAACTCTTCTACCTTGCAGCCTTGTGCTATTTGCTGATGATGGTCCAGAATATTCCATACCTGTTCAACAAATTAATCTTGATAAGATATCGGCTAATGTATTATCATTACCTTTTATATGTTCAAAAATTGGTTTAAAACCATTTCCTGTAATTGAATCACCAAAATTAACCTATCTTCAGGCTGCCTGTTTATTAGCATGTATCTTGTTATAATGAGAAACTATATTTTGATAATCTGTTCTAATTGTAAATACTTCATTATGTAAAAATAAAGAAAATGCTTCAAGTGAATTAATTATCTCTAGAATTTCTAAATCTGTTGATAGTAATCTTGACTGGATATCACTAAACTTTCCTGAGGAATATCTACAAACTTGTTCGACAGACTTTGGAGACTGCCTATGCTTTTTCTGGTATAGTATACCTGCCCATCCTAATCATGAAGCATCTGTTTCAACTATCCTGTAACTATTATCTAGTGGTAATGTTAATGGCTTAAGTTTAGTAATTTCTTGTTTTATTTTTTGAACTAATTTAATATCTTCACTATTAAAATATCTTTGTCCTGTTTTGCTAATTTTACTATGTAATACTGCTATTTTTCTTCCTAAATCAGGGATAAAATTTCTTGCATAATTTAGCAATCCTAAAAACGCTTGTAATTATTTCTTATCTTCTAATTTATCTGGAAAATCTAATACTTTTTTAGCTATATGATCTAGTAATTGTATTGTACTTGACTTGATATACATTCCTAAAAATTCTATATCTTGCTTTTCTAATACTATTTTATTTTTGCTAATCACAATTCCATTATTGATAAATTCTCGTAATACTATCTCTAAATGCTTCCTATGTTCATTTTTATTTTTACTATGTACTCAAATATCATCTACATAAACACTACAAAAATTATCATATTTCTTGAAAATTTGGTCCATCTTTCTTTGAAAGATCGATGGAGCATTTTTAATCCAAATGGCATAACGAGCTACTCAAAATGTCCTTCTGGATAAGTAAAAGCTGTCCACTCAATTGATTCTTCTGCTAATCTTATTTGCCAAAAACCTGATTTACAATCAAATTTGCTAAAATATTTATTCTTTTGAATTTTATTTATAAGCTCATCCTTATTTGGTAATTTATAACGATCTTCGTATGTATTATCATTTAATCTCTGGTAATTATACACTATTCTAGCCTTACCTCTTTTTAGTTCCGAATGTTTTCTTACAATAAATGATGTTGATCTATGTCTAAACTTAGATGGTCTAATTACTTTTAAATTTAACAACTCTTTTATTTGCTGCCCAAACTCTTGTTTATCTATTAGACTACAAGGCATATCAGCTGTCTTAATGGTTAAATCTGGGTTAATTATATCTAATTTTGCTAGTATTTTATTTTTACTCCAATGTAACTGTGGGTCTTCTCCTATAATCCTAGTTTGTTCTGCTAATTGTAACAATTCTTCTAAACTCTTTGTTCAATCTAACTGTAATATTTCTATACAGGTTCATTCTTCTAAAATCAGGTATTCATGTTCAAAAATGTCTTCATCAAACTTTTCTACGTTATTATGCTCATCATTTTCTTTTGAGTTTTCTAAATGATAACTATCTTGGCCACTAGGCTCTTCTATACTTATGTTTTTGTACGCTTCTACAGTATTACTTCGGTGAGTTATTGTAATGCCTCTTTTGAAAAATGTTATGTTAGGGTTCATAAATAAAAAACCTTGCAAACTTTTCAAAAAGTTTAATCCTAAAAGAAATGGATATGATCCTACTGGTGAAACAAATGTTAATGGTAAATTAAATTGTTGTTTTTCTACTTTAATAAACTCATTATTTATACAATGTGTTAAGTAAACTGGTCTTTCATCAAATTGTGTTATTCTTATTGGTTTTGCTAATTTTTGTCTATATTTTTTTAGTACTAACTCTTCTCTTATGACACTCTTTGTACTCCCTGTATCTATCATAACTATGGTTTGTATCTTATGTTCTTTTGCTAATTCTATTTCGCAATTTATAGTGATTAAAGAACTATTTTTTGGTTTTTCTATACTATGAACAATATTTCCTAATATTTCAGATTCTGTTGAATTAACTTCTAATAACCTATTACTATAACATTTTTCACATAATATTGAGTATGTATTGTAGTATTTATTTGCAACTAATTTATTACACTTATGACATTTTTCTGGCCAACCTAAATTAATGTATTTATATTCTTCTTCATGCTGTTCTTCTGTGAATGCACACATATACTCTTCTAGATCACTATTTGTGCTACTTGAATCTTCCGAGTCTGAATCTATCATGTTAATACTCTCTATACTATAAATACTCTCATTATCACTTAAATTATTTAAACTGTATATTGACTGAATATCCTCATCTTCTTCTAACTCCATCAAATGTACTTTTTCTTTCGACTGTTTACCTAATTTTGGACATTCAGGTCTAATATGTCCAGCTTCTCCACATGAATAACATTTACAACTACTTTTATCTTTTGGTGCTTTATATTTCCTAATCCAAGGTCTGCCACTTCTTTTTCTAAATTGTTTTGGAATATATTTTCTTTTCCTATACGTTCTTGAAGGTCTTATACTGAAATTCTTATGTTGTTGTTAGGGTTTATATGACTTATATTTCTTTTTGTATATTTTCTTATGCTTATTTTTCTTATGGCAACCATACTGTTGTGGTAAATCTATATTTTTACAATTCATGTAAAATTGTTTCCTAATTTGTCTCTTAGCCTTTATTTGACTACACTCTTGTCTAAGTATATCATATACACGTTGAATTCTAGGTCCTATTGCAATATCATTTTTCTTCGAATGCTTTTGCCATTCATTCCAAATTTTTTCACCTATTGGTCCTTTTATTTTTGTCATATAAGTATCTAATAAATTAATATCACTAATTCTACATGTTCTTCCTAAATATTTAAAGAAACATGTTGTATACTCAGCTATATGCTGTAAATCGCAAATTTGTAATTGTTCTAAATTTCTAATTGCTCTTATTTGTTCTTGTTCGTTTCTGCCATCTAATCTATTATGATCTAAAAACTCTTGTTTAATCAAAGTAACAAAACCATCAATATTGAAATGTGTTTTAGCTGCCTGATGCTATTCTGGATTTTGGACTTTCCATGATTGGAAATAATAAAAAACTAAACCATCCAAAGTATGTTCAAAGTAATCTAACATTTTTTGTGAATTACTAAAATCTAACATTAATGTTGCATGTACGCAGCCTTTTTCCCATCTCTCAATAATTCTTTCCCAATCTTGTGAATCTACATTATCTAAATTTAATATATTACCAGCTATATTAATTTGTTCTAATCCTCTCAAATATGGAATCCTATTTTTTCTAGGTTTTATCATACTTTCTTCCACATAGTCTACTTTTGTTTTTTCATTATATTGTTCATTTGTTGGTCTCAAAAATTGTTGATCGGTTCTGCTTGCGTGTCCTGGATTTTCTACTCTTGATATACTACTTTCTTCAACTGGATTACATTATGTTCTACCCCTATTTCTAAGATTAAAATTTTCATTTCTTCGTCTGAAATTTTATGTAGTCCTAAATCATATGTCTTATATTTTTCCAAATATTGTTCTTCATCTAAATGATCAATATCTTCCATAAGTTTATCTACAATATTATCAAAATTTTGTTCAACTAAATTAATATCTAAATTATCAAAAGCCATATGTATACTTTCAGTTTCTATTTCACTATCATCTTCTTCTATTTTTTCTAGTTGCTTATAATTACTAAACCTAATTGTTGCTTGACCTGTACTAGTTTCATATATTTGTACTTTATCTGGTTGTCTATTTTGTGCTACTTGTAAATTAGGTAATGTCTACTGAGTTCCTTCTAAAAAGCTTTTATCTACGGGTTTTGTTTCTATCATATTTACATGTTTACTGCCAAATGTTTGAACTAAATTTTGAAACTCTAAATTAAACTTATGATTATATCTATCAGACACTTTACCTATATACATTAAGCTAATATACAAATGTTTATACTCTCCTTTCATATTATAATTTTTTGTTCTTATGCTCACTTTAATATATTTACTAAATTCATTAATCGTCATAACATAATTTGGAATACAACTTATGACTGCTAAGTTTGAACTTAAGTCTATTTCAGTTGTTGCTATTGTTGCTTGTTGGTGATTATCCTATCTATCATCATTTATGTATACTAAAGCTTTTGTACCTACTTGTGCTTGGGTTAATCCTGTTATTCCAATTAATATTGTTCCTATATGAATCTACTAAAATGTGATTTTCTCAAATGAGTAACTGCTTCTTTACTAATTAGATTAAGTGTGACTTCTTTATCAATACAACTAACTTCATGTTCACTGATGCTGCTTACAATTCTACTTCTGTTTTCAAATAAATCTAATTGATACAAGTTATATTTATTTTTCTGTGTTCTCTCAAAACCTCTTCAAATAAATTCTTGTGCTTCTTCTTCATTTGGATAAATATCTTTCGCTCTAACCACTTCTTTTCATTTTTTCCTAAAGAGTTCCATTTTCTATTATCAAAAGGATTTAGCTTAGGTCTTCTATTATTATTTGCACTCAAAGTTAAATTTTCTAATTTATCTAGCAAAGATGGTGGAAGTGATGAAGATGTGTTATGTAAAACTTGGTTTATTTATGCTATTTGTTCTTCAACTTGATCTAATTTTTCAGCTAAACTTAAAACTAATTGGATAATCAAATTATTTTGCCTAATGGGAATATTATTACTGGATACTTGTTTTGAAAAATCTGTTAATCCTACTGGTTCTTTATCTAATTTACTAATTTCTTTCAAAGCTTGAATATATTTTCTGCTAGTTCTAGAATCTGTCATTAAACTAATAATTTATCTATTTTATTATGCAACTTATCTACTTGTTCACTCAACTCCTTTTGTACGAATTGAATTTTTTGAACTTCTAATTTTAGTTGTTCAACTATTTCTAATGACCTAAGTTCTACTTGCTTTAGCTTACTATTTATGAGGTCAACAAGCTCTTTTATCTCTCTTTTGCTAGGAAACCTTTGAATATTTTTAATATTATCTTCTAACTGAGATGTAATATAATCTAAATTTTGTCTAATTATCTTTATGGATTTTTTTCTAAAAATGTTCTAGCAACTGGTTTAACAAATGATTATGCTTATTATTTTCTAATTTTATATTTTCTGCTTGACTAATAATAAGATCTACAATACTATTGGCTTGCGGATTTTCTTCACTGTGCAAAATATGATTATGCTTTCTTGATGGAAAATAACAAACTAAACTATTTTGGTCTAAAGTTATTTTTCTTTTTTGAGATTCACTAATTTTTAAATTAAGATAATCTATCATAAACTATAGTCTACCCTTCTCTAGAGTTACAGCTAACTAGTTTCTTAAAAACTCTCTTTCTTCTCTCAAGGTCTCTAAAGCTTGATCTGTTGTTCTTTTTGCTTCTAAAACTTTATGTTGCACCTCTGTGTTATTATATTTACGAATAAATGAAGGATGTTCAAGATAGCCAAGATAAAACTTTTGCTTCTTCAAAGTACTGATAATTCTTTTGGATATATATGTTAATCTTCTCTTTATGCTAGTTATAGTTGGATCTCTGGGACAATAAATACCTGGTAATTGTGGTTAACAAAGTTTACAGGGACAATAATATCTGTTGTTCATACACAATAAACAAATATGATATCAGTTGTATCAATGACTTCTATCGTTAAGGTACTTTACTATTATGCTTATATTATTAAAATGCTAAACTTGGCTCTGATACCAAATTCGAAACGCATGCTCGGTTAAATAGTCGGATGACCATTATAACAACTAGACATAGAACCTTGCACATGGAACTCGACATGTTTCAGCACGACGGCCACTCACAGTACAAGTATAAGGCCTTAACGGCTGAACTCAGAGGTACAAAGAACTCAGAGGTACCTTGGTTAATGTGCAGTTATTTGTATGGCAAACATTCAACTATAACAGAGTGCTCCAACAAAGTACGATCGTCAGTTTAGCAGGTTAATAATATAACCACAATAATGTTTCCTTGTTTTGGACTAGAAGTCTAATTAAACAAACACACTAAATAAGGAAAAGAAAATTTACTTAAGACTTGGAGATTGCTTGAATGTTTACAGAGATAGTTGTTTACAAGAAAGTGATTAAAAAGAAGTGTTTATAAGGATGCTATGAAGGCTATGAATGCTTGAGTGTATAAAGTGAGTATGGTGTTTTCAGATGTTGAGAGAGGTGTGTGGTATTCAGGTGTGTTCTGTATAGGAGGAAAGGCTCCCTTATATACAAAATCTAATTCTTCAAAGACAAAATAACATTTCATCTATTTACAATAGTGATAGCACACTGTTTCTGAAAACTGTCAGCACTGTTTCTGAAAGCTGGCAGTTTTGTCTTTGCTTGAATGTCATGTGAATTTATGTTGTCTTAGTTACTGCAGTGTTTGCAACATTTTCTTTTGCATGTGAATCTATATTGTCTTGGTTGTTGCAATGTTTGCCACATATCCTTTTGCATGCAAATGCTTTCTGAAAATGTCAATCTCTTTTTTTTTCTTTTGGATGTATCCACATGAACTTTGCATAAAACTGACCCAATCTTGTACATATGTGTGAAGGGTAGGATCGGCATTTTTGAAAAAATATGTCCTGATGATTAAAAGTAAAGTTTTGAGGGTGTTTTGGTTAGTTTTCCAAAGAAAAAAGGGTGTTAAAAAAAAAACCTGAAGAATGAAGAATAGCAGCTGATTTTCAAGCAACAGCAAATCTGGAAGCACATCCGAAATCATCATAGGGTTGTTAAATATGTAATCATCACCTTGACAATTTTAGTTACAATTGTTGGAATATGATTATGATAACATGGTTTTCAGAATATGTGTGATCATGTGTGAAGGTACACCATAACATTGGTGTACTAATATACATATGATTGTAGTGAAATAAGTTAATTAATTAATTATAAAGGGATATGAACAATTGCATTCCAATATGAGAAGTTATAACTTCTCCTGAAGAACATAACTCCTCCAGAAAGGTTATTTCCATCTCTATATATTTGTCAAATCCATTTATGTCAGATTCATTCAATTCCATATTTACTCTCTATTCATATCCTTCACACCATATTGTGATCAATAGTCTAACAACCTCTGTTTCCGATCCTGTGAACTACCCAATTTCCATCATTGGCCTCAGAGCCTGGTTTTCGTGAATCAAAACAATTTGCCCATTTTCATCCGAGGACGTCTCGAACTACATCTGAGACTTCCTCTTCGTCAAGTAACGAATCAAACAACGTTTTTTCTAAGTTTCAACTTGAGAAGAAATCAGGGTAGAGGGTGTTGGTAACTAAGGAGAATATTGAACCGATTTTGATCAAAAGTTCGAAATCATCATTTGAGAATTTTCCTGTAGAATCCAAAACTCACAAAAATACCCAATCATTCGAAATCCCATCCTACAACCCATTTGAACCTAAGCCTGAATTAACCCAAGAATTTGAACTTTATTCCCTTACACCGATTCATTCGACAGAGAGTAAAATTCTTTCTGAAAATAAACCATTTCATCATACACATTCATCCAACAATTATCATAATTCAGAAAGTTTTTACAATCTCATTAGGCCCTTAGACAACCCATTTCAATCGGGATTTTTGGCTGCAAAAACCGAATCTACACAAGAAATCGAAACTACAAGTGCAGATCCATTTTCGACATTTTGGTCACCAAGCCCAAGGGATTTACCTGCACCTTTAAGTTTGATTCGAAGTTACTCTCAGATTGCTGCAAATCTGAGACTGAACCCGCGATTTTCGTGCCTTCCTCCACCGTGGACTCACCGCATCAACCTACTGACCCATAACAGGCAGCAACGTGGTGGTGTTCTTCCCTCGTGGTCTCGTCGTTCAATCGTGGTCTAGTCCTCTCGCGGTAATACATAATACCGACGATACCGTTATCCGTCAAGGAGAATTGTATCTGCTGTTTGAGATTATCCGCCAGGCTGCAGAACAAAATTTTTCTAGAGAAAGCAGAAAGTGGAAGCTATTTTCTCCAGAGGAATTGTTTGGGATGAAATTTGAACTTTGAGCTAAGAGAAGAAGAAGCCCAGAAATGCACTCAAGAGAACAGACCTGCCCGAGGCCCAGTACCAATCCCATGCGCCCAGCCCAAGAAAAGTGGCGGCTCCATATTAAATGCAAAGACAAATGGCCTACATTTGAGAAGACAACTGATGGAAATCCACCAACTCACAGCCATACTTTCAGCCCAAAAAAGTACTTTTGAAAAGCAAAGCATGTAAATAAGTTGTCAAAAGGTTCACTATCGTCAGCTGCTTTTGAGCAAGGGTAGAAAGCTACAGTGTGGTCCGATTTGCCTATAAAAGGAAGAAGAGGGCATAGAGACAAGGACACTCAACCAATCAAACAAATATAAGCACAAAGATCCCACAACAAGGCTATGCTAGCGGATATGTCAAGATAAAAGGAAGGATAGCAAATCCAGGCCCAAAGAAGAGTCTCACCCGACTTGGGCGAAAGTGGTATATAGTCGGAAAAGATGGAAGACCAATCAAAGAAATGGGGGCATCCATGATTAGAAGAGTCCAAAGGGAGCATAAAGCCTACATGAACTCATTAAAGGTCCCCACCACCTCAGACCTCGAAGAATGTGAAGCTAGAGAATGCCCGCCATGAGGAGAAAGCTAAACATCAATGGAGAAGCAAGAAAGAAGTGAAAAGGGCAAACAGCAAGAATGAAGGGGAATGGAATCATGTGCCGCCAAGTCCACATCCTGGGAAATATAGGATCTTGAGAAGAGCTCAGGAAGATGTGGTGATGATACCTACCCCGAGATGGAATTCGAAACCAATCTGTTTTGGAACTTTTTCGCCCGAAAGAGGTTTGCCCGTACCACTGATGGTGGACAACATTTGTGAAATCCCAGAGCCAATGTCGAATTTTGGCATAACTCAGGAAGAAGGTTTACCTGAGTTAATATTGCCCGAATAAGCGCATGCCTGGTTGGACGAATTTATGAACAGTATTGGGGGCAAGGAAGCACCTGGTCCCAACGACTTCCACGTAAACATGACATATGTCTTATCAACCATGTTCTGTGCTGGGCATGATCAACCTCCCACAATGGAAGGTGATTATGTAGCAACAAAACCAATGATGTCACATGTTAGTGTCGAAGAGTCGAAACCAAGGAGCTAAGAAAAAACCACAGAGGATATATTCAGATAAGATGGTGTTTGCCCGTCCTGGTGTGCTCATGGCCAACCACCTCAAGCCCATATATGTGACTGCTCATCTAGAGGGAGTACCTTTCAAAAGAGTTCTGATTGACGGAGGGGTAACGGTTAACGTCCTTCCATTCAAACAAATGAAAAGAGTGTGTAGAAGTGAGGATGATCTGATCCCTACGGACCTCACGGTGTCTAGCTTCTTAGGAGCTATCACTAAAACTCATGGGATCCTACCATTAAAAGTTGACTTGGGCTCCAAGCAAATCATGTTAACTTTTTTCGTGGTAGACAGTACGTCTACCTATGGAGCGTTATTGGGAAGAGACTGGATTCATCAAAGCCTTTCGGTGCCATCCACGTTACACCAACAAGTAGCAGTCTACCACGAAGAAGGAACGACAAGACCGGGATTCTGGGAGATAGTTGAGGTCAAGTCACGGCCCTTTCTGCCCACGGCCAATGTTGCAGAAGCCAATTTCCACAATCCCAATATCGGGATTCTTCAATGTTCTGGAGCTGACGAGAACGGCTGCCCGACCAAGGTGACGACCCAAAAGCTTCTAGAACAAGGCCTGGCTCTTACAAGGGAAGAATGGGATCGGCCCTATATCATCCCAAAAACCCAACACCATTAATGTCCGAACAAAAGAAGAGGGACCAAGTGGTTGTAGTTAGGTCTCTAATAAAGAGATTGTTGATGTATGGGAAACAGAAAAGGCAGGAAAGGGAGAGTGCAACCAAAGAAGAAAAGGAAATGAGCAAAGAAGCTTCAAATGACCAAGTAAATAACGACAAGACCGGGATTATGGGAGATAGTTGAGGTCAAGTCACGACCCTTTCTGCCCACGGCCAATGTTGCAGAAGCCAATTTCCACAATCCCAATATCGGGATTCTTCAATGTTCTGGAGCTGACGAGAACGGCTGCCCGACCAAGGTGACGACCCAAAAGCTTCTAGAACAAGGCCTGGCTCTTACAAGGGAAGAATGGGATCGGCCCTATATCATCCCAAAAACCCAACACCATTAATGTCCGAACAAAAGAAGAGGGACCAAGTGGTTGTAGTTAGGTCTCTAATAAAGAGATTGTTGATGTATGGGAAACAGAAAAGGCAGGAAAGGGAGAGTGCAACCAAAGAAGAAAAGGAAATGAGCAAAGAAGCTTCAAATGACCAAGTAAATAAGGAGGAATCATTTGGGGATGAGCTAGAGGCAGCCATTCGAATGGTTGAATGTATATATATGATCTAGATGGACCGGAGGACCTGCCCGAGAGCCCAGAATTAGTCAAATTTTTTTGTGCAGAACTATATAAACCAGCATCAGAAGTACAAGATCCCTTGGAAACCATTAAGCTGGGGACTAAAGAAGATCCAAGGCCAATACAGATCAGTGGCCTGCTGGAAATCGAGGATCAGGCAAGGATAGTCAGCCTTCTACACGAATTTAAAGATTGTTTTGCATGGCATTATACTAAGATGCCAGGTTTAGATCCAACCTTGGTAGAACATAGAATGCCTCTCAAGGAGGCATTTAAACCTGTCAAGGAAGCACACGGAGGATGTCCAAGGAGATTGAAGAAAAAGTGAAAGAGGAAATTGAAAGGCTGGTGAAGGCCGGATTTATTAAGCCTGCTAAGTATGTAGAGTGGTTGGCCAACATTGTGCCTATTTTAAAGGCATTAACTAAAGCCGTAAGGTGTTGCGTTGATTATAGAAACATTAATGGGGCCACGCCTAAAGACAAATACCCTATGCCCATGGCAGATCTATCCATAGATGCGGTCGCAAAACACAAAGTCTTATCTTTTATGGATGGAAGTGTTGGATATAATCAGATAAAAATGGCTTTGGAAGATATACACAAAACAACTTTTAGGTGCCCGGGGCATGTGGGGGCATACGAATATATCGTAATGCCATTTGGACTCAAGAATGCCGGTGCAACTTATCAAAGAGCAATGAAAGCCATTTTTCACGATTTAATTAGGCATAGTATGGAGGTTTACATTGATGACTTTGTAGTGAAATCCAAAACTAAAGAACAACATTTAGTAGATCTCAGGCAAGCCCTAACAAGAATGAGGATTCATAAACTGAAAATGAATCCAAAGAAATGTATGTTCGGGGTAAAATCGAGCAACTTTTTGGGATTCCTAGTTCATCAAAGAGGAGTAGAGGTGGACAAAAATAAAGCTCGGGCAATCATGGAAACACCTCCCCCTACCAATAAAGTCCAATTACAAAGGTTGTTGGGGAAAGTCAACTTTTTGAGGAGGTTCATTGCAAATTTGGCGGGTAAAATCCAACCGTTAACTCCTTTGTTAAGATTAAAGGAAAAGAATGAGTTTGAATGGGGGCCACCACACCAAAAGATTGTGACAGCATAAAGGCCTATTTGGCCTCTCCACCAGTACTCATGCCACCTCAGAGGGGAAAGCCATTAAAGCTCTATATCTCAGCTTCGCAGAAGTCGATTGGAAGTTTTCTAGCTCAAAATAATGAAGATGAGAAAGAGCAAGCCATATATTACCTCAGTAGGATCCTTATTGAGGTAGAAACAAGATATACTTCGCTGAAAAAAATTATGTTTGGCTCTATATTTCACTACTTGCAAGTTAAGGCATTACATGTTGCCATGCCGCATCCACATCATTGCCAGGACTGATGTGATCAAATACATGCTGTCAAAACCAATGCTAACATGAAGGATTGGGAAATGGATCTTGGCACTGTCCGAATTCAGTGTTCAGTACATACCACAGAGAGCGGTCAAATGGCAGGCAATTGCAAACTTTCTAACTAAATACCAAGAATCTCGAGAAGAAGTTATCAATATTCCTGGGACTTTGAAGGTGGATAACATCTGGATACCACTAAAAATTTGTGTTATCGAGCAGAGAAGAATGGATCTAACAAGAAATGAGAAGGGTGGCCAGCCTATGGGTTACTCCTTGGAAGCTATATTTTGATAGGTTTTGCACCCAAAATGCTACAGGAGCATGAATTGTCAGCATAGATCCCGAAGGTTCTTATCATTGTTATTCATTCCTCTTGGATTACCATGAGACTACCAACAATCGGGTAGAATATGAAGCATTGATTATAAGTTGGGAGATCTTGATGGAGCTGGGAGCATCTGAAGTGGAGGTATTCGGTGACTCGGAGTTAATAATTAATCAGTTGAGTGGAGAATATAAATGCAGGCACATCGCCATGCCAGGGTATTATATGGCAACCACTCAATTATTAAGTTACTGGAATACTGAATTATCGGTCAGCCACGTCCCTAGAGAATTGAATGAAATGCCTTAATTGGCTTCAGGGATCCCAATTCAAGAGAGGAAAGTGAAGATGAAAGTAAAAGTACAAAGGAGAAGTTTCCCTTCTATCCTTAACAAGGATTTCACTTTGGATATAATGACCGAAGAACCCAAGATAAGAGACTGGAGAACACCCATCATTCAGCATCTAGAAGATCCTTCTTTTCCTACAAGCAAAAAGATCATGCAACAAGCAACTAAGTATGTGTGGTGGGAAAATAATCTGCTGAGGAAGACCCCGGATGGATTGCTACTTAAATGCTTAGGCCAGGAAGAATCAATGAGAGTAATGACCGAAGTACATGAAGGGATTTGTGGGGCACATCAGGCGAGGACTAAGATGAGGTGGATGCTTAGGAGGTACGGGTATTTATGGCCTAAGATGGAAAATGATTGCAAAGCTTATGCCCGAGGATGTGAGGAATGACAAAGGCATGGATCACTCCAACATGTGCCTTTAGTGCCCTTGAACCCCATGGTCAAGCCTTGGCCCTTTAGAGGATGGGTGATGGATTTCATCAGGCAGATTCACCCAGCTTCTAGCAAAGTGCATATGTTCATAATCGTGGCCACAAATTACTTCACCAAGTGGGTTGAAGTCTCGGCTGTCAAGAACATTACCTCGGCCACGGTTAAAATGTTCATTGAGACCAAGATCTTACATAGATATAGGGTGCCCGAGGTAATTGTCATAGATCGTGGCCCATCTTTTATTTCAAAAGAAGTAGAAGAGTTTGCCAGCAAGTTCAAAATAAAGATGATTCAATCTAGCCCTTATTACCCTCAGTCAAATGGCCAAGCAGAGGCCAGTAATAAGGTTTTGGTGAACATCATCAAAAGAACAGTGGCTGAGAATCCAGAAAAGTGGCATGAAAGGCTAGGGGAAACTTTATGGGCATACAAAACATCTAAGAAAACAACAACTGGAACCACTCCCTATGCTTTAACCTTTGGGCAAGATGCTGTGATTCCTATGGAAATAAATGTAAGCTCGGTCAGGATTCAGAAATAGTTTGGGCTACACAGTGAAGAATATATTCAAGCCATGTGCCAGGAAATTGAAGACCTTGACATAGCCCGAATTGAGGCCTTAAACAGAATCCAAGAAGGGAAGAAAGTTGTTGCCCGAGCTTATAATAAAATGGTGAAATTGAAGAACTTCAAAGAAAGGGATTTGGTTTGGAAAGCAATCATTCCTTTGGGTTCTCAGCTTAGAGGTTTTGGGAAATGGAGCCTGACTTAGGAAGGTCCCTTTATTGTCAACCAAGTGTTAAGCAAGGGTGGATATTACTTGGCAGACATAGAAGGAAGTTTACAGAAGCACCCCATTAACGTTAAATTCTTAAAAAGGTACTATCCTACATTATGGGATGTCAGGGATTGCTATATGGAAGAAGAAGGGATGTAAAAGTCAGTTTTACTCTTCATCACAATTCGAGAAAATCACAAAGCAAAAATAATTAAAAAGATCTTATTCATTTCGACAAATGATGAGATTACATCAGATTCAGCTCAAAGGCTTTATATCCCTAAAAGCTGGAACAAATCCTAGAAAGGAAGTTTCAACATTTCGCCCGATGTACTTTGCCCGATTCCTTCCAGTTGTGGTGCCGACTCTTGCAATATTCCGATGTCTTCATTTACAAGACCCGATTAGGTGATCGGGTTGTGCGGCCGAAATGAGCCTGGTAGTGGACCCTCAATGCGAACCCTCACATGAAGGTGATGGTGAAGTCTGAGTTATGGGGCCGACTACCAGGATGATGATTACTTGACTAGCCTTTAAATTCAACAGGCTTAGAGCGAGTAGAATGCCTAACCAAAAGTGTTGGAGATAGCAGGGTGTTTGACCAAAGGTGTTGGAGACAATAACTATTTTGTGAACATCCAGTTTCTTACAAAAATAGAGTTTCAAGGAATCCCACATGGATCATAAGGAGCACATTTCCCTAATTTTAAAAGAAAACTGAGAAGGCAGAAGCACCCGAAGACAATGAAGGTTATCAAGAGGGGAAGACATGATGATAATCCGTTCACTAAACATGGAAGAATAAGTCAAGCTTCAAAGGTTTTTGACAACATGATAAAAGAAAGAAAGAGGGATCGATGAAGGATCATTTGGTTTGCTTACTCAGAAGTGAATTAGAGACGAGTTTTTATAAGAAGATCAGCTGACGATTGGGATTAGTGGGAAGAATAAGAGACGCAAACCTGCATTTATTACATCCAGAAGGGCGAGTTCTGAGAAAAGCGTGCGTAGACATACAGCAGAAGTTTAATCGTTGTTAGCGCCTAAAGTCTGGAGGCTTAACAACAATTGAAGGGGGCACTGTTTGGGATGAAATTTGAACTTTGGGCTAAGAGAAGAAGAAGCCTAGAAATGCACTCAAGAGAACAAACCTGCCCGAGGCCCAGCATCAATCCCATGTGCCCAGCCCAAGAAAAGTGGCGGCTCCACATTAAATGCAAAGATAAGTGGCCTACATTGGAGAAGACAACTGATGGAAATCCACCAACTCACATCCATACTTTCAGCCCAAAAAGTACTTTTGAAGGGCAAAACACGTAAATACGTTGTGAAGAGGTTCACTACCGTCAGCTGCTTTCAGGCAAAGGTAGAAAGCTACAGTGTGGTCCGATTTTCCTATAAAAGGAAGAAGAGGGCCTAGAGACAAGGACATTCAACCAATCAAACAAATACAAGCACAAATTATGCTCAAACCAGATTTGCTTTCAACGAAGCTATAGTCAGCCCAACCTCAATTCTTTTCAGGATCAATCTTCATAAAAGCCTCATTTTCATTGTGTAAAAGCTCTGTGTTACTCTCCCAACCACAGTAGTATCGATTCTTTTAGGTTCATCTTGCTTACCATCCATTCTCCTTTCATTCCTAAACCTGTTTAATCACAAAGAAGAGGGAGCTGTACAAGATTCAACCTTGCCTGACAAGGTTAAATCTTGCCCGACTTACTTTGTGTTCGTCTTTTAATTAATAGATCTGATCTTTGCATGTATCCTGCAACATATATTCAAGTTATTCCCAATCTTTCAATAGTTCAAAGCCATCCAAACTCTCAGATATAGTTCGTTTGTTGTTGTCATCATCATTCGGGCATTGTTTATGACCTAAGACGAACCATTTTCCCAGATCTAGACATTCGTTCTTTAAAAGCATACAAGATAAACAAAAGTCCTTGATCTCAAGGCATAGAAAATAACTTAATGTAGACTTAACCCATCTACGACAATCCTTTGATAACAAGAAGTCAGAATAACTTGGGGCGTAAGTAATTAGCTTAAATACACTTGTTTCACGTCTGCCATACCAAGATGGCAGTGGCACGCCTACGCACTTACTTAGTTTTGATTGTGAGCTTCCAAGTCTACACCTAAGGCCCTACAAAGGCAGCTTTCGAAACTAACTTTATCCTTCTTTTGTAGCAGTGTGACAAGCAGGAGCTCTACAAACAACAAAGTGCCAACGCCTCAGGGAGCTGTGTGGTCGAGCCAAGGATGCCTGCCTGCCAGATTTCCTGCCTGAACATGAATTGTTGTGAAAATAAAGAAGAAGAAGATTGTTTTGAAAATAAAAAAGTTGAACTTATTTTGGGGGAGTCTTCACGTGGAGACTATAAAGTCAAAAGTTTTGGTGATATTTCAAAGGCATCACGTGGGGTCGACATCAAAGACAACATTTCTTGTGGTTCTTTGCACTTTGACAGTGCATGTGAAAGGGTGAATTGTTGGTGTCCATCACTTCATTGCTTTGAATATAAAAAAAGGGAACTTGCTTTTAGGGAGGCTTCACGTGGGAAAGCAAAGTGTTGGTGTCCATCACAAAGTCAAAATCAGTTCTTTACTTCTGAACATTGTAAGAGAACACGTGAAGGACCAGAAGACGAAAGTCCAATTCGTAGGTCATTTGAAGTGGGGTCATCTTCAAGTAAGCCAAATTCGAGAAGCCACCTACAACCTTTTCCTACAACTTTGGCAGCTCCCTTCAATTCAAACTCAGGTTTTATTAATTCCGTTTACTCTAATAATTTCACTCATAAAGTTGATTTGTAGAATACTTTGAATAATAGTGACAAAGATCAAAAGTGGAAGCAAGGGTTTAATTTTCGGAATTCTAGAGTCAAAGTGCTTAATTATTTGGATCAACATAATACCCGTTATGGTTTTATATATCCTGATTTGGCACGAAGAGAAATTTCGACTGCAAGAAATTTAAGAGGGTCAAGACCATTGAGAATTGAAAGAGAATCCAGTAGTCAAGAAGAGACTGCTTTTGTGCACAAAAATAGAGGAAGAACTGACCACACCTGGCCAAGTAGACAAGTAAGAAATCCCCGAGCCTTCTATTGACGTGATCGCATGAACAAGTACTCCTTTTTCACTGATTGGACAAAGCCTCGGTGAGTGTGTGTGGTATCTGCTGCTAAGAATAAATAAGTCTCTATTTTTTTTCTGTTTTTTTAGACTTTAATTTATTAAGAACATTCAGTATTTGTGGCTTGTAATAATTAAAAGTACACTAGTAGTATTTGTATTTGTATTTGTATTAAGTATTGTGTTTGTTTTGTAATTTTCTGAGCTATGGCAACTAAATCTTCCAAATCTGAAGTTTTTAAAATAAAGAGGTTGAATAACGTTAATTATCGAATATGGAAGAGAATGATCACTTATCTTTTAACTCATGACAAGACTTTGTACACTATCAAGGACGAGAGACCCCTTAGGCCATCTCGAGTTTATAATAAATGGGTGGAAGATAATGAGTTGGCTAAGGCCACAGTTCTCTATTACATGGAAGATAAATTAATACCTCTCTGTGAAGAATATGATTCGGCCAAAGAAATCATTGATGTACTTGAAAAGAAGTATGGCCCTAAATCTCAAACATACATTAAGTTATTGCTTGAGAAATACAATGGGAAAAAATTGGAGGAAACTGATTCTATGGTCGATCATATTACTAAAATGGAAGTAATGGCAAAAGACTTAGCCAATGTTGGCCGTCCAGTTTCTGATAAAATACAAGTTAGTGTTCTTCTTGGTAGCCTCCCAAATTCTTGGGAAAATGTAGTTACATCCATGACTTATGGCCAAGTTGAATTAACGATGGATACATTGCCTGCAATGTTGACTATTGAAGAAGTTCGTAAAAATTATAGGAAAAAGGAAACTATACAAGGCAGAGCCAACCTCCTCATAGCGGAAGATTCTCAGAAAAATAAGCAGCACATACACAAGCCACATAGTAGTAACAAGCGCCTGAACTTTAAAAAGTTTGGACACCGCAAGCAGAACAAGTTTAAAGGAAAGGAGAGTGCATGTTACAATTGTGGAGAGACTAGTCATTATAAGTATAAGTGCCCAAAACAACGCAAGAACAACAAAAATCCTAAATAACTGATTTTGACTGTCTCCAAAACACTCATTGCTGAAGATCAAGGACAATGGTCGATAGACTCAGGAGCAACTTGTCATGTATGCAAGGAGAAAAGTTGCTTCATTAATTTCAAGGAGAAAGTACTAGGAGAACATCGTCTCTACATGGGCAACAATACTTATGTCGATGTTTTGGGTGAAGGAAATTGCTAAATCAACAATAGTAAATCTACCATTGTACTTAAAAATGTTCTGTTTGCACCAAGTATAAGAAGGAATCTTGTCTCTGTCTCTGTCCTAGAAAAGAAAGGTTTTGAGACAAGGTTCATGAATGGTGCTGTCACTATTGGGAAAGGGGGTTATATTTATGTAAGAGGGATAAGAGTCGATGATATGTACTCAGTTTGTATTAATAAAAGTATTTCTTTCGAGTATGCTTTTATCTCTATTGTTCAAAATTTGTCATATTTATGGCATTTATGTTTAGGTCACATAAATAAAAATAAAATGATACGCATGAGTAAAAATGGAATGTTGCCTTAAGTAAATGATTTTGATACATGTGAATCATGTATTAAAGGAAAAATGACTAGAAAATCATTTACTCAGCATTGGACTTCTACAAATTTACTTGACATAGTGCATACCGATTTATGTGGACTAATGAGAACTAAAACCCATAGAGGAATGAAATATTTTGTGACTTTCATTGGTGATTATTCCCATTAGGGACATGTCTACTTCTTGCAACATAAAAATGAAGCCTTAGACAAATTTAAAGAGTTTAAGGTAGAAGTAGAGAACCAATTAGGAAGATCCATAAAGACCCTTAATAGTAATAGAGGTGGAGAATTTGAAGCCTTTGATAATTTCTGCAAAGAGAATGGTATAAGGCATAATTATACTATGCCTTATACACCGTAACAAAATGGTATCGCAGAAAGAAGAAATCGAACTCTAATGGATATGATGCGATCTATGATGTCTTATGCTGACTTACCTCTAGATTTTTTTGGGTGAAGCTTTGGTTACTGTAGCATATATATTGAATAAAGTTCATACAAAGGCAAAGCCACTCACTCCATATGAATTATGGCATGGGCGAAAACCCGATTTATCAAACTTGAAAGTTTGGGGTTGTAGAGCGCATGTCCTCATTGCAAAGCCATTAAGAAATAAATTACAAGCAAAAACTTTGGAATGTAAATTCATAGGATATCCTGATAATAGTATCGGATATAGGCTTTATAATCCTGAGAAAAGATTGATCGAAAGCAGAGATGCTACTTTTATTGAAACTACTGATTTGTTTAATCCAATACAAGAATTGGAATCTTTGGGAGAAGAAAATTCTCCTACGGATGATCAAGATTTCCGTCTTGATTTAGACTTGTCTCATGATCCTGACATTGACAATGATCAAGTAGGAGACATAAACATGGGTGATCATATCAATGTCGATCATGACATACATATGGATGATGATCATGATATTATCATGGAAGATATAAATAGTGGGAGAAATGATCAAATCAGTGGGAGTAAAAGAAAAAGGGAACCATCTAGAAGATTGAAAGAGACTTTGTTTTCAATCTTGAGGAGGTTGATCATTTAGTGGGAGATCCAGACCCAAGGAATAATAAAGAAGCAATGGATAGTTTTGAGTCTAAACAATGGCAACAAGCAATGAAAGAAGAACTAGATTCCATAAAGAAAAATGAATTTTGGGAATTGGTTGATCTACCTGATGGAAGAAAGCCCATTGGTTGTAAGTGGGTACTTCGTAAGAAGTACAAATCAGATGGTACCCTGGATAAGTTTAAGGCTCGACTTGTAGCTAAGGGTTATACTCAGAAACCCGGTATAGATTTTGTGGAAACTTACTCTCTAGTTGCGAAGTTTACATCCATTCGTATTCTTATGGCAATTGTTGCTAGAATGGATTTAGAACTTCATCAGTTAGATGTCAAAACAGCATTCTTGAATGGAGATTTGAAGGAAGACATCTATATGATTCAACCCGAAGGATATCATGTCAAAGGACATGAAAATAAAGTCTATAAATTAAGAAAGTCATTGTACGGCCTTAAACAATCATCAAGACAATGGTATTTAAAGTTCCACCAAGCCATTATGGAAATGGGCTACAAAATAAATCCATTGGATCATTGTGTTTACTCTTGGAAGTGCCAAGATAAATTCTGTATGTTGTCATTATATGTAGATAACATCTTACTTGCAGGTAACTCTATAGATATGATTGAAAAGACCAAGTCATATCTGGGATCCAAATTTGAAATGAAAGATATGGGAGAAGCATCTTATGTTCTAGGAATTAAAATTACTAGGGATAGAGATGCCAAAACACTCTATCTGGATCAACAAAATTATCTGGATAAAATATTTAAAATATTTAATATGCAAGATTGCAAGCCAGTTAGTACACCTGTTTGTAAAGGAATGATGATTTCCAAAAATATGTGTCCGGTACAAAAGCAAGACATCATTGATATGCAAAATGTTTCGTATGCCTAAGTAGTTAGAAGTTTGATGTATGCTATGACCAGCACAAGACCTAACACATGGCATGCAGTTGGATTGGTAATTAGATATCAATCCAACCCCGGAAAGCACCATTGGATAGCAGTAAAGAGAATTATTAGATATCTAAAAGGCACCCAAGGTATGAAACTTTGTTTCGGATTATATGATCTGGATTTAGTTTGTTATTGCAATGCAGATTTCGCAGGTGGCTTGGATGACAGAAGTCAACAAGTGGTAACATTGTCTTGCTTGGTGGAACGACTGTTTCTTGGTCAAGTAAGAAACAAGGCTGTGTTGCAAAGTCTACCATAGAAGCAGAATATATATCTCGTAGCATAGCGGTAAGTACTGTAGTATGGGCTAAACGATTTATCAATAATTTAAATATAGGTATACCTAAGGAGTCTGTCAATGTGTTTTGTGATAATAAGTTCGCCATCTTTCTGATAAAGAGTGGAGCAAATAGTTCCAAAGGAAAAGACATTGATATTAAATATCACTATACACAAGATATAGTGGAGAGATGAGAGGTAAAGGTCGACTACATACCCTCCGAAGAGATGGTGGCCGATCCGATGACCAAGGGATTGTCTCTAGAAAAATTCAAAGAGCATATGACTACAATGGGTTTGCAAAACATCTAGATGTGTTGTAGTGTGAGATGTGCGGCAGGCGTCGTTGTATGGTTTTAGGGACGCCTAAAACATGGACAAGTAGATGCGACTCTATCTGGTTCTTTAGTACTTGGTCGATTAAAGATAGAGGCCACTAGCGAGGTAACCAGGTTATAATAAATCGTCTTGAAAGTAAAATCTGTAATAAGCTTCAAGAAATAATTTATATAACACTGTGGCGTATAGTGTAGGGCTAAGCCATCATTTGTAACCAAGTATGGATTGTTTTTCCTAGTTACTTGGACATGATGCCATTTTACTGAAGAGTAAAATGTTATCAGATAAAGTGGAATGGTACGCACCAGGTAAAGAAGCCACATATATGATGTTATATTGAATTCCTTTACAAGTAATACTCTTGAGAAACAAATCAGAACAGGAAACCGTTTATGTCATCATAATCAAGTGGAAGATGTTGGAATATGATTATGATAACATAGTTTTCACAATATGTGTAATCACGTGTTAAGGTACACCATAACATTAGTGTACTAATATACGTATGAATGTAGTGAAATAAGTTAATTAATTAATAAATGAAATAATATAATATAATATAATTAATTATAAAGGGATATGAATAGTTGTATTCCAATATGAACTTCTCCTGAAGAACACAACTCCTCTAGAAAGGTTATTTCCATCTCTATATATTTGTCAAATCTCTTTCTGTCAGATTCATTCAATTCCATATTTACTTTATGTTCATATCCTTCACATCATATTATGATTGATAGTCTAACAACATCTATTTTTGATCCTGTGAACTACCCAATTTCCATCAACGTCACCTCAGTAAGAACTCAATGACGAAGGCGGCATCCACTAAAACAATTCCTACAAATTGATAACTGCCAAACTGAATGGGTTCTGGATAAGAAGCTCGCAACCGTCCCTCATGGTCCTTTATCATCTTTATATAATCATAGAAGCTTACCTCAGTTCGACTTGGAAAATATCTCAGGTACCTTTTTTTGTGCATTTCCATGGCTTTTAAAGTTTTCTTGCCATGGTGAAGTGGGCCTATATAGACTACTTGAGATGTATATGCTTTCTTATTTACATGCCGTAGTCGCTCAGGAACTCTATAGATACACCGCAAAGGGGACGGGGGAAACAAGTTACGCCACTCCTCGAGTAATGGATCGTAGGGGTTTTCTGTCATTTGGAGCTTTATCGATTCCTGACATTTTACCACCTGAGATCATCATCTACATTGATTCAAATATTTCATTAGGCGCACATTCCACTGAGATACTTGGAGCAAACTCTTAAATTTCAGGTAGACGGGCTATGGGTCTACTCCAACAACATCGATACTGTTTCCACTTAGCCACCTGCTCAATTCGTCAGGTGTGGAGTTTTATTACAAAAGGTCTCGGTGATAGTAAGAGTGGGATAATTCTATTTAAAGAGGTTGTTCTCAAGCCTTCTAGTAGATGTGGGACAGAGGAATTCTAACACTCCCCTGCACGTGAGATCCCATTTTATGGGTCACATGTCAAGTTCCACACATCGGCAACCACGTGAAGCCAAGTTGGGGCCATCCGTTCGCGCGGGGCCAATGGGAATCCACCCATTCACGTGGCATCTCTTGGCCTACGTGGAGCCAAGTCGGGGCTCACCCGTTCGCGCGATGTTAAAGGGGACCCACCTGTTCACGTGGTGTACGGACCCGTCCCTTGGCTCTGATACCATCTTAAATTTCAGGTAGACGGGCCATAGGTCAACTCCAACAACACCAATACTGTCTCCACTTGGCCACCTGCTCACTCCGTCAGGTGTGGGGTTTTATTACAAAAGGCCTCGGGGTTAGTTAGAGTGGGGTAATTCTATTTACAAGGCTTGTTCTCAAGCTTTCTGGCCGATGTGTGACAGAGAAATTCTAACACTCCCCCGCACCTGAGACCTCATTTTATGGGTCACACGTGAAGTTTCACACATCGGTAACCACGTGGAGCCAAGCTGGGGCTCACCCGTTCGCACAGGGCCAATGGGGACCCACCCGTTCGTGCAGGGCCAATGGGGACCCACCTGTTCATGTGGATGTACGGGCCCTACCCGTGGCTCTGATACCATCTTAAATTTCAGGTAGACGGGTCATGGGCCCACTCCAACAACACCGATATTGTCCTCACTTGGCCACCTGCTCAATCCGTTAGATGTGGGGTTTTATTACAAAAGGTCTCGGTGGTAGTTAGAGTGGGGTAATTCGATTTAAAGAGCTTGTTCTCAAGCCTTTTGGCCGATGTGAGATAGAGGAAGTCTAACACAAACTTTTGCAAGAAACAAAAAAACACCCGGCCAGATGACTTCGAAGATGGGAATCATTTACATCATCTTCTTCACCATCTCCTTCACTTGTAAGTTCGGCTACGACCAATACAATTTTTTCCAAATCCATTGGCTCCTCCATAGGGTCCGAAGCCTATAGCACACAATCACACCATAAGCTTGATAACATCCGATATCCATATTTTAGGCCTAAGTGGTTAATTGAAAACAAACAAGTTTTACAGTTACCTTGCTTCTTGTAGACGACAACGAAAACTCAAATACATATTACTTGCTCCTTTGGTAGACGAAAAGTAGATTTTCTTTTAACGATAGCATAATGATAGGCTGGCTATATATAACCATTTTTTCTTCGAGATAGGATCTTCGCTGGATCCTCTTTGTGAGGATCCCTGAGTCCTTTAATCCTGTAATTTCATCATCAGAGATCATTTTAAATTATATTATTTAAAATTGAACACAAATAGTATTTGACGAAAACGACCGCACAATATACGATGAACGGACATGATTAAAAGATTCCCAGATCCTCACAAAGAGAATCCAGCTAGAAACATATCTCTTTTTCTTCAGTATGCTTTTGCAAAACGTGTTTAATTGGCCATATTAAATAAATGTCATGACTCAGATGTAGCTACCCACCCTTATCTTTTCTTGACTATAAATAGAAGTGGTTGATACTAAGTATCCTATTAATTAGTGACAATCCCTAAAGTTTAATTTTAAATTTTCATCATTTTCATAAAAAACAACCGATATCGATATAGCCGTCGACATTTTCACAAATTTACATATCAATATTTCCACCGATACTGATTTTTTAAATACTACTTTAGGCGTTTTCTATCCTCCACCTCTATCATTCAATTGTTCATATCTTCCTTTCTATTTCAGCAACCAAATAATGAAAGGATAGTGCTATTCATATATATTTTTTTGTCTTTCACACACTATTTTTAATTTACAACCGTCAAATTGAATGAAATGAAAATGATTAAATGATAGAAATTAATTGTATTCTAGCAAATTTTCCAATAATTTTTAATGTAGTACTGTTAGATTATTTTAATCAAACCTTTACAGTCAACCAGGTTGCATAAATCACTAGCTCAATTTGGACCAAAAAAAGTTGTGCACAAATTGCTGGAAAATTATTCGTGTTGGAATATCTTTGTTTTGGGTTTTGACAATCGATACAGAGTGACATCACCAAGGTAACGTCATCTTGCAATAATGTTAACGGACATAAATAAATGAGGCCAATAATTGTAGAACAGAGGCATATTGTACCAGTAGCAAGTTGTTGGATATTTAATTTGCAAAACATACTATTTATTTATATCATCTTTTTAATAGAGGTAGAGCAAACATACGTTGATTGGTCTTACCTTTATTAGAAAGATGGTGCAAATAGATGGGAAGTATATCCGTACTCTTTAATTTGTGGGTTAAGGCTTTGGTACATAAGTCGGAACCACTAAAAAATGTCTGTACGACAAGGTTGGGTGAGATACAGCTATGCTCAATTCTACTTTCTCAATACTAGCTGTGCGATAATACGTTAGTCACCTACGAGTTGGAACCACCTATAGTGGTTTGTACGATAAGACTGTGCACCTAATTGGATCTAATGTGAGCATATGGTGCGGGAGGTGACATAATTTACAGGCCTGTGCCAACTCTCTCTGGCTAAATCGCAATCACCCGAGGTGCAGGTTTATGAGCTCATCGTTTCTCAGTCACATCTCATATATCCAACCAAACATGTTCATCACGCTACTCAATTCTTCAAATAAACTTATATCTCATTTATTTCATGTCATGTATTGTATGGCTGCACCTAACATTTCATTAGGCTGCCTACGTACCCTAAACTGGGATCAAGCCGTTCGTAGTTCACATTTACCAAACATAACTTACCTGTACTTACCTATGCCTCCACAGCACCACAATTTTATATATATGCAACCATGAAATGCATATTCAAAATATAATGGCATTTGGCATATTATTTCAAAGCATATTTTCATTTAAAACACATTTCTGGGAATTATATAAAGTATATAATTATATACTAAAAACAAAAGCTCATTCACTGATAAGTCGAAGGGTCGTAGCCCCCGATTCGCCTGTGAATACGCTCGTCCTCGGGATAAGTCTCACCTATATGCGAAAAAACTATAAAAAAGTTATTTTAAAACACATAGGCAAAACTAGCTAATAACTTCTCATACATTGCTCAATTTGGGTATATGAATATACCACAGTGATCTACTCGACATCGCGGACGTCGAGATATTTTAGAATAATTTTCCTAGGGCCCACGCATCCTCACGTGCCGGGGAGGCCACGGTGCCACGCGCCCCCCACGCGCATCATCTTCTTTGTCCAGACGCCGGAAAACTCACCGGTGCTGGAAAACTGGGCAGCCCTGTAATCGATGATTTCTCACTCGATTCTACACCATTTTTCATGAAAATTTCACCAAAACTTCACAAATTTCAAGAGGAAGAAGGCTATACCTTTTAAAACTTCCAAATCCTTCGAAAACTCGTCGGGACAATTTCACCAAAACCGGCCAACTTCGAACCTCGTGATCCCGACTTCCAAAACCTTCAAACGAAGCACTCCGAGCTTCCTTATGACCTCACTAAGCTTGCTATAAGCTTGGATTGTCCTAAAACACAACCATTTAAAAGTTCATGAATAGTGCTCAACTCGAAGCTTGAGTTTTCAACGTGAAATCGAACGAGTTCTTATCTAAAATGGGTACCTTTGAACTCGTATGGTCCTCATGAACACAATGATACTAAATTTGGCCACGATCCTTGAAGATTTGGCTTGGTTCGACCTTGTCCGTACGAAGAAGAGGGAGGAGAGAGTGAGTCCGAGAGGGAGAGTACAGGAGTGAGAGAGAGAGAGGGTGATGTGGATGTGGGTGTGTGGCCTAGAATTGGTCAACAATTCAAAACACATAATATACCTGTTGATGCACAAAATTGGCGAGGACTTTGGTACAACAGAAAGTGTCAGGTTTGTGACCTTCGCTTGGTTGCTTCGATCACTAGTGAAGATAAGTACGTAAATGAATAGAGACAGGGAAGCAAACACAAGATGTACGTGGTTCACCCAGATCGGCTACGTCCACGGAGTAGAGGAGTTCTCATTAATTGTGAAGGGTTTACACAAATACATAGGTTCAAGCTCTCATTTTGTGAGTTCTAGTGAATAGTTTAGTACAAAATGACATTAGAGATTATTGTGGGAGAATGATCCCTATTTATAGAAGAGAGTTTCTAGTTTTGTTCTAACATTGACACGTGTCGTGTTGGTATTAGCTTCTGATGTTGACACGTGTCGCGCTGTGATTGGCTTCTGATGTCGACAGGTGTCACGTTGTGATTGGCCTCCTGGTTGAAGGGAAGCTCTTCTGGGTCCTTGACGGTATAACGTTGACCGGTGCTCAGTAGTTTCGGGATTGGTCAAGTATGGTACAAACAGTGCTCCCCTAAGTTCCCGAGTGAGGGAAGCTCCTCGGTTGGGGACTTGCAAGATCCAAGCCACTGAGTAATCACGAAACTTCTAAGTACCGAGGTGTGGTATCATTTTCACTTGCCTTATTTGTCTCATATGTAGAGGTGGCATCTTCTCTGGAAGTACTTTTCCTCCATCCATGGGTGGTATCTTTAACCGATGAAGATGCATAAGGCAACGTATCAATTTCACTTGAAGCTTACTTGTAGTTTCGGACTTGGTCAAGTGCGATACAAACCCTATAGTAGGAGTCCCCCAAGTCGCCGAGCTATGAGATCTGCCGAAAGAGGTGATAAACAAGGTAAGCAATCAAACTTCCAAGCAAGTAACCCAGGATTGGAGGTTCGACTTCGGCTTCCGGTTGATTGTTCTCCTTCTCCTTGTCTCTCATTCAGCTGCCAAGATAAGGAGAAGCAAATGGAGAAGAGATGATATGAGATACTTTTGCTTTTGAAGAAGTAACTTTCCACAAGCTTATTCTTGAACTGTGCTGGAGGGTTTTCTGGTTCCCTCCAGAGGATATGGCCGACTCAAGAATTTGAGGGTCAAAACAAGTCCATCAAATCTAGAGTATGTTCGACCTTGATGATATGGGATACTTTTGCTGTTGACGGAATAGTGAATGTGGTATGGAAAGGTGTCGTGCTGTAGTGATCTGTTTCAGCTCACCGTTGAACCTCCTGCTTCAATCTTTTGCATGGCAGAAGTGGTGTGAAACCCTTGCATTTAAATGGTCCTTCAGAACATTCCTTCATAGTGACTCATCCACGCTTGGCAGCTTCAGTGTAAAGAGCCAATATCTGATCAACTGTCATGAGGTATTTGCTGGTGGAATTCGTGACCTTGACAGCAGTTGAGGATGAGTACTCGAGAGCAATGCTAAGTAAGCAACCAAGCAAAGGTTCCAGGCAGTCAGTTCCAGATTAGAGGTTTGATTTCAGGTTCCGGCTGACTGCTCTCTTTCTCCTTGTCCTGCAGGTGTAGACAAGGATAAAGACAAAGACAGGGAGAAAGCATGATATGGGATACTCTTGCTTTCGACCCTGATGATATGAGATACTCTTGTTCTTGGTGTGGCTTATTTGCTGAGGTATTATCGGGGGGAAATAAAGCTGAGTATTTCGAGAGGTTATGTTGAGGGTGCCTTCTCGAATGCGAGAAATGGTTGAGCATTTTTGCAGGTTTGTCTGTCCGTGGAGGAGGGAGGTCGACATATATAGGAATTTCCCAATAGCAAGTAGTAATGCTATTCCTTTACCCTTCTTGGTCACAGCAATGTAGTGGGAGCTGCCAGCTTCACGTGTTTTAACTTTGTCAGAGCACTTTGAAAAAGATGTATGTGGTATCTGGAAAGCTGATGTTGCGTGTGAAGATTACAGACAAACTTTATCTAAGGAAATCTGGCTCTCGAAGTTCTGAGAGCTGTGCCTCTTCGGTTTTCGAACAAGCAATCCCGTCGGGGATCTGGCTCTCGAGATTCGGAAAGCGGTGCCGCTTCGGATTTTAAGAAAGTAATTATGTTGGGAGTCTTTTCTCGAATGTGGGTAAAGGTTGGACGTTCTTGCTAGTCTGTCTTGCCACAGAACACGGAGGTCGACACACATAGGGACTTTCCAGTTGTCAAGCAGTGGTGCTGTTCCTTTACCCCTGAGGAATTGATGTTGCGTGTGGAGAGTGGTGATTGAACAGTAAGATTCACGTGCTTTCTACTTCACCAGAAATCTTCGACAGATTGCCCGTAATTTCCGCAAAACTGAGTGTGCATGTGACAGGTGCTGACGAGGCTGAAAAAGCAGGTGATTCTTCGATTTTTGAGATCGGCCCTCGTGGTCTCTGAGCAGCCCAGCTTTTGAGAACGGAAGTGCCACTTCGATTTTTGAGATCAACCTTCGTGGTCTCTGAGCGGCCCAGCTTTTGAGAAAGGAAGCGCCTCTTCGATTTTTGAGATCCGCCCTCGTGGTCTCTGAGCGGCCCAGCTTTTGAGAAAGCAAACGCCTCTTCGATTTCTGAAGCCCCGTCGAGTGCAGATTTTTATAGAGGCTGGCATTAAGTTCCACAGCACACTTGAATCTCTACCAGTAGAAGCTCCATTCTTGCACTTCTAAGATCTTGATTTGTCTGACCTCTTCCCTCTACAACACATTTGAAAATGTCTGGACCCTCCGACCGTCGTTTTGACTTGAACCTTGGAGAAGAGACAGCCACGCCTTCTCCAGACAACATATGGCGCCCATCCTTCATATCCCCTACTGGTCCTCTTACCGTTGGGGATTCTGTGATGAAGAATGATATGACCGCTGCGGTGGTGGCCAGGAACCTTCTCACTCCCAAAGATAACAGACTACTTTCCAAACGGTCTGATGAGTTGGCTGTTAAGGACTCTCTGGCTCTTAGGGTTCAGTGTGCAGGCTCTGTGTCTAATATGGCCCAACGCCTATTTGCTAGAACCCGCCAAGTTGAATCATTAGCTGCTGAAGTGATGAGTCTCAAACAGGAGATTAGAGGGCTCAAGCATGAGAATAAACAGTTGCACCGGCTCGCCCATGACTATGCTACAAACTTGAAGAGGAAGCTTGACCAGATGAAGGAATCTGATGGTAAGGTTTTACTTGATCATCAGCGGTTTGTGGGTTTGTTCCAAAGGCATTTATTGCCTTCGTCTTCTGGGCTGTACCTGGTAATGAAGCTTCAAATGATGAGCCTCCAATGCCTCCTCCTTCTGGGGTTTTGTCAAGTACTGAGGCTCCGGAAAACCACCCTCCGATGCTTTCTCTTTCTGGGGCTCTACCGACTGCTGAGACTTCCCTTAAGCAACCTTTGTGAAGGCTCCCTTTTGTTTGTTTATTTTGACTCATGTATATGTACATATTTGTGGCTTTATCGAAAATATTAATAAATAAGCTTTGCTCCATTTCAACATATTGTGTTAAATACACCAAAGCCTTCTTCAGAAAGTTCTTTGAATTTTTTCTTTTGTTGAAACTTGTATTGTTGAAACTTTGTGAGTGAAGCATGTAGTTTGAGGTAGTGTTCCCTTAATTTCCCGAGTGAGGAAAACTTCACGGTTGGAGACTTGAAAAATCCAAGTCACTGAGTGGTTGTGAGACTGCCGAGTATCAAGGTGCAGTAGCATATGGTGGGAGTCCCCCAAGTCTTCAGGCGAAGAGAGTTGCCGAATGAGGTGTCTCGCTTGTTACTAATTTGTCAAAGTAACGAATCCTTGTTTCGATGTCACACATTCGTATATGCCTTATCTAAAAAAATATTTCCAACTTTTGTGTGTTTGATGCTGCATGCTATTGACTAGACAAGATCAAGTGCAATTAGTAGCTTTTCTCTCTTTTTCATCTTTTCTTTGGTGGAATTGCTTTTCGTTTCCACTAATCAGCCTGAGTGGATGCAAGATAACACCATTCTCTATAGCTCAGATTGCAAAGTCGTCTTCATGAAAGTTGTTCCTTATCTTGTGAACTACAACATATCCAAATTTGAGATCCATCGGAGTAGTACAACTTCAGAAATTCAGGTATGATGAGTAACTGTTCATCAATTTTCTGTTAACCCGTCAGACTTGTTGTGAGCTTCTAAAGTCCATTTTTTCTTATTCAGCTCAACATACTTTCTTCATCGAAGTTGTTCCGCACCTTGTCAGTTACAACATATCCAAATTTGAGATCCATCGGAGCAGTAAAAATCCAGAAATTCAGGTATGATGAGTGACTGTTCATCATTTTTCTGTCAACCTGTCAGACTTGTTGTGATCTTCGAAACTCCATTTTCTCTTGCTCAGATCAACATACTTTCTTCATCGAAGTTGTTCCTTATCATCTCTTTCATGACATATCAAAAATTCAGAATGAACTAACGGTTAAATATTTCCAGATCTTCGAAACATCACAGTAGTCTTTAAATTTGCGGGAATCCGACTGTCATGTTTGGAGCCTCAACACTTTAATTGCCGTCGCTCAAACAGAAACGATTCCTTCTTGAAAATTGTTCATCTGCGCAAGAACTATAGGGTGTCCAAAATTCAGCTCCACTAGAGAAGAGCAAAGGTTGCACAAATTTGATAGATGAAAGGAGGCGGAAGAGGAAGAGAGGGAAAGAAGTTGCTTGGGTTGGATTTCTAGTTAAACTTGGGATTTTGGTTTGTGGTTTGATTTATTATAATATGTTTGGAAACATATACATAATTGCTTGTTTGTTTATGACAGGGATGTTGTGGGTGTAGAACAAAACAAATGTTTGTGTTGACCTATGTTTTTGTACAAGTTCAAGGGAATCTTGGTTTTGTGAACAAAAGTTGTTTATTTGTCACAAGGTTTTGTGTTTGGGAAATAGTTTAATAGGTAAGGTTTATTGACTATAGATTTTTTCTTGGGTATATAGCGTGACGAGTTGAAGCTATTTTTAGGATACAAAACTTGAATTAGCTTCGCACTATCTTGATGAAGAGTGTGCGAAGCTTTTATATGTTTTGGTGTTGAAATTTTGTATTGTAGGTGAAGCATTGGGGTTGAAGCTTGATAGGTGAAGCTTTGGTGGTGAAGCTTTATAGGTGAAGCTGTGGTGTTGAAGCTTTATAGGTGAAGCTTTGGTGTTGACACCATAAATTGATTGTGCTTCGCACTATCTTGATGAACATAGTGCGAAGCTTGTGGGATTGATATTTGTCCTCCATTGATGAAGCTTTTGTTGGCACCATAAATTGATTGTGCTTCGCACTATCTTGATGAACATAGTGCGAAGCTTGTGAGATTGATATTTGTCCTCCATTGATGAAGCTGTTGTTGGCACCATAAATTGATTGTGCTTCGCACTATCTTGATGAACATAGTGCAAAGCTTGTGAGATTGATATTTGTCCTCCATTGATGAAGCTGTTGCTGGCACCATAAATTGATTGTGCTTCGCACTATCTTGATGAACATAGTGCGAAGCTTGTGAGATTGATATTTGTCCTCTATTGATGAAGCTTTTGTTGGCACCATAAATTGATTGTGCTTCGCACTATCTTGATGAACATAGTGCGAAGCTTTTGAGAGTGGGAGTTGAAACCCATTGATGAAGCTGCTGTGTTCCCCCTTCCCTTTTTTTTTTTTTCGATATTTTTTTCTGAAACTTTTTTTTTTTGAAACTCCCTAGTGTTAGAAGTTTGAAGATTTTCCATGTGGGGCTTTCTCATGGTTTGAATTTGAATTTTGAATGTTAATAGCCATGTTGAACTATATATAAGAAGGATAAGTTTCCATTCTTTACCTTACCTTCATTTGCTCATCTTGTAGTGATTTTTGAAGACAGAGTGCTTTTTACTTGAGAGGAATTCTAGCATTGCTTTGCTGCACCATCTTCAGGTTGGTAGTCTTCTCCACTACATTGGAGTTGTAGATGTCGGAGTCTGGAAGTCTTAGTGATGAGGGCTCCCCTAGCTCGGGCTCTAGGTTTGAGCCTGCAATGTCGGGGTCTTCATGGCCTTTGTTAGAGTCTTGGACAAAAGAAACGTTGGATGATCCTCACAATTGTCAAACCTTAGCCAATATTGGGTCGTCCTCCATGTTAGTGGGTGAGGGGGTTGTTTGTGACGCCATACCCATATGTCGTTCTGATCCTCACAATTGTCAAACCTTAGCCGAGATTGGTTCTTCCTCCATACGAGTGGGTGAGGGGGTTGTTTGTGATGCCATACCCATATTTCGCTCTGAGTTCACAGCGGACCATTTAGAAAATAACTTGTTAGATAGCGAAAAGCAGCTTGAGGCCCTAAGGCAATCATGTAGTATCCCCCGTAGTGTAGGAATACGTTTGGTGCGTTGTGAAGAATTGCCTTCGGAGCCGCCCAAGGGTCATGTTATGTTCTATACCCAGACATTAGTGACCTTGGGGGTAAATGTACCTTTGCATCCGTGTTTGCAACGAATGCTGTCTTTTATTGGTTATGCACCTGGGCAACTCAACGCTGGTTTCTGGGAGACCTTGATCGGGTTTTATATTATTTGGATGGAGTGTGGATTAGGTGAGCCTTCCTTCCATCAGTGGCGCTACTGTTATAAGATGCGCCCGGTGAAAGCATGTACTGGTTATGCCGAATGTGCATGTCGGAGCGAGAGAGAGCGTGTTGTCTTTAATAAGAGAAAGGCGTACTGCACATAGAAGAAACGTTGGTGCTTTCTTTATAATGATTGGGAGCAAGCTAAGGGTGTCACGCCTGAGCGACGTGTTCCTACTCACTTCCAGACTGTAGGTTGTAATGTATCCATTTTCTCATTATTTGCTATTGTTGTGATTTTCTCTTGCTTCTAAGATTTTTCTTCATGCAGTGACACGAGGCACAATCAAACTCTCCGGACAGGAGCTAGCTGATGTAGAGAAAGTGCTGAGGGTGCCTAAAGAAGATAGACACTTGAGTAAGCTACGTCTCTTGTTTCGAAAGTACGGTTTCCAGCCTTTAGTTTCCGAGTGCCAGAGACGAGCGAGTAAGTTGTATCCTCACTGGATCCTTGTTCTTCCCTTTTTTTTTATAGATATATAATGTGGTATTCCTTACTTTGATTTTCCTTGTTCAGTGGAGAAGGTGGGCAAGAAAGTGGAGACTAGCACCAAGAAAAGGAGAGTGCCCATGTTAGTTCCTTCAGAAGACATCCTGTTTCACAAGGAAGCTCGCAAGCACCGAGTGAGACCAATTATTAAAACTAAGTCTCGAGAAGAAGTCCTCAAGGTTGCTGCCTCGAAGAAAGCTGAAGCTGAGGCCATTGGATGTGCTGCTGCCATAGTTGCCGGGGAAGATAGGCGATTGCTGCCTCCTCTTCCTACTATTAATCCCATCTTTCCTCCAGTTAGGGAACACATTGGGCAGGAAGGTGATCTTAGTTCTAGCAGCAAGGGTAAAGATAAGGAAGAGGTTGGCAGTGTCCCTTGGAAGGATTTGAAGGTTGCCATACGGCCAAAGGACTTTGGGTATATCAACAATTGCCTGGCAGGGCGTCGATTCACTTTCGATGAGCTCGGAGAGCCCTTAGCTAAAGATGAATCGGATTGCGACCGGATGTTGAAGCTGTCTTCATATGTGAGTGTTACTTTGTCATTCCCTTGTTTTCTCCTCTTTATTAGCATTATTTTAGTAGTGATGATCGTCTTGTTATGCAGGTCATGGTTGAGTATCACGACAGACTGCGAGAGGCTGAACGGTGCAAGGTGAAATTGAAAGAGAATAAGCAGTTTGTGAATGATGCCAGGAAGACAAGCAAAGCTTTAGCTGAGGCCATCCAAGTCAAGGATCAACATTTTGAGAGTTTGAAGAGGCGGAATGGTGAGAACTTGAGACTCAAGGTACAGTTGGAAGCGACTAAGAAACAGTTGGAGACAACTATGCTCGAGGTTTCCAAGGTTAAAGGGGAGTTGGATAGTGCCTTGGTTGAGGTTTCTGGGCTGAAGAGTAGTATCCCGGCTGAGAAGGAAGCTGCTGTGAATGAGTTCTTGGGTTCCCAGGCCTTTCTCCATGTCCTTAGACCTCGCTGTACCCGGGAAGTGCACTTTGAAAAAAGAAAGTGGATGGCTGTCCTTGATCGTTATGATGATGGAAGTGTGCTTCGAAAATATCGTGAAGAAATAGATGAGCATCATCGAAAAGGTGAAACCTTCGACCTTGCAGTTTATTCGAGCAGTGCAGATGAGTCGGGCGATGATGCTAGTGCTGATGAGCAGAGTCATCAGGGTGATGATGAGGTTGGAGATGCAGAAAATGGCAGTATGACTCAGAGTGATATGATCAGGGGTTCAACTTCCGATGAGGATGACTAGAAGTGCTTTCACTTTCTGCATGTACTCTGCCTGCACTAGTTTGTTGTTTGTATGGCATGTGCCATGTTATAAGCTTGAGGGTTTTTTTTTTGTTTTGTATGTTTATGAGTGTTTGCATTATCAAGCAAGTGTTTGTATTATCAAGTGTTTGTATTATCAAGCTTCAAGTGTTTGCATTATCAAGCTTCAAGTGTTTGCATTATCAAGCTTCAAGTGTTTGCCCTATCATTGATGAATGTTTGGCTATGTTTGCATAGATCCTTTGTATAGTCTTGTTGACATATACTTAGATTTTATTTTGTATTGGAAACATGTGCGTTGAAGCTTCAACACTTGAGTGTTTCATTGCTCAGAATGTAAAAGAGTTTAGGGCCGAGTTGGCTAAATCACCTCTTTATTGAATTCATACCAAATGGTCTTTGTTACATAGGATGCCGAACGGCTGTAGCTTAACACTTGTACAATGTGAGTCTATTTGTAATAGTACTTCAAGTGGTCAGCATTCCATGGATGGCCAAGGGTCTTGCCGTCGGAGCTTCTGAGCTTGTAGGAGCCAGGGCGGCTGATGCCGACGACCTCGAACGGTCCGTCCCAGTTAGGACTGAGTGTTCCTTCACTCGGGACTCTATCACAGAGTAATCTTTTCTTCAGTACCCAGTCTCCCACTTTGAAAGAGCGAGGTTTGACCCTTGAGTCGTAGTAGTTGGAGATGCGCTGCTTGTAGGCGACATTCCTCAGGTGAGCCTGATTTCTGTGTTCCTCGACTAGATCCAGGTTGAGGGTGAGTTGCTTGTCGTTCTCACTCTGTATGTAGTTCTGGATTCGGTATGTTGCTTGCTCAAGCTCAACCGGGACAACTGCTTCTGTACCAAAAGCAAGTGAGAATGGAGTTTCTCCTGTGGAAGTCCGATATGAAGTGCGGTATGACCAAAGAACTTGAGGTACGAATTCTGGCCAACAACCTTTAGCTTTGTCCAAGCTAGTTTTCAGAGTGCGCTTGATTATTTTGTTAACGGCCTCGACTTGTCCATTAGACTGGGGATGGGCTGGAGAGGCAAAACATAAGTTGATGTTGAACTTAGAGCAGAACATCTTGAACTTCTTGTTGTCGAACTGCCGCCCATTGTCCGTTAACGGCCTCGACTTGTCCGTTAGACTGGGGATGGGCTGGAGAGGCAAAACATAAGTTGTTGTTGAACTTAGAGCAGAACATCTTGAAATTCTTGTTGTCGAACTGCTGCCCATTGTCCGTGACTATCGCATTGGGAATGCCGAATCTGCAGAGGATGTGCTTCCATACGAAGTCTTCTATTTTTCCCTCAGTAATGGTTGCCAAGGGTTCTACTTCAGCCCACTTTGTGAAGTAGTCAACTGCAACGATTGCACAGCGGACCTTGCCTTTCCCTGCAGGCATTGGGCCGATCAAATCAAGTCCCCATTGGGCAAAGGGCCAAGGGCTGATCATAGGAGTGAGCGGCTCGGGAGGGGAGTGAGGGATAGTTGCGTAGCGTTGACACTTATCACATGAGCGTGATATTCTGATGGCATCCTGGTGGAGTGTTGGCCAATAGTATCCTTGGCGAAAAGTCTTATGTGCTAGGGATCGAGACCCAGCATGATCTCCGCAAACTCCTTCATGTATTTCCCGAAGGACAATTTTCGCCTCCGCAGGTGTAAGGCATCTTAGGTATGGCAGGGTAAAACCGCGCTTGTAGAGTTGGTCATTAATGATCAGGTAGCGGGCAGACTTGTATCGAATCTGCTTAGCTTGGACTTTGTCAATTGGGAGGGTGCCATGAGCAAGGAATTTATAAATTGGGGTGATCCAACTATCTCCTTGTTGTAAATTGCACACTTCCATGACCATGGTGCTTGGTGCTGCCAACAATTCGACATGAATTTTTCTCCCAATCTTGTCTTCCACTGCCGAGGCGAGGCGAGCCAAGGTGTCTGCATGACTGTTTGCCGCTCGAGGAACTTGGGTGATCTGGTAGTGGAAGTGCTTGAGCAAAAGTCGCGTTTGCGCAAGATATGCTGCCATGGAGCTATCCTTAGCATCAAAGTTGTTCGTGACTTGGTTGACCACTAATTGGGAGTCACTAAAGATATCAATTCGTTTAACCTCGAGGTGCTTGGCCAAACGTAAGCCTGCTAGAAGGGCTTCGTATTCGGCCTCATGGTTCGATGCCTTGAATTTGAAACGAAGAGCGTATTCTATCGCCACTTTGTCGGGGGTAGTGAGGACTAATCCTGCTCCGCAGCCCTATTGGTTGGATGAGCCATCAACATACAGACTCCATGCTGGGGTTGTTGATTCTATCTTCTGAGCTTCCGATGGTAATGAAGCTACTGCTTCAGGTGTAGAAGCAATGTCAACAGGATATGTGAAGTCGGCTATGAAATCTGCTACAGCCTGACCTTTTTCGGCTGGTTTTGGTTGGTAGGAGATGTCAAACTCACCCAATGCTATCGCCCATTTGATCATTCGTCCAGACGTGTCAGGACTCTGGAGTATCTGTCGAAGAGGGTGATTGGTAAGCACGATGATGGCGTGTGCTTGGAAATAAGGGCGAAGTTTTCGAGCAGACATGACCAATGCTAAAGCTAATTTCTCAATGTTGGAGTATCGTGTCTCCGCATCTTGTAGGGCCTTGCTAGTGTAGTAGACGGGCCGTTCGACACCACTGTCCTTTCGAATAAGAACAGAACTGACTGCTGAAGCCGAAACCAATAGATAGATAATGAGAGTGTCACCAATTTCTGGTTTGGAGAGCAGAGGGGCTTTACTCATGTACTCTTTGAAGTTCCTGAATGCCTTGGCACATTCCTCCGTCCATGTAATGTACTTCTTATTTCCCTTGAGTGCTTTAAAGAAAGGAGCACATCTATCTGTGGCCTTAGAGATGAATCTGGTTAAGGCTGCCACCTTGCTAGTAAGGCTTTGGATGTCTTTTGAAGTTACTGGCTCTTTCATGTCGAGGATTGCTTTGATCTTTTCGGTGGTTAGCTTCAATGCCTCGTTGGCTAATCATGAAGCCTAAGAATTTGCCAGAGCCCACGCCGAAGGCACATTTGTTGGGGTTCAACCTCATTCGATACCTCTTTAGAATGGTGAAAGTTTCAGATAGGTTGGTGATATGTTGGTCAGCATGTTTGCTCTTGACTAGCATATCATCAACGTAAACTTCCATGCTCTTCCCAATCTGTTCGGCGAACATTGAATTGACCAGTCTCTGATAAGTTGCTCCTGCATTCTTTAGGCCGAAAGGCATGACTTTATAGCAATATAGTCCCCTGTCAGTAGTGAAGGTCGTGTGTTATTGGTCTGAGGGGTTGATGAGGATTTGGTTGTATCCTGAATAAGCGTCCATGAAGCTCAAGAGCTCACACCCTGCCGTAGAGTCTATAAGTCTATCAATGAGAGGAAGAGGGAAACTATCCTTCGGGCATCCTTTGTTTAGGTCGGTGTAGTCGACACATATTCTCCACAAGACCTTTTGAAGCAGGAGACTTTCCTTGGTCGGATTTTTCTTAACAAGGACAACATTTGCTACCCATGTTGGGTAATTGAGTTCACGGACGAAGCCTATGTTCTTGAGTTTTTCAACTTCTGCTTTCATCGCCTCATATCGTTCAACATCATAAGATCTTCGCTTCTGTTTTACTGGTTTGGTCTTGGGATCAATACTCAAGTGGTGACAAATGATATCGGGAGAGATGCCCGGCATATCTTTATATGACCAAGCGAATACCTCGACGTTCTCGTGTAAAAATGAGATCAGCGACAACCGAAGGGGTGGTGACAAAGTTGTGCCAATCTTCACCATGCGATCTGGATGGTCTTTGGAGATAGAGACATTCTCTAACTCTTCAGCGGGATGTGCTTGCTGGGTGAATGAGTCATCTCGAGGGTCGTCGGGTTGACTATTGCTATCATGAAAATCCGAGTTGGCTTCATCTTGACTGGTCCTTACTACCTGGTTATGTACAGAGAGGGTCTCCTTGGGGACATGCAGGTGTTGTTGCTTAACTGAAGTGTTGTAACATGATCGAGCACTAAGTTGATCTCCCCTGATGTATCCATTGCCGAAAGGGGTTGGAAACTTCATCAACAACATATGTGTGGATACCATGGCCTTGAGATCATTGATGCCTGTGCGCCCAAAGATGACATTGTATGCCGTCGGACAATTGACCACTAGGAAGTTGGTGGTAATAGTAGCTGTTTAGAGGCCTGTACCAATGGTGAAGGGTAAGTGTATACTCCCTAAAGGTTGCACGATATCGCCAGAGAAGCTTATCAGAGGAGAAATCGAGCGATCGAGCAAGTGTTCAGCTACATTAAGTGCCTTGAAAGCTTCAGCAAACATGATATTGACTGAAGCACCTGTGTCTATCAGGATTCGTTTCACATCGAAATTTGCTATGTGAGCCTCCACAATCAGCGGGTCGTTGTGAGGGTAGATGATACCTCTTTCTTCCTCAGGGTAGAAACATATTGGATCCCAGTTAGGCTTTTGATACTTGCCTCCTCTGATGTCTTCCACGTGAAACACTTGATGGCCAGGTCTCAAAGTTCGTTCACTGCTTTTCATGGCCCTATTGGAAGATTCAGACATGGGTGTGCCGCCGCTTATGGAATATATCACATTCACCTGGCGTTGGTTACGGTTATCCCTTGGAGGGTGAAGGAGGAACTGATCAATTTTTCCTTCACGTGCCAAAGCTTCAATATGGTCACGGATGATAATGCACTTCTCACTATCATGGACATTATACTCGTGGTAGCAGCAAAACATGCCCGTGTTCTTCGTGGACTTGTAATCTGGCTGTCTTGGCTTTGGCTTTGGTATCAGGTGAGCTATACTGGGGTAGATGGCAGCACATGTAGCATTCAAAGAGGTGTATGTCTCATACCTCGGGGTAGGGCCTGTCTTGACATGTGATTGGCCCACTGCGTTGACTGCCTGGGGGCGGGCATTATTGTGACGATATCCTGAGTTATCGCGATAGTGCCCCTTATTCTTCTTATTAAAATGAGATTGGTGAGGATGGAAGTCTTTCCTTTTGTCCTGAGATTGATATGTCTGCTGACTTGGCGAAGCATTAAATGAGGCAGGAGGGTGTGCTGCTACCATTTGGAAGGTTGAGGTCTTTTCATTCGGTTGGATCTGGCCTCCACTCCCTACTTGCTGATAAGGGGTGACTGTAGGGGGTTTCCCTTGATATGTCCTTGCCTCGGCGGAGGCATGGTTGTAAGCTTGTGTCATCACCTCAGAGTAAGTCTTCCAAGTGTTGGCATTGATCATGTACTTGAAGAAACAGTCACGTAAGCCTGCCGTGAAAGCCTTGAGGGCGGTCTTGTCATCTGCCTCAGCGCAGCGAGAATACTCATGGCTGAAGCGGCCAGCGTACTTTCGTAATGACTCATCCGGCTTCTGGCGAATAGTGTACAAGTCATCTGTGGAATGCAAGCGATCGGTCTGGAAGATGTGTTGAGAGACAAACAGCTTCCTCAACTCTTCAAATGAGTCTACTGTCTCAGGTGGAAGACGGCAATACCAGTTTAAAGCTCCGCCAGAGAGGGTGGAGGGGAAGAGAAGGCACCGTTCTTCGTCGGTGTGTCCCCGGTATACCATGGTAGACTCAAAGAGGTTAAGGTGTTCAATCGGATCTTCCCTTCCAGTATAGAGCTGTAAGTCAAGCTTCTGCTTTGTCTTCGCTTGGAGGGGAGTGTTGAGGATCCTTCTTGTGAGAGGGCCAGGCCTGGGTTGGTTCCAGTCAGGTATCTCGGCTTGACGTTCAGCCTTCAGCTTGTTTACTTCCTCAAGGAGCTGCAGGACAAGGGGGTCCTGAGCGGAGTCGTGCACCACCGAAGTTTTCTTCTTTAAGTCCCCATCGCCTCTTGGAAGTAGGAAAGTTTGATCAAGATAGCGTGATCTTTCTCTGGACTCGCCACATTGACTTCTAGAGTGAGTTTGTCGGAATGTTTCCGAGTCCTCAGTACCTTCATATTCTTCTGGGACTTGTTGCCCATTCTCTAGATTGGCGGCTGGCCTGGGTCGTGGAAGAGGACCGAGTCTTTCAGAAACCCTTGGGTCATTGATCTTCGAGCTTATGTGGATGGGATTCTCTCGACGTTGCTTTAGGAAGTCTCGACAATCGCGATAGACAGCTTTTGATCCTTCCACTCCCTCTGTGAGGAGGTGTTTTCCTCTACTTCTCCTGCTTCGGGTTGAAGCAGCTGGGTTGAGAGAAGTCTCATGTTGATTATCACATTGATGTGTAGCTCGATCCCTATCAGGGATGTCCGTGTCGGATATCGGCGACCCTCCGTGTTGGGGGGCATTCAGTTGATTGGTAACCTCAACAGGGGGGACGAGTTTATGTGTTTGAGCCTGCCTAGCCTCGTGAAGCATCTCGAAAAGTTTTTCATATTGTTCCTGGAGGACTTCATTTTTCATTGCTATCTTGTTGTTCTGAACCTCTAGCTCATCGACTTTAGCTTGAAGAGTAACCCTATTTCCTTCCTGCTTTCGTTGCTTCGTACTAGGTCCAGCGGGGGTGTCATTCTGTGTGTTGTGGCTTCTTTCGCTCCCCATGTCGGAGAGAGATGCTTGGCCAAAAGAAAGTGTACGAGCGGTGGAAACCAGCTTGACAAAGCTGAAGAGAGTGGGAGTAAGTGTCTTTCCCACAGACGGCGCCAAATGTTGATGCACAAAATCGGCGAGGACTTTGGTACAACAGAAAGTGTCAGGTTTGTGACCTTTGCTTGGTTGCTTCGATCACTAGTGAAGATAAGTACGTAAATGAATAGAGACAGGGAAGCAAACACAAGATGTACATGGTTCACCCAGATCGGCTACGTCCACGGAGTAGAGGAGTTCTCATTAATTGTGAAGGGTTTACACAAATACATAGGTTCAAGCTCTCATTTTGTGAGTTCTAGTGAATAGTTTAGTACAAAATGACATTAGAGATTATTGTGGAAGAATGATCCCTATTTATAGAAGAGAGTTTCTAGTTTTGTTCTAACATTGACACGTGTCGTGTTGTGATTGGCTTCTGACGTTGACACGTGTCGCGCTGTGATTGGCTTCTGATGTCGACACGTGTCGCGTTGTGATTGGCCTCTTGGTTGAAGGGAAGCTCTTCTGGGTCCTTGACGGAATAACCTTAACCGGTGCTCAGTAGTTTCGGGATTGGTCAAGTATGGTACAAACAATACCTAATCCTAATTGATCCAAAATAATTAGAATTTGAGAATAATGATCCATGCACAACACCTAGAACACATCACACAATTTCACGTCTATGGGTATTTCCGTCATTTCACACCGTGGATAAATATAATTTTGGGACGGGTTGTGACAAATAAAATGGTACTTGAGGTATGAAAGTGAAATGTTTTAAAGATGTTTTAAAGAATTGAAATCGACCATAAACCTAAGGTGGTAAAGTGTAATTTATTCTTTAAAAATTGTTGTCAATGACAGCAGAAAAGCATAAGCAAAGTCTATCATACTTCTAAAAAAGAGTTTTTATTTTTTATTTTTTATTTTTTTCAAAGCATAGTAATCAGTGCTCATTTTATGAACTTTTCAAATGGCAAGGATACCCCCACATATTTTACAATATTTGTCCCTACATTATTGTATTTGACAATTATTATATCACATTAAATATCATATCATTTTTAGTTATTTAACATATTCACAATAATTTATATAAAAGTTTACCAAATACTCAAATACTGTTTTTTTTTTTGGTTGTTGTTAAAAGCTCTTTTACACACAAAAAAAAAAAAAGTTTACCAAACGCTCGACAATTTTATTTTACAGCTGTTTATTCTCACGTAGAAACAGTTTGTTCAAGTAGAGGTGGTTTTCACTCACTAAAAATTTGATAGCTCAATCTTTCAGGTGCCCCTCCACATATCCCAGTTACATATAGAAATGAAATGAAGAGATGTGAGATAAAGCTTGACTATGTTTTGGTAACTTGGTAGAGTGTGAATCTCTCGTCGGGTAATTAAGAAACCTTTCGTGTTATATAACTGATGAGAAAGTTTGTCTACGTATATTGTTGTGTCTTTTGCAATGGGCTACATGCAGGTGAAATTCTAACAACTCTTTTGATATTATACTCCCAAGAAATCAAGCAGAGATAAGGGCAATCAGTATAGTTGGGTAGACATGCATGCACAAATCATAAAACAATCGGGACAGCTCTCAGTAGCAACAGGGTTTACAAATATCTACAACGCAAACATGAATCCCACTGTAGAACAACCAGACAAACAATGTAGAATGTAGCGACAGAAAGTGGATTCGGAAGAGTCTCCATGCACATTGACCAGTGCACATGAAGACCCCACGGAGACCTTCCATTAACTGTAATTCTAAATATTTTAGATCCAGTGTCACATCCGAAAAAGAAAAAAAAATTCCACACCCCATGTGAGATCATCTTTAATGGGATCCAAATTTACTTCCTTCATATTGAAGTAGAAACTCCCCATTATATTTTTTAAAGCGTAAAAAATAGAATCTAAACAGCGGCGGAGCTAGAATTTTCTATGAGAAGGGACCTCTCATAAAAGTTTTCTTTTTAATTTTTTTAAGCGAATGGTATTTACAAAGCTAATATGCAATATATATATATATCAAAATCAAATGTTCAAAACAACATATGCACATATAATACTACATACTCACAAAAAATTATAATTATCCTTGATGACTATTCAACTCAATGAGATAAATAAATACTTTATGAACCATAAATCTCATATAATATGTAGAATAAAGCAGAAACAATAGAGAAACACAGAAATTTAAAACTTATTTGTTTAATAGATTTCAAATTTAGGATTATAAAATGTATGAGATATCAAAAAGAAAAGGGGAATTTTTTAAATTTTCATAATTAAAATTGAATGTTTTCTATTTAATGAAAACTGAAATATTGTTTTGATTTTAAATGCCATTAATTTGTGTTAAGGAGATAGATAAAATATTAAAGCTAATTGGGAGATGGGGTTATGCTTGAAACTTGGAAAGTAGGACTTGAAGCAATATAAGGATGCATAATTCCCTTATATATATTTGCTTTAGAAAGCTAGGATAGGCCCAGGCAACCCCTGGTCCTTAACTCCCTCCGCCAGTGAATGTAAATATGGTTTTTGTATTTATAACTCCGCCACATATTTTAACTTCTTTACAGGACGCTGTAGATAAATTTACGACATTGTCTCCTTAATGAATATATTTCAAGTAAGTCGAAACAAGAGATAGGCGGCTATAGAGTTTTTAAATCTAGGACTTTGATATGGAAGGGAGAGAACGGCCATGTGTGCTCCTTTTTAAATCTGAAGCTTCCAGTCAAAGCATCCAAGAGACAAAACAAAATTCTACTGAAAGTTAAAATAAGGTGTGTTTCCATAACCTATGCCTTTCCTCATAAATTCCAATTTCCAACGACCATTCGAACATAAAAACTAAAATCTTCAAGAAACTATCAAAAAATAAAAAATAAAAAATAAAAAAAATAAATTGAAAGGACAAAAACAAAAAAGAAAATGTAGGTTAGTGTATAAGAAGTAGATTTTTGTTTAGAAAACTTCATTTTAATCCTCGGCAAAGATGACTTTTAGATTAAAACCATAAGTAAAATCAAAATCTAATTTTAGTCCCTTGATACATTTATAACCTCATTTATTAATTATATTTTGATTTATGAATTATTTTTCCTTTTCTTCCTAATTTTTAATGTATTAATTTTATTTTATTATAATTTTCATTTTCATTTCATTTATTGTAATATATTTTGTTGTAAAAGTTAGATAAACTAATTTTTGTTATACAATATATTTCAATGTACTTTGTCTTCTTCATTTAGGTACATTAAATTCATTATAATACATTTTGATGCATAGATTTAGGTACACACATTTCGGTATATACATTTTGATACAAACATTTAGGTACATTAATTCAATATAATACATTTCGGTACACACATTTAGGTACATTAATTTAATATAATACATTTCAGTGCATATATTTCGGTACATACATTTCGGTACTAACATTTAGGTACATTAATTGAGTCTTTCAAGTTTGAAGACTGTTAAATAAAATTAATAAATTAAAAAACTCTTTTTTGGTAAAAAAATAAATTAAAATTTGCATATTAATAATAAACAAGTAGATTTTGTTTCCCAAAAATAAACAAGTAGGTTTTGTTTCCCGAAAATAAACAAGTAGATTTTGTTTTATATATTTATGAGGAGCACATTTAGTAAGATTGAATTAATTTCTTCTATCTAACCTTATATATTTTCCATGGCTATAAACCTATTTGGTGCAGAAAAGTAATGCATGAGTTAAATCTATTATATGAACGTGGAAAACTATTTTCGTGTGGATCTCATACATAAATACTTTTTTTTTATTATAAAATTCCGAACACTTATATTTTTTTCTTCTGCAAATCTTTGTTTAATTTTGTTTCTTTCTCTTTTGATTCATCCAAAGACTAGAACAATAAAACATGAGTATGCAATTAAAAAAAAAGGGTACGTAGAAATCACTTTTTTATTTTTTATTTTTTCTTCAGCCTAAAGTCTGCCTCTATGTTCTGGCATGTATGCCCAATATTTCTCTCCCTGGATGTAGGCCGGTCCAAACATTTTGGAGGCCTTGGGCAAAAAATAAAAAAAGGGCCCACAAACTTACAATTACGCACAAGAAAATTTATGTTTTTTATGTGTTTTTTTTTTCTCTTTTTCAACTAGGCATTTGAAGGATTTTCAATAATTTGAATAAGTATTTTTCTTTGTCAGAGAATAAGTATGTCATACATAAAAATACAAAGTTACATCGTAAAACTTGGTCAAGTGATCATAAAGAAAAGAAGATTGTCATATGGTAAAAAAGTACTAGCCTCTCTGTTAGTTTGTATGAGAGGCTATTTTCTTATATCATCCTTACGTGCTTCTAAAATTAAGGTATAAATAAAATTACATTCTTCATCCTTAATATTAAAGTATATAGAATAAGACAATAAATAAACAAAGATTATTTCCAAAGGTTATTTTATGTGTCTGCAATATAGATGAGTAAAATTTTCTTTCTCTTCCTTCACACAAAAAGGGAAAATCAAACCGTTTAAGCAAGAAAACACACAACAACGAATGATAAACAAGCCATCTAATAAATCAGTATTTGCATCGTTCTTTTCTTTTTCTACTTCTTATTTTCCACTGCATCTTTGACTTCTTCCTCTGCCTTTGTTAATTGTGGTATTCAAGGTTCGGAATCACTTAGAAGTAATTAATAAGGAGAAATCCTAAACTCAATCGAGCTATACTTGATCTCTAAAGTGTTCAAGCATAAGACTTTGACAATGCAATTTTCTGACTAAAAACCTTGTGATTTGGTAGAAGAGAAAGTTCTAGTTTTTTCAGCTGCCTGAAAGTGATCTCATTTTCTGAATAATCTCCACTCTTACCAAATTGAATTGGTAAAAACATATATTAATTTGTTGAGAGTTGAATTGGAATGAATGTCAAAAACCTTTTTTGAATAATCTCCACTCTTACCAAATTAAGTTGGTAAAAACATATATTAATTTGTTGAAAGTTGAATTGGAATGAATGTCAAAAACCTGCAACCCACTTTTAACTAGTAATTATAATTTATAATCAAAGGCAAAAAGAAATTAAGAATAAAACAAAAATTAGTGAAAATTTACAAATAAAAAGGAGTGCAAGGCCTAGTTCGAACACGAGACGTCAGCAATTAAACCAGCGCCCTTACCTATACTTCTTGACAAGTTAACCAAAAGTTTTTAAATTTTTATGCTTACAAAAACATATATAAATACAGTACCTTAATAATTTTTGTGCCCTCATTTTTTGAGGCCTCGGATGATCGCCCTAGTAGCACTGGGCTAGGGCCTGCTAGGTAATGGATACTATCGTAGTTTAAATTTAGGGAGTGTACTATCCACACACCCTAAATTACTTCTCACACATCCCTTGTTAATTTATGTCTGTTGATCTTCTTCAATTCATCCGATCCGGCGACCGAAAATTAAAAGGGTGTGTGAAAAGTAAAATAGGGTGTGTGGATATCACATCCCTAAATTTATGCTTCCAGTAAAAGTGTCTTCTTTTCCCTTGCTACTGGTTTCGCTTGTAAAAAGAAGATAGTAAGTTTCAAGTAACTAGGGCCGCTGCTTCCAGTAAAACTGTCTTCTTTTCCCTTGCTGTTTATCATTTCTATATAATCATAGAAGCTTACCTCGGTTCGGCTTAGAAAATCTCGCAGGTACCTTATTTTGTGCTCTTCAATGGCTTTTAAGTGTTCCTTGCCATGGTGAAGTGGGCCTATAGAGACTACTTGAGGTGTATATCTTTCTCATTTTCCTGACTTATCTTTTATACTAAACAACAAACTATATTTATGGAATGCAAAACTTAAAAAAACTTAACACAGATAAGCTAGGCCCAAAATCAAAACTAACCAGCAAACCTGAATAATGAAATAACTATAAAATATTAAAATTTTCCAACACCGAGGATAACAAAAAAAAAAAAAAATCATTTCGTTGCACTTAGATGAGTCGTTGTTGTGCGGAGGTTTATAGATCAAAACTTGCTCAAGGAAATTGATTTTAGAGAGGTAAAAAGTCATATTGACCATTGATTGAGGGAGAATTGGGCTAACGCACTTGAACAATTTGAACAGAATTGTGAATGTAATGTTGAAAACAAAAATTAAGGGTCAAAATTGGCAAATTAATACAAGTTGAGGAGATAAATCAGCGAATTTTTTTTTTCTAATAATTAATTTAACTTCTCTGGTATAGAACGCAGGGGAAAGAGTTTAAGCTTGGATGTAAATCGTGTCCCTTCAACCTCTCCAATGGAGTTGAACTCTCCTCTTGTTCATCAGCAAATGAAATAATTGAATCAGAAGCCAATGGAAATGACCAAGCCAACTGAAGGTGCTTTGATGAGTGAGCCAAGTGGAAAACAAATGCAGAATGAGCAACAAAAAAAATGTAGTTGGGGATGATTTGGAGTCTGACGGGGCTATCACCCCTCCTCAACGTTTTGAAGTTAATTATGGCGATTTGGGTACTAATGTTGGTCAGCTTGTTTGCCAGCATTCCTCTCCTAATTCTTCCGATCCTCAAGAAGGTGCTAAAATTTGTGATATTGTTAATGAAGACAGAATGATTATGGGCATTTGTTTGCCTTTTTTAGCTTTCACTAGGTTGGATTGGATTAAAGATTTGGTGCAATCCGTGTTTGTTTGCTCTCGGGACAAACATTAGTGGTACTAGTGAGGACTCGCCTCGATTAACTTCCAAAACCATGGGACTAGCTAAGATGCCTCACTCTGCTCTCATCTCCTCTATCTACTTCTCTTGTTCTCTCATGCCTGCTTGCGTCCCAAAATCACGTCCTCTCCCTCTCTCCTCGCTTCCTCTCTTCTATCCTCTATCCTGCGAAATCACACCACCATACCAAGCACAAATTGACCTGACCTAGTGATTTCCAAGCTCGAGGAGATGAGATTCTTGACTAGTCGGTCCTAGTTCGCGACCCAGACTTAAGTCGGGATTGGAATCAAAGCGTCACCGTCGCGAATACAGGAGACTCAGCTGCAATTTCAATTTTGATTTCAATTGAATTTCGTTATTGTGTTGCTTTTTGTGATTTGGAAGCTTTATTGATTGAAATGGAGGGAGAAAGTTGTGGAATTTGGACGAAAAAAAGGGAGAGGTAAGAGAGATTCTTAGTCCAGAGTTGTAGAATTTGGACAGAAAAAGGCTAAGGGAAGAGATAGGTTTCTTAGTCCAGAGAGAGTGTTCTAGAACAAGAAAACAAAAAAGAAAATGAAAAAAAGAGAGAATTAATTATTATTATTTTTATTATTCTGCTTTTTAGTCCGACACTGTATTAAACACTTCACAAAGATAGTCCAGCTTAGTCTAGTCTAAGGCAGTCCAACTTAGTCCTTGAAGCTAATATAGTCCGAGATAATCCGGTGCAATAAACGCACTTTCCCAAAAAGCAAAGATGCGGAAAAAGATTAGAGATGAGAATATTTCTAAAGAAGTCTGGGAACCACACCCAACCTGCTCTAAGGTGGCCACATAACGGCTTTATTTATGAAGATTCTCTTTTGGAATGCTCGAGGAATTGTTATTAGTACTCTAAGAGTGCGTTTGTTGCACTGAATTATCTCATACTGGACTAGTTATAAGGACTAAACTGGACTGACTTGACTTGGACTAAGCAGGATAAAAATAGTACAGTGTTTAATGCAATGTCGAACTAAGTCACAGATTAAATTATTTTTAAGATCTAAATATTTTTTTTGCCATTTTTTTAATTCACTCTCCCCCACCCTCTTTATTTTCCCATTTCTTTTCTATTTCTTTTCCTTTCCAGATGCTTCTCGTTTCTTTCATTGGTTTAATTATCTCCCCCATCTTTCTTTTCCCTTTCCTTTTCTCTTTCTTTTTCTGAATCTCTTTTTTTTTTTTTTTTTTTTTTTCGGCAAGAGAAAATCGCTTCGCCGCCCTGGGGGGGGGGGGTTCCCTTTCCTTTTCTTTTTTTTTTTCTGATTCTTTTTTTTTTTTTTTTTTTTTGCAGCAAGAGATAAGCGCATCGACAAGAGTATACAAGAAGAACTTAGGGATTTAGAAACTTCATAATTTCATAAATCAGAAGAATAGACGAGACGTAAACGCACACTGATCAAAACGCAAAAAACATTGGGCACCGACTTGATGAACCTAACCATATGAAAGATTTTCCGATTGATGCAGGCGTTGGAGTTGTAGATGGTGTTGCCGAGCGCAAATGCGTAGATCGGCGTCGGCATTGACGTCGAGCTTTGGGTGAACGACAATCTAGATTTGCTCACCCGGGGAGCCATCGTCGTAGTTGAGTAGCAGACAAGAAGGGAGGGAGAAAGTGTGGTGGTCTAATGGTGCGATTTGGCTAGAGTGAGGATAGAAAGCAAGCAACGCAGGAGAAGAGCAGAGGGAGATCTTAGCAGTCCCATGATTATTGGGGGGGTCTCACTAGCGAAGAATTTTGTCCATGCAAGTCCTATTTAGTCTCATTAATATTAATCCTAGCATGGAACAAACACGGTATTAGACTAACATCTAGTCTAGTCCAGTCTAGTTCCATTTAGTGAGGGCAAACAAATGCCCCTTAAAAGAATTATCATTGACTCATTCACGATACAAAAAAATAAGTATAAGAGGGAGTGCATTATAACATATTTTGGAACGCTAGTAACATTGACACGCCCCGATCTTGATATCCTCGGGACATCAGGATGGTCACGTACTGGCCACCCGAGGGTGACGAAAGCCATTTATTGAATGCAAATGCCGAGAATAAGGAATAAATAAGACTCATAAATTTAATCATGCTGAATATGCATTAAGGAACGTGTGCAGATCATACAATTAACTAGAATACTAAAAGAAATAATATAAAATTGAATGAATAGAATAATGGGTCCTATACTGAGAGGACTTGAAGATGCCGATGCGGAAGTGCCTTGATGCAAGGATTGTATGCCTCGATTCTAAGTCCTGAAGGGGCCGCAAAACAAACACGAGTGGGCAATTTGATATACATATAATAAAACAGTTCACAATGTACTAACCCCCAGGTTTTATGAAAACACATATATATCATGATAAACATAGGTTTTTCGAAACATAGCATGCCGTGCAATGTCTCAAATCATAACTTGTATATATACCAATCACTAGTGAAATGTCCACATATCCCTCCAGGCCCAATGCCAGCTCCCCATCCCTGAGCGTACAATCAGAGGAAAATATCCCTTCAAGCCCCGTGCCAGCTCCCCGTCCCTGTGCTAATAGCCAGAGGAAAACCACTCCAGGCCCTATGCCAACACCAAACCGTCGCTCGGGATGGACCAGAATCTATCCCTTCGTCCCGTAGCGAAAATTGGGACCACTAGGTAAGTACAAAGCCATCGAACATATATATATATTGAAAAGAAACTTCATAGTATAAAGTCATCCATCTTCTATACTATAAAGAGGTGTTCTAAACATGTTCTAAATATCATATCGTCATCCATCAAATATTCTATAAGAACACGGGTTATAGGAAAAATAGTAATAATTCAAACTAGCCTCAATAAGCATGTTATCTCATAAAACATAATCATCAAATCATGCTCCTCATGTATGCATTTCTACTATAAAAACATGCATTTTTAGAAGGGGTCCACTCACAGTACTTTGCTGTCGAAAGCCGCGCTGCTAGCGAAGACAGAAAAGCCCTAAGAAATGCACTTAAGCACATAAAGGGTACAATCATTAAAACTATACTCAAACAATTGAATTTGGGAAAATGGACTTCAAAAACGGGTCCAGAACGTCGAAATTAGCCTATGAAGGGTCTCGAATGAAACTCAAAAAAGTAAACTCGAAAAGTCAACGTTGACCGTTGATCGGTCAAAGTCAAAGACAACGGTTAGCGTTGACCGGGTCAACGGGTTCGGGTCGGATTAGGTCAACCGGGTTGGGTCTTAGGTTTTGGACTTGGGTTTGTTTTCTGATGGGTTTGGGTTTTAGGTTTAGGTTTTAAAAGGGATTGGGCTTGGGTCACAAAGGCCCAAGGTTTTGGTTTAAAAGAGACTTGGGTTCTAATGGGTTTGGAACCTAGGCTGGGCCTAAGGCTTGGGTTTGGCCCTAAAGGATTGGCCTAAGGGCTTGGGTTTGGCTGCAAGATTTTGGGCTGAGTTCAAAGGATCTGGGTCGGGTTGACCCATTTTCAGCCCAATAACTTGGCCGATTTCTGGGCAAACTTCAAATGCCCATAATTTCTTCAATACTCAACGAAATCAAGTGATACCAAAATAAAATTTGTAGTACTCGACGAGACGAAGAGAGTGATACATTACATGCCGGCCAACTCACAGTGGTTTGGCCCGTCGAAATGGGCGGTTCTTGCCAGAAAATTTGGAAAAACTTCATCTAGCTATTTTCTATGATTCAAACGTATATACAACTTAACACAAACTGGGATCTAACCCTAAAACACACCCCAAAGCGTTTTTTGAAGCTTACCAAAGTTGGAGAATCACGAAACTCGACGGAGTAGATGATGAACAGCACCGGCCGAATGGAAGAGAAGGGCTTCGGGTGTTCTTTCTTCGTTTTTGAGAGCACAAGGGTGATGGTGATGATGTTTGTTGGTGAGAAAAGCCCTCAGAGGGGGCTGAGATAGAGAGAGCCGAGAGGGGTGGGGTGTTACAAACATGGTGTCTAATTTTCAGAAGCTTGCTTACGATTTCCATAACACTTTCCTTCCGCCACATCTTCCGTGAAGCAAACGTTTTTGCGGAAGCTTTGGTGGTGGTAGGGCATTCAGTTCTTGCCAATCAGTTATGGTTCCATTGTTGTCTTCCATCTTAGGTGAGATCTTGTTGGCTTTGGGGCTTGGCTTTCTTTTGTTGCCCTTGCGTCTTCTCCTCGTTACTTTTATTTTCGTCTTAAAAACATTCACATTTATATGAGTATTGGGTTCGTCTGTCATTGCCTACAATTCATGTGCAATAAAGCCCATTTCTCAATGATGGATCCAACAGGGAAGGTTCCTCTTTACCTTTGTTATTCCTGATTAAGCAACCTCGAATGGTTGATTGTTCGAGTCCTATGTGAAAACAATAAACTTGCACGCCATCTGTTTGATGTATTGTCTCAATCAGGTTGTGGTCCTCTTACTGTTGCAATTTTAGTTTCCTTTTTGTTTTGCCATCGAACAATGACCTGTAGACATATAGACAAGGTTATCTACAGTGCAAAGCATCTGATGGCCAAGCGATATAGAGCTTTGCATTTGAATGCGATGCTGTATCATTGCTCGGAGGAGTTTCATGAAGAGCCTTTCCCACCTGAGTCAAAGTGGTATCAGAAGACATTCCCGAGTTGACGAAATTAACCCAATTGCTGAAACACGTCGATTTGATTGATGGAAGGCTTGTTAATATCAGTGATGGTTCGACTGTCATTGATGACCGTGTTGAACAGAGAATGCATACTTTCAAGTCACTTTCCAGGGTCTTTATTGGAGCTCCATTGGTACGCAAAGTGCTGAAGAATAATGTGCTGACATTGTCAGAAAGTAGACCCAATTGTTCACACTTTTGTTATATTACCTATTTGGGCATGCTAGCGATATTAAAGTGGATGTACGTGGTGGGGTTTATAGCTGTGGTAGTGAGAATGATTTCTGCTTGTGCATGGGAAGGATTGTGACTTCGGACGAGAATGATGTGGTTTGGAGTGGGGTAAGGTAGTTGGACAGGGCTCTGGGGCTTTTCAAGTTTGTATGGGAAACAGTAGGGGTGAAAGGAGCTTTGAAACTGCAAGGCCATATATGGTGTGTAGGGGCTGAGGCCAGAGTGGTTACATATAGAGGAAACTTATTTTTTGTACACGGGTTTCATGTTTAAGCAACGACTGTCTTACAATGTGAGCTCAAATCTCAGAGGCTATTTATGTGATATATTGACCAGTGAAGAATTCATCGAGGTCGGGACTGCTGCAGAGAGACTAGCAAGAATTGGATAAGTTGCTGCAGCAACTACAATGGGTTTAACTCAGTAAGTTATAGGAGTTCTAAACATCACTCGACAACAGACTGATGATTGCTTGAATATGTGAAATTGGTCATCTGCAAATGTCAAGTGTTTACATAGATGAAATGATGACCAGTTATCATTTTCGTGGTCATCAGTTTCCTTGGTCATGAACAAACTAGAATCCATTAATGATAACAGGTGATGCCGAAAGAAAGAGATTAAACAGTGTTTGAATGGAAGTGATCACGAGGACTGCAGCAACCACAACAATAGAAAGTAGAGAGCATGGAGATTGAAAGAGATTGTTTCAACATTGCCTTCCACTTCTGCGTTATGCATTGATGTGTTTACTAAGATCACTAAAGAGATCTCTTCGGAACAATTACTTCCTCGGATTAACAAGGTTTGTTAACCTCGTCCCTGTCAAGCTTTGAGTTTCAACAATTACATTTTTTAACAAGCAATTCCATATCTTTGCAAGTGATGCTTAAAACAAGATTTTAATGGGAAATGTTGACTTGGTGTGGCAAAAGAACAACGAACATGATACAATTACTCTTCTGTTTCTTTAAACATACAAAGACATAAGCATAGGTCCATGAACATCAAACTGGTACAACATAAGAAGCTATGTACGCATTAATTTAGGAAAGTGATTTCCGCACGATTGATTGAATCTAAGGCCAGAAAATATAGAAGTGCAAAGGACAAAAGAATCTGCAGAAATCACTTCCCTTTATTTACAACGCACGCTTCAATGAAAGTAATTAAAAGTAGCCACTGCTTCCCAATCAAATATAAAATTACACTCATCAATACTTTATTTTGTTGGAACATCTATTACACTCACTTGAAGGAAACTTGAGATTAAAATGCAAACTCTGTACTCTCTCAAAGACTACGCTAGAGTTCTAAGGATACGGCGGGGAAGAGACTTGCAGATCCTCCGGAGAATGAGAGACTTGCGGTTGTTGATGCTCAAGGGACAGATTTAATAGAGCACGCTATTTGTACGACGGTGAGTACGAGGAGAATAACAGCCGCAGCAACAGAAATAGTGGACCAAGGCATGTTAAAATAATTTTGTTTCTAATTTACCATCCATTTGCGTCAGGGCTTTGTGCTGTATTTTATCAGATCTTCACAAAGAGTGGCATGATAGTGGTGGCTAACCATAATCTCGGTGCCAAGGTCATGAAGCAAAGTAGACATCTTCTGGGTATCCCCTAGCCAATTAATAATAATTCCCTTCTCAACAAGGAATTCCACATCCTTTGAGGTTTTCGCGAGACGCTTCATAAGGACAACATAATTAGCTAGGTAATCCTCCGTTCGGTGATGGCTTTGTTCAAAAGCAAGGAGATTTCTGAGTGTCAGATATGTCCTATCGGTTACTGTTAACTTGGGAATTTTGAGATCCCACCCTAGAATTCTATGTCAAATATGCTGCTGCCTTTTCCTACCTCAAACTCGACTCCAGCCTGGTGTAGCTCTGTCACGTTGGGTGTGGTTGTGGTTGTGGCATTGGCTGTGGCTTTGGTTTCAGTTGGTTTCAATGGTAGGTATAGAATTCTTGTCAAATCAACAAAATGTTGTACTTGTACTCGAGAAGAAGAACATATGTTGTCTAACTTCTTCTCTTTTCCCTCGCAATCGATTTCGCCTTGGAAATAATCGTAGGAAAGTTGAAGTAAGGAAAGCGGCCGAAGTGAAGGAAAAAGTGTGAGAACATCTTGAAGAATGAAGAATGGCAGCTGATTTTCAAGCAACTTCAAATCTGAATGCACATCCGATATCATCCCAGGGTTGCGGAATATGTAATCATGATCATCCTCTCCATAACCGGAGTAATTGTACCTCAATAACAAATCAATGACGAAGGTGGCATCCACTGAAACAATTCTTACAAATTGATCACTGCCAAACTCTATGGATTCTGCATAAGAACCTCGCAACCTTCCCTCTTGGTCCTTTATCTTTTTTATATAATCATAGAAGCTTACCGTGGTTCGGCTTAGAAAATGTCGCAGGTACCTTTTTTTGTGCTCTTCCATGGCTTTTAAGTGCTCCTTGCCCTGGTGAAGTGGGCCTATAGGAGACTACTTGAGGTGTATATGCTTTCTCATTTCCTTGCCGTAGTCGCTCAGGAACTCTATAGATACACCGCAAAAGGGACAGGGGAAACAAGTTATGCAACTCCTCGAGTAATGGATTGTAGGGGTTTTCTATGTCATGTGGAGCTTCATAGATTCCTTCCATTTTACTCTTGGAGCTGTTCCTTAGAAAATATGAATGCATATCTGTTGACCCTAAAAACTGCTAAGCCTACGTGGCGCGCATGCTGAGTAACTAATGAGCTAACTTTGTCCTTTGGTCATCTACGGGGTGTGCCTACTCGTCGGCCGAGCTCGGCCGGGGAGTAAAATGTGTTATATGGCGTTAGGCACGCTACTGACTTCTCGATCTTGCGACTACGGCCAAGGAAGGAACGCATCTTGGTCTTTGGGTTCTAGAGCCTGAAGACAGGGCTGCTAGTTCTGCGAAGTTCACAAATCGTCGACACCAGATTCGGTCACGGTGATTATATTCGGAAGAGTATAAGCACGCCGAATCGTCACCAGACTATATGGGCACAAGTACTCAAAACAAATATACGTTTTAATCGTAAATGTAATTCGGCCGTTAGAATGCCGAACTCTAAATCCCACTTGTGAGTATCCAATCATAAAATAACTCGGCATTCAATGTGCCGAGCCTAATAATCTGTAACACTTTACTTCGCCGAGAAGGCTAATGAGATGACCTCTGTCAATAAGGACCCGAAAATCCTTCTCGACCGAGACTTGGATAGATAACCAATTGACCTTGATATCGGCTAGTTCTACGGCAATAGTGCTGTTTATCCAAACTGAAGATATCACCGGTTGCCTTCACAGTGCTGTTTATCCAAACTGAAGATGTGTTGGCAAGAAAGGAAAATAAAAAATCTCAAGGTTGTTGAGAGGTTTCGCGTAGGGCAGTTTGTTGAATTATAGGGGGTTAAATGGTGCACTTCTCCCTCATTTATAGCAACAAACCTTCTCATAGTCGAGTTAAAACTATACTTGGATTAGGACTCCTTATTCTGATCTGGATAGGCCTCGGCCAATCCTAACTCCATTAGGACTCTGAATCCTCCTTCTAATCCAACTAAGTTCAACCCCTAAGACTCAACCTCATCCTATTAAAACTCCTTGTTACACCAAGACTCAACTGTCCCATCCTTATCTGGAACACTCCATATCTTGATAGGACTTGGCCGGTCTCGGCTAGGCAACCTATGAACCGAATAACTTACGACGACCCTAGAGCAAGGCTTCTGAGCCAATACCAACTCTAAACTCGGCCCAAACCAGTATTTTGGGCCCAAACATTGCCCCCTCGTTTTTGAGGTTGTCAGCCTACAATCCTTGGTCGAGCGTTGGCCTTGAAGAAGCAAAATCAACCTTTAGCATACCTCTGAAGGATATTGAGACGTCTTGAAAATCTCAATCATGCGCATTTATGAAACATTATCACACGTTCAGATTTTCTTTAATACCTTGCCACGTGGCGACTCTTCAATTCATCTAGCAGCCTTTAATAATGACCCTTGAGACGTGCAACCATCGAAACATCTTTCACCATTAAATCCGCCGTCACACGCAATCGTGCATCCTCAAACCACGAAAACATCGGTCCTTTCACCTTGATTCTTTGAATACCCATAATGATTAGCAACTATTCCGGTTGATTCTACCCCCCAATTTTGAAAATCAAACGTCTGATCTTCCTTTCAAAATGCGTCTAAGTACCTGAATCCTTTCCATTTGTACTTTATGCTTCCAAAACTCTTGAAACTCTTTCGCCATTTGCTTTCAAAATTCCAGAAATCTCAAGAATCCCAGAAAACAATTTCAAACCCAGCAAAATCTTTCCAAGTTCTTTAACAATGGCAGCCAATGCCTTTATCAACAATCTCATCGAGGAATTCAAAAAATATCAAGACATTACCAACCAAAACACTGTCAGAACCATTTGATTTAAGGGTGATGTGAAGGCTTCCTACCAAACCTTTGGTCCATTATTCAAGGATGATGTTCTAGCAGCCATTACTAAACTGCTGAAGGCTAACTACTTAAAACCCTTATTCCAAGGGTACGACGGTCAAAATTGGACTCGGCTAGGCCTTAGGGAGTTTGGCCTTCAACCACTGCAGCCTGAGTCACTTAGATGGAGCTATTTTATGGCGACCAATGGAAGGCCCTTGACATTTTCGACACTATCAAGCTATCGACCACTGAGATGAGTTTAAACCGAGAGCTCATATTAGCAGCCCTAAGTTTCTGGTGCTCGGCCACCAACACAATAGTCCTTCCTCTTGGTCCAATCGGCCCAACCGTGGTAGACCTTACGGCCATACTCAGCACTTCCTAATCTGACCTTCCAATGGACATCGCTCTATCCGGTTTAAATTCGACCTCGATCTGATGGTAATTTTTTAGGAGCGCGCTGTCGAGGCCTCAATGAAGGAGGACAAAAAACTGTCGAAAGAAGACGTGTAAAGGGCATACAAAAAAATTTTCAACTAAAACACCCTCATTAATCACTTCATCGGCTCGAAGGGCGAAAGCCTCAAGAAAGGAGAACATGTGGCCTTCTTGTTCTATTGGTACAACAAGTACATCTTTTGTGCTAAATCGAACAAGGGCCTTGTCGAAAACATGCCAGTTGTCGAGTCCTAGCCAACGGCTGCCTACTAGCTCTCAACTTGGTTGTCCTTGCCAACCTCTGTCGGTGCCTGGCTGACGCCACCGTGGGGAAAATTGACCCTCATTAAAACGGCCCATTTTAGGTCTTCCAGCTCTGGTTATAGGTGCATTTCTCGACCCTGCGGCCAGAGGTCCTAAGCTTCAACTCCACCAAAGTAATGGGGCTTGAGTTGGCCTCACACCCAAACCCCCACACTTAGCCGAAGAAGTCTTCAAACGTTTTTTCGACCTAGAAGGCATGTCGGACGATGAATTCCTCATTTGTCGTCGTCAAACATACCCTTCATCTATCATTCTCCTCAATCGGTGTGAGGAGAGGTCGAAGGAACCGACATTCCACAATCTTGAGGGTCGTTCATCATTGCTCGTAACCTACCATACGGTTGCGAAGCTCGAAGAGGAAGTTGGGACAACTAAGTTACCTTCAAGGGTGTCCTATACCATTCCTTGCTTCGCGCTCACTGCTGGGCCGTGAACGTCTTTTTGGTTCCTCAAAGAGGGAGTGCAAAATAGCCGAGGCTGAATTCCAGGGGCGGTGCACCAAATTTTACCTTCGTCCGCACACCTCAGAAATCCAATGTGACAGCATTTTCGCTGATTGGTGGGATGCTTTTTCCAAAGATTTCTTCGGTACTCTAGTCGAGGAAATCTCTTAAAAACTTTTCAGTGACCGCCCCAAGAAAACATTTGCTCCAAAATCCAAGGAAACAACCCAAGGTACACATTTACGTCTACTATTTTCCTTGGTCGTTCATTTAAAACTTTACTGACTTAACTTCAGTTTTTTCAGGCAGCCATATGTTGAAGTGGGTCAAAATAGTAGCAATGACCGTGGCCAAGAAAAAACTCGCCTCTTTATCGAAGAAGGCCGCGGCCACTTTGCCAACCTTACCTAGCAAACGGTCTTGCTTAAAGGCCAAGATGGTCGGAGACGTTCCCCCGTCCAAGAAACGTGTCAAGAAATTAGCGAAGAAAGGGGAACAGAAGATTCATGTCATCTCCAGCCACACCACAGAAACAACTGCCCCCAACATTTCTCCTTCAGCTTCTGCCACCCAGGCCTCGACGGACGTGCAGCCAATTCCTCCAACTGGCCAAGCATCTGAAGTTCGTCCTAACCCTCTAGTCGTGGTTGAACCAACCGTTGCTCCGTTGGTTGTGGAATCTGCAGCTCCGGGGCCGGCTATTGCTCTTGCCTTGGAGGAAGAAACCCCATTGTCCGTGAAAAATCTTCCCCCAAATCTAAAAAAGAAAACAATGATCATCTGGAAGGGGTATGATTATATTATTAGCAATTCCTCTTAATTGGATTTCTGGATACTAAAAACCAACTTTTCTTTTTAGGACTACAAGAGCAAGGAAATTCCTCTGGCGAGTTGTCCTCAACCAATTAAACTCTCATCCGTCAATCCTCCACCAACAGTCGAAGCGACCAGCTAGGTCAGCCCTCCTGCAGCCGACCGTGGAAAGGTGCCTTTTCTTGAGCTTGAAGCGACGACGGAGACACTAATTCATCCGCAGGATGAAGACCTTGGCATCCCCCCTCAAGAAGCCACTTCGGCCTTCGTAAGGATCCTCATTGTTTTTCTCTTTTGTTAATCTTCTGCCTTATAATTCTAAACCAGGAAGATATTAAATGTCAGGTGCCCAATTACTCATTTCACCGAAAATTCTACGCGTCAAAAGGCGTTATCTATATATCTTTTGGCCACTTCAGTGGCCATCGAACATAGACAACCTTTTTCGATTGCGTGAATTAAAAATCAATCTTAGGCATTGGGCTCGGTCATTAAGCTCTCTAGGCTCGAGCAACGAACCAGTAGACATGGCCAAAGTCTCTTCTCGGCAGGTCTAACATTTCCCTTTTTTCTTGCTGTCCTATGACTCTACTTACTCTTAACAATTTCCTTTTTGCGCAGCCTTCATGGGAGGTTGAACTCGACGCCTTGCTTTCCAGTACTTCCGGAATATCAGAGCCCTCTGCCGCCTCGGCCAAGCCTTCTGCGAGTTCAGCTGAATCTGATGTATTTTCTAGGCTGCAGGACATCCTGCCTCTTTCGGCTATACAATCCTTCAAAGCAATGGCCTCGACTCTGTGGGGAAATGCCTGAATGACCTCGTAACCGGCGATTTATTAAGCAACGAGAATATCATTCATCTATCCAGCATTGTAGAAAGAACTTAGGAATATTTCTTTATTTTTGAGCGGGCTCTTCGAGATGATGATGACTTTAAAGCCACGACGGTTGCTCAGGAATCCATCTGGCCAGAAGTCGAGACAATAAAGGCGAGTCGAGCTTGAGAAAGATTTCGAGTCGAGGAAAGCTCGGCTGGGCGAGTATGCAGCAGGAGCGAAATGGCTGCAGCAACTCCAGCTCGATAAAAGGACAAGACAAGTTGAGGTCACGATGGGTAAAGTGAGATGGCTGGAACTAAAAGCCGCTTTTAAAGCCTTTATTCCTTTGACCCTTTAGGGTTATTCTGTATCTGTAAGTCGTAAGGATTTTGCTTGTACCTTTTTGCAAAAAACAATAAAATGCACCTTTATTATCTCATTTCCCAAGTTATTGGATAATATTTCTTTAAAATTTTTCCATTGATCGGTAACTTATGAATCAAACCAGTCCGATCTTTGAGGTGGTATGCCCCTTTGCCAAGGACTTTATGAACGACAAACGGTCATTCCCAGTTCGGCGACCATTTGCTGAATCTAGGGTCTTTAATTCCCACGGGCAGCACAGTTTGCCAAACTAACTTTCATTCGCCAAATGTTTTTTGTCTGACCCGTTGATTATAAGTTCGCTTGACAATCTTTTTCTGTGTCAACAATAAATTATAAGCATCAAGCTGAGCTTCCTCCAAATCTTCTAACTCTTGTCTCATGGCCTGATTATACTTGATATTGATCAAACTACTTTGTTCAATTACTCATAACGAGTTTATACACATCTCGACTGGAAACATCTCGTCGTGTCCATAAGTTAACGCATATGGAGTCATCCCGGTTGCTGATCGGAGTGAGGTTCGATAAGCCCACAGCGCTTTGTGTAACTTTAAATGCCACATATCGGGCCTATCTTTTACCATTTTTCAAGAACGCCAATCAAAACCTTATTACTTGCTTCGGCCTGACCATTCACCTGCGGATAATACGGCGTAGACTGATCAAGTTAAATTTTCAAGCTTGCTGTGTATTTTTTAAATCTATCAGATGTAAAGATCATCCCGTTGTTCATTATGATTTTTTCTGGTACACCAAATCTGGTCACGATGTTTTCTTCCACGAACGTACAAACTTCTTTAGATGTTAACTCGGTGTATGACTTCACTTCGACCCATTTAGTAAAGTAGTCTGTCGCGAAGAGTATCCATGCATGCTTTTCTGAACCATAAGACGGCGTAATTTTGCCAATTACTTCCATGGCCCATCCTCTGAATAGCCACGATTTGGTGACCAAATGAAGTGATTCGGCCGGGACTCTTTGTATGGGCCCATTGATGTGAGAATTACTTGACACACAAATTAAACCCTCTTTTTGACAATTGTAGTATAGATGTAAGTAGGGTATCGTTCTAGGCCGGGGATTAGGAGGGATTGCTAATCTATTATAAATTAATTTAAAAATATTAAACAAGACTCAAGGACACAAAATTAGGCTAAAAACTCTAATAACTCGAAACACACTTAGAATGACTCAAAATAATGAAAACAATCAAATTAGACACTAGGAACTGAAATGGACGGAAATTGAATTAAAAGACTAACAACAATGAAAACTAATTAAATAATATAATTTAATAATGGGGGGTTTTGGTTTTTACGAGAAATAAATTAAACTTAAATAAATTACAGAATTGACAAAAACATGAAATTAAGGTGAAAGGATAAATGACGGACTAGCTAGAGGGTTCTTCTCCACACATGACACATATGCAACCTAAATTGATTTTCAGTTGTTCTTTCAATAAATTGTAAATCACAATGTTCTAAGTTAATTAGGTCCGCTTAAATTAACTCTTAGATTTCCCTAGATTCATTGGATTGAATGGAATACGCATTACAACCAAATTATTCCTCATCAAAGTCCCTAACTATGGAATACGCATGATAGAGACATTCAACAAAGATCATTAAGTTCAACGGAAATCATAAACATTGACTAGACATTCATAACTATGGAATACGCATGTTAATCCAGCCTAGAATTCACTTAACACGATTGTGGATAACAACCTTCACTACTTGTGAATATAAGTTCATAACGATTAGGTGAAATTTACTTATATTCTAGCATCAAATTCATGCATGTAAATTAAGTATGCATCCTTAATCGACATACAAAAATAAGTTATCAATCAAGCAGTTAAGCAAATTAAATCACAACTCAGAAATCACAACTGAAGGTAATCAATTCATATTACAAATATATTCATGACTTTGAATTAACCTCTAGCCAAAATAAATTTAATTACACATTATTAAAACAGAAATAAAATAAAATTGGAAAGATTTAACCGAGAGAGAGAGTGCTTCTGCTTTCTGTGCAGCTTCGCTGCCAGTCTGCTGTGCTTCACGTTCACGCTGACGCCTTCACTTGCGTCTCACTTCCTCTGCTATCCTCCAGCTCAAGCTGCCAAATGGCAGCTTTCCTCGTGCTCTGGTTTTTTTCTCCTGCCCCGCGTCACAGTGCTCTCTGCTATCTTCACCCGCTGCCAAGGGCAGCGCTTTTGACTTTTCAAACCTGCCTCTCTCTTCTCCCCCTTAACCCCCTGCGCCTGCCAGTCTGTCTTGGTCCCGTTGAGAAGAGAGAGGCAGCTTTGAAAAGTCAACCCAAGGGCAGCCCTCCTCCTTTCCCGTACTCACCTGCACCTGGCGCTGCCCTCTCCGTGCTGCCTTGGGCAGCTCTCCCTATTGGACCGTCCTCACCTTCCCCTCTGTCCTCCCGCGTCCCCCTTCTCTCTATCCTCTCGTTCCCTTCACTTCACGCTGCCCCAAGGCAGCTCCTCTCTCCCCCCTCATTTCCTTTCCGCCTTTCCTCTTTTATTCTTTTTATCTGTCAGTGTGCACTCCACTCTCCACTCAGTCTTCCACTCTTCTTTGTCTGCCCT
>VIEB01000017.1:789034-899034 GCA_006547085.1 Malus baccata
TTTCAGTTTAAGGGTGTGGTTGGAGGTGCTAGAAGAATCGTTGGAAATATTGAGTTCTTATAAATCTAAACAAAAGAATTGCTTGCAATGTAGCTTGGAACTTCTGTTTACCTATTCTTTCACTTCTACAACCCTCTCCCTAAGCCTCATTACATCCAATAAAAGTCCTCTTGATTTAAGTTTTGCAATTATGATTGTGGAGATGAGATCTTTATGCAAGCTTATGGTAGAACTTTCACATTTGATTCTTTGAGCGAAACACATTAAAACTAAACACATGTGTGATTGAGTGCATATCCCGTGAGAAGGTCGCTAGTTTGCATATGATGATTTTAAAAATATAAAAATTTTGAAATTGCATTAGCATGGCTATCTCACACACTACACTTCAAGGATGATTCAAAGATTACTGCTAATATTTGAATAAGGAAGATGAACTTGGATTAGTTCCTTGATGCTAGCTATGGTTCTTGATGATTTGTTTTCTCGAATGAAATTCTATGAAGGTCACATAGGGGGAAACTAATGTTTTTCATGTTAGTTCTTTCTCATGTTTTCTTTGTTTTGCTCGAGGACTAGCAAAAGTTAAGTGTGGGGGTATTTGATCGGATCATATTTATATATATTTTTACTTCGAATTCACTCGTCTTTTCTTAGTTAGTTCCTTATATTTTTGAGCTATTTACGTTATTTTTGTGTTTATAGGATTTGTTTATGCAAAGAAAATAAAAATGGCACAAATGAGTTTTAAATAATAAATTCGTCGAAAATTGCTTTAGTCGTTCTCATTCTGTCATGGGTTATTGGTAGAATTATGTCACGGATTATAGGTCATGGAAGTTAGGCTAAATTTATTAGGTATGCATTAGAAATTATATGATATATCTAAAATTGAAGTGTTTTGCAGTTGGTGAGTAAAGAAAAGAAACAAAAAGAATGGCAGAAAATAAGAGGAAGTGGACAGAGTTAGGTGGGATAGAAGAAGAATAATGAGACGGGAGTGAGAGACCAGGAGGTCAGAGAGGTTAGGGAAAGAAATAAAATAAAAGAAGAGTGGAAGACTGAGTGGAGAGTGGAGTGCACACTGACAGATAAAAAGAATAAAAGAGGAAAGGCGGAAAGGAAATGAGGGGGGAGAGAGGAGCTGCCTTGGGGCAGCGTGAAGTGAAGGGAACGAGAGGATAGAGAGAAGGGGGACGCGGGAGGACAGAGGGGAAGGTGAGGACGGTCCAATAGGGAGAGCTGCCCAAGGCAGCACGGAGAGGGCAGCGCCAGGTGCAGGTGAGTACGGGAAAGGAGGAGGGCTGCCCTTGGGCAGCGTGGGCAATAGGAAGAGAGAGACAGACTGGCAGGCGCAGGGGATTAAGGGTGAGAAGAGAGAGGCAGCTTTGAAAAGTCAAAAGCGCTGCCCTTGGCAGCGGGTGAAGATAGCAGAGAGCACTGTGACGCGGGGCAGGAGAAAAAAACCAGAGCACGAGGAAAGCTGCCATTTGGCAGCTTGAGCTGGAGGATAGCAGAGGAAGTGAGACGCAAGTGAAGGCGTCAGCGTGAACGTGAAGCACAGCAGACTGGCAGCGAAGCTGCACAGAAAGCAGAAGCACTCTCTCTCTCGGTTAAATCTTTCCAATTTTATTTTATTTCTTTCCCTCACCTCTCTGACCTCCTGGTCTCTCACTCCCGTCTCATTATTCTTCTTCTATCCCACCTAACTCTTTCCACTTCCTCTTATTTTCTGCCATTCTTTTTGTTTCTTTTCTTTACTCACCAACTGCAAAACACTTCAATTTTAGATATATCATATAATTTCTAATGCATACCTAATAAATTTAGCCTAACTTCCATGACCTATAATCCGTGACATAATTCTACCAATAACCCATGACAGAATGAGAACGACTAAAGCAATTTTCGACGAATTTATTATTTAAAACTCATTTGTGCCATTTTTATTTTCTTTGCATAAACAAATCCTATAAACACAAAAATAACGTAAATAGCTCAAAAATATAAGGAACTAACTAAGAAAAGACGAGTGAATTCGAAGTAAAAATATATATAAATATGATCCGATCACCCATGAATCTGGCATTGTACACATCCTTGTGCGAATTCAATATAATCTTTCAACATGCTAAGCCAGAAATATCCGTGTCGGCGAAGCAACCAACGCATCTTGCGTCCAGATTAATGCGCTCTGCAGATTCCTTCATGCACCTTGGTGATTGTCTGGGTGATCTTTTGCGGGCCGAGACATAATAACAATAGGCCATCCTCACCCTTTTGGTACAACGCATTTTGGTATAGCACATAATTCGTGGCATGAGCCCTTGTTCTACGGTCGTGTTTACCATTGGGGTTATCGAGATACCGTAAGATCAACCTCCTCCAATCATTTGGTAATGCCTCGACCGCATAAACATCTACAGGATCTCCCCGTTCCAACAATGAAGGTAGAGACATGACTCGTGTTTGGATCACGTGATCGTGCTGGAGAACTTGTTGATTAACCAAGGCCGGGTGTGCTTGACGTACTACTGATATCACCCAGCCTATCTCGCCCTCTATGAGTTGTGCTCCAGAAGCTATTTTAGCCAGTTTGTCTGTGTCGGTGTTTCAAACTCGGGAGATGTGTTTGAATGTGATGTCATCAAAAGACTCGGCCAAATAACTAGCAACCATGTGATAAAGCGTTAGAGTACAACTCAGGCAACGAAAAATGCCGTTAAGTTGGTTAATGACAAGTTCGGAATCACCGAGGACGAGGATACGGGTAACTTGTAAGTCGTGAAGGACATGAAGGTAGTTGATAAGGGCCTCGTATTCGGCCTGATTATTCATACAATTGAAATTAAGCTTAAGAGAGAAATACTAGTGGTTGTGATTGAGGGATTGAATGACAATCCCAACGCCGCCCGAGATCGAAGTACTGGAGCTATCGAAGTACGTCGTCCAGTAATTATCACGCATTTCCACCATGCCAATTTCGACATCAATACCCCCAAAATCGTATGGGGAGGGGTGTTGTGCCAGGAAATCGGCCAATGCTTGGCCTTTGATGGCTTTCTGGGGCACATATTGCAAATTGAATTCGGACAGTGCCATTGTCCACTTCCCAATTTACTATTGGTCGAGTAAGCATGTAGCGAATGACGTCGGTTTGGGCGATGACCTGGATGACTGATGGAAACATGTAATGCCTGAGTTTGGACGCGGCGAAAAATAAGGCTAAGCAGAGCTTCTCGATGGCAGAATAATTAATCTCAGGTGGGTTGAGGTTCTGACTAAGCTAAAAAATGGCTTGCTCATGCCCAGTGTCGTTGTTTTGGGCAAGAAGGCATCCTATGGATTATTCGGCCGCCAAGATATATAGCTTGAAGGGTTTGCCGCGTTGTGGTGGGACAAGGACAATGGGGTCGTGAGAGAAACTTTGATTTGTGTGAAAGCTTCTTGGTGTTCAGTATGCCATTCAAAAGTGTCAGAATCTTTGAGTTTCAAAAGTGTAGAAAAGGCTCGCATTTTCCCTGCCGAATACCATTGGCTGTGTATGGAAGATCCGAACAAGCCTCTTAAGGAATTTGAAGTAGTATGTTCGAGTATGAAACCAATTAATGTGGATGGGAATATTTTGAAGATGAAAGCCTTTCCATTCTCTCTTATGGAAAAGGCTAAAGATTGGCTCTTTGAATTAGCACCAGGAACCGTCACTTCTTGGGAAAGCATGAAGAAAGCATTCTTAGAGAAATTCTTCCCAACTTCAAGAATCATTCTTTTGAGGAAGAGAATTAGTGGAATTCAACAAGGCCCGGGAAACTCCTTTCCAGCGTATTATAAGCATTTCAAGACTTTGGTTGCATCTTGTCCATAACATCAAATGAAGGAAGAGCTTTTAGTTCAATATTTCTCTGAATGGCTACTTCCACTTGAGAGACAAATGGTTGATGCTTTAGTAGGAGGTGCTTTGGTTGACAAAACACCAATGCCTGCGAAGATCTTAATAAAGAATTGAGCTTTGAATGCACAACAATACGAAGGAGTTAGAGGAAGAGAGCATACACGGTAAAATCAAGTTAATGAGGTAAGTGCTATTTCAAAACTTCAATCTCAAATGGCTAATCTCTCTACTCTTATATCACAGGTTGTTGAAGGATCCAAAGTGCAAAGTGTAACTACTTGTGGCATGTGCTCTATGCAAGGACACCCTACTAATCAATGTTCTTAATTAATAGAGAATGGGGGATGGGAAAGTGCCAATGCCATATGTTATCAAGGCCAAAATCAACAAAGGAATGACTCGTTTTCCAACACCTACAATCCGGGCTGGAGAGATCATCCAAATATGAGGTAGAGAGAACCCTAACAAACTTAATAACAAGGCGGATATAGACAGCCACCCCCTGGGCTCTATCAAAGGCCATTTGCACCACCACAGTCTCCACCACAATCTTCCTAACCAAATTCAGGTTCGTCAATGGATAATGATAAAATTCTTCAAGCACTAACTTCTTTAACTCAGGGGTTACAAAGAGATGGGCGAAGTGAAGAATCAAATTGAGCAGATGGCAGAATTCATGGGACAATTTAGAGAACAAGGCAAACTACCTAGTTCAACCATTGTCAATCCAAATGGAGGTTTTGAAATTGCTAAGGCTATTACCTTGAGAAGTGGTAAAGAGATTGGAACCAATCCAAAAATGTCCAAACAAAGCCAAAAAGAGGATGAACAACTGCGGCTCGAAGAAAAAGAGGTGGACAAGGCCACGACAAGGAAAGAACAATCCTTGCCGTAGCCTTCTAAGGCACCTACACCACCTAATTTAGGTAAGATTAGTTCGAATTCAACTCCTTCTAACCGTATTCCACCAAATGTGTCTTTTCCTAGGAGGTTTATGCAATCAAAGAAATAAGAGAATGAAAAAGACATCAAAGAATCCTTCAGAAAGGTAAAAGTTAATATCCCGCTTCTTGATGCAATAAAGCAAGTTCCGAAGTATGCTAAGTTTTTTTAAGAAGCTTTGTACAACAAGGAAACAGATTCCTGAGAAGGAGGTGGTACATGTAAGTGAAAATGTCTCTGCAATTTTGCAAAGAAAGCTGCCACCTAAATGCAAAGATCCAGGTAGTTTCACTATCCCTTGTGTTATTGGTAATACAAGGTTTGAACATGCTATGCTAGATTTAGGTGCTTCTATTAATGTCATGCCATATTCCGTTTATGCATCTATGAATCTAGGAGAGCTTAAAAATGATGGTGTCATTATTCAATTGGTTGATCGATCTAATGCATATCTGAAAGGAATTTTGGAAAATGTTTTGGTGCAGGTAGACCATATGATTTTTCCAGCAGATTTTTATGTGCTTGAGATGGAGGATTCAACCCATTCTACACCATTGCCAATCTTACTTGGAAGACCTTTCATGAAAACAGGCCAAACCAAGATTGATGTGTCCAAGGGAGCGTTACCTATGGAGTTTGATGGCGATGTGATTAATTTTAATGTTTCTGAATCTGTTAAGTATCCTAATGATGTTCGTTCTTGTTTTGCCATTAATGTGATTGAAAATATAGGGCATAAACATTTACCACCTATCAAGAAGGATGTATTTAGAAGCACCATTGAAAAGGGAATTGGAATGGATCACACGGGACAAGCCACTGCCCTCAAAGCACCCAAGGCCGAGAGCACCACCTCTGAAATTGTTGACAATGCTGCTACTTTTGAGTCTTCGTCGCAGTACATAGGTGAGCCACATATTCCAATTCCAATTTCCATTTCAACTAATAGGTTGTTACCTTCTTTGGTTCAGGTGCCTAATCGAATCCAAGCTGGTGGGAGAGTTTACATTGACTTTAGGAAGCTTAACATCACAATCAGGAAGGATCACTATCCCCTTCCGTTCATAAATCCAATGCATGGAAGTTTTAAGGAGCATGTCGTGGAGGATGTTCCCCTCCATGCTGTTGGTCCCAGTGAAGCTTAAATGGAGGTATCATCCGGCTAGAAGATGTTAAAGCAAGCGCTTCTTGGGAGGCAACTCATGTGTTCAAACAAAGAGACAATGAAAAGTCCGGCTCCTGCAACCAGATTTGCTCTCTTTTACCCTTCTCTTTATTATTTTTACTTTGCCATGATTGTCATGTTTGCTAGTTGTCTTTTACTGCTTTCTTGTTCAAGTTTATTTTTAAACATTGTGGACAATGTTTGGTTTAAGTGTGGGGGGGGGTAAATAGAATGCTTTTCATGACTTATCTTTGAATTTCACCACCTATCACTAATAATGTTGTTTTTCACTGTTTTAAAGTGTTTTATTGTGTGTCATATAACAAAATTTTGAAAAGAAAAAAAAATCGAAAAAGCTTGACAAAATACCAAAAAACGTCGTTTTTGTTGCTTGTTTGTGTCTTAGGGTACCTTCCAACACAATGATGAGGATTTGATTTTTAATTGCATGACTATGAAAGAAAGTTACAAACATGGGTGGAAGTTTGATATTCTTTTTGGTTAATACTTAGTTGTAGTTGTCATTTACAAATTCACATGTAATCACAAAGAAAAAAAAAATCAGCTTTTGTACCATGCTTGAAGGAAGAAACTCAAACTAACGCTACAACCATGTGAGACTTGAGCTTATTCTTTGTTTGGAGAGTTATTAATTTGTGATATTCTTGTTTTCTAAAGTCGTTGCATGATATGATTATTTCTTTGCTTGGTTGATACTTAGAATGCTTTTTCATCAGTTTAGTTCCAAAGACTAGAACTCATGCTTGTTTCATTCAAAGCATAAAATTGATTGCATAATAACAAGATGAAGGTGTTTATTTACCACCAGAGCCAAAAAGCCTTATCCCTTGCATATGTATTGTAGGTTTAAACCCTTTGAGCCTTATTAGCCTATTTTCTTTGTTAGCTTGAATTATCCCTACCTAGCCTAGTATAGGAATATCCATACCCTTGTTCTTAAAGAATAGTGGAGCATGAATTGTTGGGAATTCCTTTTGATTTATGATTTGCAGAAAAACAAGTGTGGCGAAAGAATTTGTTCTTTTGAATCCGGTGAAGTAGTGCTTATATTTTATGTTTCAATAAAAAAAATAAAAAAAGAAAGAAAGAAGAAAAACGTTGAAAAAAAAAGTTGACAAAAGAAAAAAAAAAGAGGTTGAAATGAAGTGAGAATGAGTTCATAAGTGTTGGTTGTTGAAGAAGGGTCCAAAAATGTGAATCTGACCCTAAAGTTGTACGAATCTCCTTTTTGTGTTTATAGTTGGGTGTTGCAATCAAAAGTTGAATTCTAAGTGTTGATTTCATTACTTTGCTTACTATCACTTTAAGAACCTTGTTTATCCTTAACCTTTCTTTGTTAGCCAATACCTTAGCCCCATTACAACCCTTAGACTTTTATCTTGATTGTTATGTATTTCAATATATGGAGTTGGAAATTGGTACGAGCATATGGAATCTCTGGTTCTCGCTTCTAAGTAGTGGCATTTCGTTTATGAGATCATATACTTGTTTGTATTTATAATTCCAGAAAGTGCCTTCTTTGTTATAACATATGTGAGTGCTAGTCTACATGTTTACATCAATCTTCTCACATATACTTAGTATAGGGAGTAGTCAGAAATTCTGTGTGAAAATAGAGAGTATATCAAGTGAGGAATTGAGTGAATTCTCTAAGGCATGTTACTATTTTCAAATGTTGTTTTAATTGATTAAATGCGAGCTAGTGAGTGATGATTGCGGTTAAGTATAAGCTCAAGAGTAAGGATTGCTAAAATCTATGTAAGTAATGATTTTTAACATGTCATGTTTCATTGGAAATCCCTAAAGCAATTGTTGGAAGGTTTAGGTTTTGTTTTGTTTTCTTTGTTTTGCTCGGGGACTAGCAAAAGTTAAGTGTGGGGGAATTTGATAGGAGCATATTTATGCGACTTTGTTATCTTATTTCTTTGCATTTACTTAGTTAATTTTTATTTATTTTGGTAAATTAAGTTATTTTCGGATTATTGTAGGTCCAGTTGGTAAAGATGACAATATATAGCCATATGGAGCAATTTGGAGCAGTTTTGGACTTGGATTGGATAACATGCATGGATAGCTTATGGGCTGGATGTTTTTGGTTTTTAAATGGTGTTAAACATGTGCTAAAATCTGGAGGAATCAAAGTTGAAGCCTGGAAGATAAGGAATTACACAAGAAAGAGGAATTCTAGTTGGAGAATAACATTATCTTATCTTATCTCTAACTGCAAGGAGGAATCCTAATCATATTCCAACACTCTCTACCTGATTCTTAGAGTCCTAAAATAATTCAAAACGCCAAAACTTTTTCCTCCTTGGATTCAGCCGTACCCTATATATATATGAAATTCCCACTGCGATTTAGAGGGTGCCATGCCTACCATTCATTCATTGAAATTGCTGGAGTTTTCAGAGTTCTTTATATCTTTGTTTTAAGTTTCAATTTTTATTTTAGATTTCCTTTCAGTTATGATGAACATGCGTAACTAAGTTTCTTTTTAGCTAGAGGATAATTCGAAGCCATGATCATATGTTTTATGTATTATATCCAGTTATTGTTTCGTAAAACATGAATGCGATTTACTTATCTGCTTTATAGAGAACTTATTCTTGTATGTTTATTAAGGGTGCACACATAGTTTGCATGCAGGGATTTGATGCTAGAATATAAGGGAATTTCACCTAATCGTTATGAACTTATATTTGCAAGTAGTAAAAGTCACTACTCATGATTGAGTTAAGTAAATTCTTGGCAAGAGTATCATGTTTTTCATAGTTACGAATGCTTTGTCAATGCTTATGATTTTCACAGAACTTAATGATCTTTAAGATGTATCTCTATCATGCTTTTCATAGTTAGGGAACTTGAGAAGAATAGTTTGGTTGCGTCGCTGAGTCCAATTCAATGAACTTAGGAAAATCTGAGAGTTAATTAGTGTTGTTCACAATTAATTTGGGGCATTGTCATTCATGGTTTATAGGAAGAATAATTGGAAATCAATTTGTATGCATATGTTTCATGTGTGGAGAATAATCATTTAGCTATCTTTTCATCCATATTCCCTTTACAACTTAATTTACTTGATGCTATTTACTTTTGTTTAGTTAAATTCGTCCAAAATCTTCCCCCCTAGTGTTTTAGTGTTAGTTTAATTAGTTTTTAGGTTTATAAGTTTAATTTGTGTTGATTAGCATCCCTTCCTTATTAAAACATGCAGGGTAATGTAGTCGACGTGGTTGTCATAATAACGAGCCTGAATCATGTTGGCTTCGAATGGCTGATGATCGGCCGGGTGAACCACAACCGACTTACCGTCCCAAAAGATGAGAACTTGGAATAGTGACGAGGGAATACAGCTCGTTTGATGGATCCATTCGCGATCGAGCAATGCATTATACTCGGTCTTAGAGTCAACGATAAAAAAATACGGTCCTGTGGTTGCGACCTGTAATGCTCACCTCCAATGGGAGCACCTTCTTCGTCTGGGACTTGTCTCTGACGAAGCTACTCATGGTTATCCCTGACGGTATTAGCTCATCGTTGGAACGCCGTAGTGCTCTCATGATGGATACGGGCATAATGTTGACCGTGGCCCTATAACCGACGAACACCTTGGAAATTGGGTATCCTTCAATATGGGCTGTAACATACAACGGGTTTAGATGTTGAAGATTAACAGAAGAAGAGCAGGGAAACAGTTTGGCAAGGGTTACTTTAAAATTATCTTCCTTGCTTACTTGCCCGTCTTCCTCCATGGCGATGAAGTTAACCTGTATTGCTTCTTCGGCAATCATGTCGTCATCCAGGAAATTTGCTTGGGACGTGGTTGGCCAGAATTCAGTGGGTAGAACATGGACCATGCTAATTTCCATATTCTCAAGGACTAAAGGGCCTATTGGGTCAAGGTTGTCGTCTCTTGGGTTTTCAACCAGAGTATCCTTTTCTTGAGCATCTGCGGTTTGAACATTTTTTACCGTAGCGAGTACTTGCTATGGTATGTCATCCAGCTCTGTTTCATGCTGGTTGTCTTCCCTAAGGTTACTTGACGCTAAGGTCTGGTTTTGCCCTTGCAACACCTTACGGGCCTACTCCTAATAGGCAATTCGAGCGTTTCTTGTGTCAAGGTAAACATCCAGACATGCCACGTGCTCTTTCTCATCGGTCGTAATTTCGAAAAGAGACATGGCCGAGAATACTTCAAAATGGTATCGTAAATATTAAAAGTCCTTGAGAGAAAAATGAAGCTCGACGGTGTCTATATCAGTATATGGATCACCTTGAAGCTGAGAACTCGAGCTTCAAGTATGTGCTGGAACATGGCCTTCATCGCTGGGTCGGTGGTCTTTTGAATGATTTTTTTGGCATCAGGGAAAGTTAAGGCCAGGTCAATGACTTCTTGACACTCATTTGGTAAGTCGTACAAGTTGTTAGCGGAATGTTTTTTGTGAAACTCCCGCATGTACTCCAAGGCTTCGCCGAGAAATGGAGGGCGCATATTTCGTCGTACTTTAATTAATGGCTCTGATGAGAACAATTGAGGGAGTTTGCTTTTAGCCTTTTTTCTTAATTGCTCAAAACGAGCTTTCATTTCCCCAGGCCGAAGGAGTTTGATACGCTTTTTAGATTCGTCGATCGTAATCTTAAAGTCATAATTGATCGCTTCTTTCCCTGGAGTAATTCGGCCATGATCGTCGGGGGCTGTTGGTCATCTTTGCTGCCTGTTACTTCTTTCGGCTGCCATTTGGTAACTGAAGTAGCCTATGCCGCTTGTCGATGTGCCATGTAGTCTATCCGCTGGCGCCTGTGTTTCTGGGATTTAGATAAGGCAGTATATACGCAGGTGGGAGAATTGTAACTATACCAACATTGGTCATGTGGCACATGCGGCTTGAAGGTTTTCTGGTTTACAGATGAACTCTAACTGCTAGAATTACGCGCATAATAATCTTTATTATAAAATAGTGTCTCAAAATCAAGACACCGTCTGGCTGAAGGTGGCCAATTTGTGTTTGAAGGCCGAGCCTATCGAACACTTTCAAATGCTGGCCTGCACCGAGTACCTTTGGAGGTGTCGTTGCGGCATGGACGACTGTTAAAGTGTTGTAGCCTGAGGGGGTTTCTTTTTTGGTATAGACAGGACAACATTTGCTTTACAATAACTGCATAACACTATCGTCCCATCTGTTTCCTCTGGGCTAGAGTTTGACATGGACTCGACGATGGCTGGTCCCCGAAGAATCTTTAGACGGCTCGTTCGAAAATAAATCAATCTTAAGCAGTGGCCGAGAGTTCTGCTTCGGGATATGTTGCATTGGAATGAACTCGGCCTTTACTTTTCCTTTATTTTTAGGCAGATAAGCGTCGACCGTGCCAACTATCGCCGAAGGAAAAGGATTGACTGCAACTACCATTTGTTTATCAGGAAATTTAAGCTTGCCCTTGTCAATCCAACTTTGAATGGCATCACAGAATACGACATAATTGTTTGTCGTATGTTTATTCAAATTATGGTACTTGCAATATGTTTTTCCTTTCAGTTATTCGGCTTTGGGAATGTTATGCCTTGGCCGAAGTCTAAAAATTTTGGCGAGCAATAACTGATCAAATATTGCATTGGCTTTGGTGATATCAAAAGTATAAACTTTTGATGTTTTTGTTGGCTCTTCTGAGGTCGAGCGAGTTTTGGCATCCTTGGAGTCACTGTGGGCCAATGCCTTGCATATGTACGATTTATCGATTACTATCTCGGCCGCATCCACACTGGCGTATTGGGCATATTTGCTTTCTGCTGACGCATAACTGACTGTGGGATTCTTGTAAATTGTCCCTTGGGGTAGGGACTTTGAGACCTTTTCTTCTCGGATAAGATAATCGTACTGCTCGACATGTTGGGCCAATTCGTACATATCTAGGAAATTCGCCCCTAAGAATTTCTTTTTGTATTCCACGTCCAAGCTGTTCAAAGCGATTCTAACGAACTTGACTTCAGAGAGAGGTACTCGACACCAATTTCTAACCGACTTAAACCTCATTAGGTATTCCATTAGTGACTCGTCAAATGCCTAAGCCATCCTGGCCAATGAAGACACTGACATTTCCATTCCAGGCCGATAGAACTGTTCATGGAATTTCTCGACGAGTTCCTCCCAACTTTGGATGGAATTTGGTAAGAGATTGATATACCACGCGAATGTCGAGCCTGTTAACGAGAAGTTGAATAGTCATAACTTGTAGAAGTCGTTATTAACATCTCCGCATTGCGTAGTGAATCGAGCCATATGTTCTAACGAGGACAAGGATGATTCTCCAGCAAAAAAGCTGAAGTCTGGGATTTTAAAGCCTTTAGGATACTCGAACCTCTCTACATAAGCTGGGTATGGATGGATGAACTTTGGGAATTTCGGCCTTTTTTTTTAAGGCCGAATCGATCATTCTTTGGACCTCGACCAAATCGACAGATGCCGTTTCTGCTGTCTGGATCGTTTTGATCCACCCATTTTCTCTTATTCGATCATTTTGAACCGAGCATACCCTGTCTCAGCCGATATTGCAGGTATGAGATTGTTCTTTGGAATATGCTGTCTGGATCAGTCTATGTGTCCAATATTCTGGGTATTGTTAACCAAGACCTCGAGCAATCTAGTGTGCACGGCGTTGTAACCATGCACTTCCTCGAGTATCCCTTTTATTTCTCGACTGAACGTTTGCTCAAACTGCCGAGATTGCTCCTCAAGTCGTCTTCGGAAAAATGACCTAGTTGGTGGATCAGAAGTGTCACCACCTTCTTCATCACAATCCTCCGTTGTCCCTTCAATAACTCAGTTTTTCGCATTGGTGAGGATCTTTATGTCATGAGGTAGAGCGCCGAAACTAGCTTATCTTTCTCGGCGCATCGCACTCGTTGTTTCTGGTGTCACGGCAGCAGGGATCTGTGCCTGTAACAAACCATCTTGCCCTGAATTCTGGGCACTAGGATTAATCGTCGATTTTCTCGTGGTTTTCTTTTTCACAGAGCGTGTTTCAATGGGCATGAACTTCATAGCTTTAGCACTGGTCCCACTGGGCATGCGAAAATGTTGACCCTAAAAACTACGAAGCCTACATGGCACACATGCCGAGTAACTAATGAGCTAACTACGTCATTCGGTTATATGCAGGGCGTGCCAACTTGTCGGCCAAGCTCGACCGGGGAGTAAAATGTGTTGAGTGGCGTTGGGTGCGCTGCTGACTTCTTGATCTTACAATTGCGGCCGGGGAAGAAACACGTCTCGACCTTTGGGTTCTAGAGCTTGAAGACAAAGCTGCTAGTTCTGAGAAGTTCACAAATGGTCGGCACCAGATTCGATCACGGTGATTATATTTATAAGAGTATAAGCATGCCGAATCGACACCAGACTATACAGGCACAAGTACTCAAAACAAATATACGTTTTAATCGTAAATGTAGTTCGGCCGTCGGAATGCTGAACTCTAAATCCTACTTGTGAGTATCCAATCATAAAATAACTCGGCGTTCAATGTGCGAGCCTAATAATTTGTAACACCTCACTTCGCCGAGAATGCTAATGAGATGACCTCTGTCAATAAGGACTTGAAAATCCTTCTCGACTAAGACTTGGATAGATAACCAGTCAGCCTCGATGCAGTGCTGTTTATCCAAACTAAGGTGATCCGAGATCGGCTGGTTCTACGACGATAATGTTATTTATCCAAACTGAAGATATCACCAGTTGCCTTCACAGTGCTATTTATCCAAACGAAAGATGTGTTGGCGAGAAAAGAAAATAAAAAATCTCAAGGTTGTATAGAGGTTTCGTGTAGAGCGAGAGTTTGCGCAGGGCAGTTTGTTGAATTGGAGGGGGTTGAATGGTGCACTTCTCCATCTATTTATAGCAGCAAACCTTCATAGTCGAGTTAAAACTATACTTGGATTAGGACTCCTTATTCTAATCTGGATAGGCCTCGGCCAATCCTAACTCCATTAGGACTCTGAATCCTCCTTCTAATCCAACTAAGTTCAACCCCCAAGCCTCAGCCTCATCCTATTAAACTCCTTGTTACACCAGGACTCAACCGTCCCATCCTTATCTGGAACACTCCATATCTTGATAGGACTTGGCCAGCCTCGGCTAGGCGGCCCATGAACCGGATAGCTCACGACGACCCTAGAGCAAGGCTTCTGGGCTGAGACCAACTCTAAACTCGGCCCAAACCAGTATTTTGGGCCCAAACAATATCGTTAGAAAAAAAAATATTCTACTTGAATTCAACTTTTTAAACTCAAAAACACTTTTCAAGTTTTAAGTGTTGAAAACTTCTTTGGTACGACTCTTTTAAAAAACTGTACTCAAGACTAACTTAAAAAAATTAACCTATTTCTTAAAATCACCAAAATTCTGATTTGAGTTTTTAAATTTAAATCGTCATCTTTTTCTCTTTCCTTTCCTCTCACACCTAATTTCTAATTCTTTCTCTTACATCTCTATCATCTCTCTCCTATTTCTCTCCCCTTCTCCTTCTCCCTCTCTCTCCTCTGATCCTTTCTCATATTTCTTTTTCCTCTCTCTCATCTTTTCCTCTCTTGAATTTAGAAGTTTCGAATGTGGGAAGTGATTTTTTTTTCTTTAAAAATAATTGTGAATTTTATACTAAATAAGTTTTTCAATTTTAAAAAAAAAAATTTCTCAAGAGATGTTCTTAAGAAATGTTTTGAAAAATGATGAATTTTTTTTAATAGGAGACCAAATAGGCCCTACATTTCTCTTCAAAATTTGTATTAATTTGACAAAAGTTTGGGTAAAAATCATTCTTGTTCACACCTTTAACTGAATCAATCTATCAATTTCATAAAATTGTAAAACTCCAACAATCCATAGTAATGTTATGCACCACGCATCTTGACAACAAACAAAATGAATGTTGTGTCAATTTGATTTCGAAAATGGCCCGGCTAATACAATTGAAAATCTTAACCCACGAATTGCAATTTGATGTCAAATATTTCATTAGGCACACATTCAACTAAGATACTTGGAGCAAACTTTTGTAAAAACAAACAAAACCCAGCCAGATGCCTTCGGAAATGTTGTGGTTTTTGTAGGAATGCAGAAAGTGAAGCTTTTGCAATGGAGTTTTCTCAAACAGTAAAGCACAAGAGAGAGGGAGAGAGATAGAGAGAAAGAGATTTATCACTGAATAATTCTTCAATTGTATTGATCGAATGAATTGCTTACAAAACAATTACAAGAATTTGTAGTTCACAACTTTTCCTTACACATTAAGTAAACACTCCTAACTATCTTAAACTACCTAACAACTTATTTCTTAATCTCTTGACACTTGTCAGTATCTAGACCCTTCATATCCTTACATCCCCCCTCAATCACATGCTTGGATGATCCAAGCATAAGATTGGAACAATGATGACAAAACAACGAAATAGACAAGCCCTTAGTCAAAATGTATGCAAACTGCTTTTTTGAAGAAACATACTGAACACTGAGATCACCTCGAATAACCCTCTCTCGGACAAAATGATAATCAATTTATATATGTTTCACCCTGGAATGAAACACATGATTAGAAGAAAAAGCAATAGCTGATATATTATCACAATATGTCACTGGAGGAATAGGAAGAGAGACATGTAAATCACATAGCAGTTGTCTAATCCAAGCCAAGTCAGCTGTAGCAATGGCAAGAACTCTGTACTCTGCCTCTATGGAAGATCGAGAGACAGTATGTTGCTTCTTAGAAGCCCAAGAAATAGGACTAGATCCAAGATAAACAATGTGACCCGATGTGGATCTCCTATCATTAGGATCACCCGCCCAATCAACATCACTATAGGCTTGTAAGTGCAGTTGATCAGGTTGAAAATGAAGACCATAGTCCATAGTACCACTAAGATATCTCAAAATCCTCTTAACATCCACAACATTAGAATCCATAGGGGTATGCATAAATTGACAACACTGATTCACTGAGAAGGCAATATCAGGCCTAGTGAATGTTAAATACTGCAAAGCACCTACTACACTTCGATATTGATCAGCGCTATGATAGGGAGTACCTTCAGTTTTAAGTAGTCGATGAGATGGTAAATAAAGAGTGGCACACGGTTTAGAATCCTGTAAATCAACCTTTTGAAGTAACTCCCTTATATACTTGGTTTGGGAGACAAACAAACCTGTATTGACATAACTGATCTCTAAGCCCAAAAAATAGTGCAACTGCCCCAAATCCTTCATATCAAATGCCTTTGTTAAATCTGTAATAACTGCAGTAATCAACTCAGAAGAACTCCCAATGAGTATGATATCATCCACATATAACAAAAGCACCACAATACAAAGGGAAGAATGTTGAACAAACAAGGAAGAATCTGCAAGTGACTGTTGAAAACCCAAACCAGGCAAATAGCTTGTGAACTTCTCATTCCAAGCTCGGGGAACTTGTTTTAAACCGTACATCGATTTGTTAAGTTTACAAACATAATGAGAAGGATGAGCAGTATTATGGAACCCTTGAGGCTGAGACATATAGACTTCCTCATGAAGATCACCATGCAAAAATGCATTTTTAACATCCAACTGTCGTAAAGACCAGTTAAATTATGCAGCCAAGGCTAAAATCAACCTCACTGAAGTAGGTTTCACAACAAGACTAAAAGTCTCAGTATAATCAATACCCTCATCTTGACCATAGCCCTTAGCTACTAACCGAGCTTTGTATCGGGCTATGGAACCATCTGGATGCTTCTTGATTCTGTAAACCCATTTACAGCCCACTAAATTCTTATCTGGAGGCATGGGAACCAAGGTCCAAGTATTTTGAGCATGAAAAGCATATATTTCATCTTGCATAGCAACCTTCCATTTAGAAATTTTATTGGCGACCTTGAAAGATGTAGGTTCTGTAACATCATCAGAGAACTAAACAGTGGCAGAAAAAGCCTTCTTCTTACTGATCCCACTCTTGGATCGAGTTTGCATAGGATGCAAATTCACAGAAGGAATAAGATTGACAACTTACAGATTTTCAGTTTGAAAATTTGGATCAGTAGGGACATCAAACTGGGTAGAAGATGCAGGATCGGGTAATGGGGTAGAACAAAACTCTGAAGCTCGAGGAAGATGTGTATTGGAACACTCTGAGGCATTAAGGGTTGGAACAGAAGAAGACACTATGGCTGAAGAAGGTAAAGAAACAGCTTAGTGTGAAAGAGGTGAAACTATGACGTTCTGTGAAGTGACCAAAGGTGAAGAGTGTACAGGATGTGATGGTGGTGTAATATGTGTTGAAGATGCACCAACAGAGTTAATGATAGAGGAATAAGGAAAACTCCCCTCATCAAACATGACATGTCTAGAAACAAATTTTTTTTTCCAAAAACTGGGTTAAGACATAAGTAACCCTTATATTGGCATGCATACTCTATAAAAACACATTGGGCTATCTTAGGTTGTAACTTGGTTGAGTTGTAAGGTTTTAGCAGTGGAAAACAGGCACAACCAAATATTTTAAGATGAGACAAAGTTGGTAAAGTGCCAAACAGACAATAAAACGGAGAAGACATTTTTATAGTTTGACATGGCATCCTATTGATCAAATAGACAGAGATGGCACAAGCATGAAACCAATACTTTGAAGGTAATGCAGCAATTTGTAAAAGTGTAATGGTTGTCTCAAGAATGTGTCTATGCTTTCTTTCAACTAGACCATTCTGTTCGGGAGTATAAGGACAGGATTTATGATGGATGACACCTTTATCAAGTAAAAACTGTTGAAACCTATGACTTGTGTACTCACCACCACCATCACTTTGAAACACTTTAATAGAGGTTGAAAACTGGGTAACTAAGAAGTTATAAAAGTGAACAAATACACTGTAAACTTCACTTTTATTTATTAAGGGAAAAATCCAGGTAAACCTGGCACATTCATCCACAAAGCTTACATAATACTTGTAGCCTTCAACTGAGACAGTAGAAGAAGGCCCCCAAACATCACTATGGAGACCCTCTAAGGGTTTTACAACTTTATTTACGGAAAAACAAGTGGCAGTTTAGTTAACTTGCCTTCTAGACAATACGTACAAATAGAAGACACATTATCAACTGATGTAGGGATTTTAGATTGATTTAACATTGTAGAGACAACAATGTTAGATGGGTGCCCTAATCTTTGGTGCCACAAATTTATTTTGACATGATGTCCAAGATAGCATGCTTGCTTCTGGAATGATGCAGTGTACTTTTGTGCTTGAGAAATGAGATATTGGGGAACATGAAATGGGATAGGATAAAGACCATCTTTACACAATCCTTGAAGAAGGATTGTCCCGGTGACTTTGTCCTGAATCTAAAAACAGAATTCATCACAAATGAATCTGCATTTGTTATCTTTGCACAATCGATATATAGACAATAGATGCTGAGATAAACGTGGGACATGCAATATGTTCTTCAACTCAAATGCATATCGAGGAGTTTTCAAGGTATTGGAACCAATATGAGAAATTGTCAAACCTGAACCACTAGCTGTGGTTATTGTTTCATTGCTGGGAAATGGTGCTGCCAGATTTAGATTGCCAAGATCAGAGGTCATATGTGAGGTAGCTCCTGTATCAGCCACCCAAAAAGACTCCGAATGTGCAGAAGGCTAATAAGTAGTATACATAGCAGCAAGAGTTGGTGATGGTGGTCGCCCTTGAAAGGAAAAATTAGCTCGATGATAGCATTGAAGAGCAGTGTAACTCCGCCTATGTCTTACATGGCCGGTCCCAAGCCCGGATAAAGAATGAGGGGGAGGGCGTCAGGTAGTCGACAGCCGGCACTCCATGATCACGTCGAATCCTTATGAAAATGAATCCAGAACAAAATCACGCTAAAGCTAGGGCGTCACCCGTAAGTGGCGCGCTGTGTAGCCCGAGCACAGTGATAAGTGAGCAAGGGTCGCTGTATCTCCATCGGCACCCGGATGCAGTGTTAAATGAGCAAGGGGGCCATAGAAACTTCTTTTCGAACGACTCCACTCAAAGTTGTTTGGGAGCATATGCTCCTATCAACTTTACCTGGGACACACAAAAGAAGTACTTTGATCCTATTAGAAGGGGGAGGGTGAAGAAGCTAGGACAAAAGGGTAAAGTTCAAGAGAGCAAAATGCGTTTAGGAACGTGGAATATAGGAACCTTAACGGGAAAATCTATGGAAGTAGTATCAACTTTACCCGGGACACACAAAAGAAGTACTTTGATCTTATTAGACGGGGGAGGGTGAAGAAGCTAGGACAGAAGGGTAGAGTTCAAAAGAGCAAAATGCGTTTAGGAACGTGGAATATAGGAACCTTAACGGGAAAATCTATGGAAGTAGTGAAAGTTATGGTGAGGAGAAGGATAAATATTATGTGCCTACAAGAAACTAAGTGGGTTGGTAGTAAGCCAAAGGATCTAGAAAACTCAGGGTTTAAACTTTGGTATTCGGGCACAAATAGAACGAGAAACGGTGTTGGCATCATCGTGGACAAGACCTTGGTACAAGATGTTGTAGATGTCAAGAGGGTAGGAGATAGAATCATGGCAATCAAGATTGTAATAGGACAAGAACTTATCAATGTGATTAGTGCGTACGCACCTCAAGTAGGGTTGGATACGAGTTCGAAGGAGAAATTTTGGGAAGATCTTGGAGACTTGGTGCAAGGAATTGCTCAGACGGAGAAGTTATTTATAGGAGGAGATTTAAATGGACACGTGGGCAGGGAGACAGGCAACTATGGAGGTTTTCATGGTGGCCATGGTTTTGGGGAGAGAAACGAGGATGGGGAAGCTATCTTGGATTTTGCAATGGCATATGATCTCTTCTTAGCCAACACCTTCTTTAAGAAGAGAGAAGAACATGTGATCACCTACAAGAGTGGGTCGTCAAAAACACAAATAGATTTTCTTCTAATGAGGAAAGGGGATCGTATAACTTGTAAGGATTGCAAAGTTATACCAGGAGAGAGCGTGGCTAATCAACATCGCTTGTTGGTGATGGATGTACATATCAAAAGAGTGAGACAAAAGAACAAGACTTGGAAGTGCCCAAGGACTAGATGGTGGAATCTAAAAGAAGAAAAACAAGCCATTTTCAAAGAGAAAGTAATCACCCAGTGTGTGTGGGATAGAGAGGGGGAAGCTAGCCAAATGTGGGATTCCATGGCTAGTTGTATCCGAAAAGTAGCAAAAGAGGTATTAGGAGAGTCCAAGGGCTTTGCCCCACACCAAAAGGAATCTTGGTGGTGGAATGAGGAGGTACAAACAAAGGTGAAGGCTAAGAAGGAATGTTGTAAAGCCTTATACAAGGATAGGACCGATGAAAATGGTGAAAGGTATAGAAAAGCGAAACAAGAGGCGAAGAAAGCTGTGAGAGAAGCTAAGTTAGCGGCTTACGACGATATGTATAAACGACTAGATACCAAAGAAGGAGAGTTGGATATCTATAAACTAGCTAGAGCAAGGGAAAAGAAGACAAGGGACCTAAACCAAGTGAGGTGCATCAAGGATGAGGATGGAAAGGTTCTTGCTACAGAGAATGCGGTTAAAGACAGATGGAGAGGTTATTTTCATAATCTTTTCAATGAAGGACATGAAAGGAGTGCTTCTTTAGGGGAGTTGAGTAACTCAGAAGAGTGTAGAAACTACTCTTTTTATCGTCGAATCCGGAAGGAAGAAGTGGTTGTAGCTTTGAAGAAGATGAAGCATAGAAAAGCAATAGGCCCAGACGATATACCAATCGAAGTGTGGAAAGTTTTGGGAGAGACAGGTATAACATGGCTCACTGACCTTTTCAATAGGATTTTGAAAACGAAGAAGATGCCAAATGAGTGGCGAACGAGCACTTTGGTGCCTATCTACAAGAATAAGGGCGACGTACAAAATTGCATGAACTATAGGGGTATTAAGCTAATGAGTCATACAATGAAGCTCTGGGAGAGAGTCATTGAGCATAGATTGAGGCAAGAGACACGGGTTTCGGACAACCAATTCGGGTTCATGCCAGGACGCTCAACCATGGAGGCAATCTATCTCTTACGAAGATTGATGGAAAGATATAGAGATGGGAAAAAGGATTTACACATGGTCTTTATAGATTTGGAGAAAGCGTACGATAGGGTCCCAAGAGACATTCTTTGGAGGATTTTAGAGAAGAAAGGAGTACGAGTAGCATATATCCAAGCTATAAAGGATATGTATGAAGGAGCAAAGACTGCCGTAAGAACTCATGAAGGACAAACCGAAAGCTTTCCCATAACTGTAGGATTACATCAAGGCTCATCCTTAAGTCCTTACCTTTTTGCGTTGGTAATGGATGAGTTAACAGGACATATTCAAGATGATATTCCTTGGTGTATGCTTTTCGCAGACGATATAGTGTTGATAGATGAAACTCAGGAAGGAGTAAATGCAAAGCTTAACCTTTGGAGAGAAGTGTTGGAATCTAAAGGTCTTCGCCTAAGCCGATCAAAGACAGAATATATGGAGTGCAAGTTCAGTGCAAATGGAGGCCAAAACGAGTTAGGGGTGAGGATCGGTGATCAAGAAATACCAAAGAGCGATCGTTTTCGTTACCTAGGATCTATCTTGCAAAAGAACGGAGAATTAGATGGAGATCTCAACCATAGAATACAAGCTGGATGGATGAAGTGGAAGAGTGCATCCGGCGTGTTGTGTGACCGCCGTATGCCACTGAAGCTCAAGGGAAAATTTTATAGGACGGCAATAAGGCCGGCGATGCTGTATGGCACAGAATGTTGGGCAGTGAAGCATCAACACGTACACAAAATGGGTGTAGCAGAGATGAGGATGCTTCGTTGGATGTGTGGGCACACGAGAAAGGATAAGATTAGGAATGAGGATATCCGGGGTAAAGTAGGAGTAGCCGAAATTGAAGGAAAGATGAGAGAAAATCGGTTACGGTGGTTTGGACATGTGCAAAGAAGGCCTACTGACGCTCCGATTAGAAGATGCGACTATGGGACAGAGGTTCAGGGCCGAAGGGGTAGAGGAAGACCTAGGAAAACTTTGGAAGAGACTCTAAGAAAAGACTTAGAGTACTTGGATCTAACGAAGGACATGACACAGGACCGAGCACAATGGCGTTCTAAGATTCATATAGCCGATCCCACTCAGTGACTTGGATTTTCCAAGTCTCCAACCGAGAAGTTTTCCTCACTCAGGAAATTAAGGGAACACTACCTCAACCTACATGCTCCACTCACAAAGCTCCAACAAAAGAAAATTCAAAGAACTTAGCGAAGAAGGCTTTGGTGTATTTAACACAATACGTTGAAAGGAAGGAAATCTTATTTATTGATATCTCCGATAAGCTACAAATACGTACATATACATAAGTCAAAATAAACAAACAAGAAGGAGCCTTCAAAGGTTGCTTAGGAGAAGTCTCAGCAGTCGGTAGAGCCCCAGAAAGAGAAGGCACCGGAGGGGGATCATTCGGAGCCTCAGTACTGGACAGAACCCTAGAAGGAGGAGGCATCAGAGGTTGATCATTTGGAGCTTCATTACGCGGTACAGCCCCAGAAGACGAAGGCAATAAATGCCTTTGGAACAAACCCACAAATCTCTGATGATCAAGTAAAACCTGACCATCAGATTCCTTCATCTGGTCCAGCTTCCTCTTCATGTTTGTAGCATAGTCATGTGCGAGACGGTGCAACTGTTTATTCTCATGCTTGAGCCCTCTTATCTCCTGTTTGAGACTCATCACTTCAGCCGCCAATGATTCAACTTGGCGGGTTCGAGCAAATAGGCGTTGGGCCATATTAGACACAGAACCTGCACACTGAACACTGAGAGCCAGAGAATCCTTAACAGCTAACTCATCAGATCGTTTGGAAAGTAGTCTGTTATCTTTGGGAGTGAGAAGGTTCCTGGCCACCACCGCAGCGGTCATATCATTCTTCATAACGGAATCCCCAACGGTAAGAGGACCAGTAGGGGAGACGAAGGATGGGCGCCATATGTTGTCTGGAGAAGGCGGGGCTGCCTCTTCAACAAGGTTCAAGTCAAAACGACGGTCGGAGGGGCCAGACATTTTCAAAGGTGTTGAAGAGAGAAGAGGTCGAACAAATCAAGATCTTAGAAGTGTAAGAATGGAGCTTCTACTGGTGGAGATTCAAGTGTGCTTTGGAACTTAATGCCAGCCCCTATAAAAATCTGCACTCGACGGAGCTTCAGAAATCGAAGAGGCGCCTGCTCAGAAATCGAAGAGGCGTTTGCTTTCTCAAAAGTTGGGCTGCTCAGAGACCACGAGGGTCGATCTCAGAAATCGAAGAAGCGTTTGCTTTCTCAAAAGCTGGGCTGCTCAAAGACCAAGAAGGTCGATCTCAGAAATCGAAGAGGCGCTTGCTTTCTCAAAAGCTGGGCTGCTCAGAGACCACGAGGGCCAATCTCAGCAATCGAAGGGGCACCTACTTTTCCAGCCTTGTCAGCATCTGTCACACGCACACTCAGCTATGCGAAAATTATGGGCATTCTGTCGAAGACTTCTGGTGAAGTAGAAAGCACATGAGTCTTACTATTCAATTACCCACTTCCCACACGCAACAGTAGCTCATGGGTACCATAGATAACTTTGCCAAAGTTCTCTGCCAAAGTTGAGCACGTGAAGCTTGCAGCTCCCACTACATCGCTCTGACCAAGAAGGGTAAAAGAATAGCAAAGAAACAGCACTAACAAAGTTTAGACACATAAATTTTGAAGGTCTAGCTACCATATTATTACCCACAAGGGTAAAGGAACAGTACCACAGCTGGATAATTGGAAAGTCTCTGTGTGTCAACCTCTGTGCTTCGTGGCAAGGTAGACTAGCAAACATGCCCAACCTTTACTCAAATTCGAGAAAACACTCCCAACAAGATTGCTTGCTCCAAAATCGAAGATGCACCATCCTCCAAATCTAAAGAGCCAGACTCCCAACATGATTACTTTCTCAAAAATCGAAGAGAGGGTAAAGGAATAGTACCATTGTTGGATAATTGGATAGTCCCTGTGTGTCAACCTCTGTGCTTCGTGGCAAGGTAGACTAGCAAACATGCCCAACCTTTACTCACATTCGAGAAAACACTCCCAACAAGATTGCTTGCTCCAAAATCGAAGAGGCGTCGCCCTCCGCATCTCGAGAGCCAGACTCCCAACATGATAACTTTCTCAAAAATCGAAGAGACCGCTCTCCGAATCTAGAGAGCCAGATCCCCAGCATGATTGCTTTCTTAAAAATCGAAGAGGCATCGTCTCCACATCTCGAGAGCCAGATCCCCGATAGGATTGCTTGTTCAAAAACTGAAAAGGCAGCACTTTCCCAACTGCAAGAGCCGGATCTCCTTGGATAAAGCTGTCTGTAATCTTCACACGCAACATCAGCTTTCCAGATACCACAGACCACTTTTTCAAAGTGCTCTGACAAAGTTAAAACATGTGAAGCTGGCAGCTCCCACTACCGTGCTATGACCAAGTAGGGTAAAGGAATAGCATTACTACTTGTTGTTAAGGAGACTCCTATATATGTCGACCTTCATCCCCAACGAAGCCTTTCGAAATATTCAGCTTTCTTTCCCCCCGATAATACCTCTGCAAACAAGCTATACTAGAGCAAGAATATCTCATATCATCAGGGTTAAAAGCAAGAGTATCCCATATCATGCTTTTTCCCTGTCTTTTCCTTTGGCCTTGTTCTTACCTGCAAGACAAGGAGAAAGAGAGCAATCAGTCAGCATTTGGAATCAAGCTTCCAGCCAGCAACTGACTACCTGGAACTTACTTACTTGGCATTGCTCTCGAGTACTCATCTCCAACATCTTATGCTTCCAGGGAAGATACCGCATCTGCCTGAGGAACAGATAGGGCAAGTGAGAAGGATACAAGGAAGCAGGTAGAGACAAGCGTAACAGCACACGTGCCGATACATCCATTACTCTGTCAAAGCAAAAGTATCCCATATCAGCAGGGTCGAACTTACTCTAGATTTGATGGACTTGTTTTGACCCTCAAATTCTTCAGTCGGCCTTATACTCTGGAGGAAACCAGAAAACCCTCCAGCTCAGTTCAAGAATAAGCCTGTGGAAAATTACTTCTTCAAAAGCAAAAGTATCCCATATCATCTCTTCTCATTTTTCTTCTCTTTATCCTTCATGTTGGCTGCAAGATATGGAGAATGTGAACAATCAGCCGGAGCTTTGATTGCTTACCTTGTCTGTCACCTCTTTCAGCAGATCCCCTAGCTCGGCGACTTGGGGGGCTCCTACTACATGGTTTGTATCACGCTTGACCAAGCCTAAAACTACAAGTAAGCTTCAAGTGAAATTGATACATTACCTTGTGCATCTCCACCAGTTAAAGATACCACCCCTGGATGGAGGAAGAGTACTTCCAGAGAAGATGCCACATCTACCTATGAGACAGATAAGGCAAGTCAAGACGATACCACACTCCGATACTTAGAAGTTTCGTGATTACGAGATCATTCTCCCACAATATTTCCTAATGTCATTTGTACTAAATCATTCACCTGTACTCACTAAAGGAGAGCTTGAACCTATGTACTTGTGTAAACCCTTCACAATTAATGAGAACTCCTCTATTCCGTGGACGTAGCCAATCTGGGTGAACCACATACATCTTGTGTTTGCTTTCCTATCTCTATCCATTTATATACTTATCCACACTAATGACTGGAGCAATCTAGCGAAGATCACAAAAAGCGACCGTTTTCGCTACCTAGGATCTATCGTGCAAGAGAACAGAGAATTAGATGGAGATCTCAACCATAGAATACAAGCTGGATGGATGAAGTGTAAGAGTGTATCCGGCGTGTTGTGTGCCCGTCGTAGGCCACTGAAGCTCAAGGAAAAATTTTATAGGACTGCAATAAGGCCAGCGATGTTGTATGGCACATAATGTTGGGCGATGAAGCATCAACACGTACACAAAATGGGTGTGGCGGAGATGAGGATGCTTCGTGGGATGTGTGGGCACACGAGAAAGGATAAGATTGGGAATGAGGATATCCGAGGTAAAGTAGGAGTAGCCGAAATTGAAGGAAATATGAGAGAAAATCGGTTCCGGTGATTTGGACATGTGTAAAGAAGGCCTACTGATGCTCCGGTTCGAAGATGTGACTGCGAGACAGAGGTTTAGGGCCGAAGGGGTAGAGAAAGACCTAGGAAAACTTTGGAAGAGACTCTAAGAAAAGACTTAGAGTACTTGGATCTAACGGAGGACATGACACAAAACCGAGCGCAATGGCGTTCTAGGATTCATATAGCCGACCCCACTTAGTGGGAAAAGGCTTTGTTGTTGTTGTTGTTGTTGTATAGCATTGAAGAGCAGTGTGACCAAGCTTTCAGCAAATTTGACATTGAACCCTGGAAAAGGAAGATGTGGAGGTAGAATGCCATTGAAAACAGTCTGAAGCGATGTGACCCTTTTTGTTACAAATTTGACACACAGGAATGTCATAACCATGCTCAGAACAGGTAGAGACATGAGGCTTTGGTGAGCCAAGAATTCCAGCACCAATATTAGGAGCAGCATTGAAATGGAAGGTCGAGTGAAAATTGTTTCTGCCTCATCCTCGTCCTCGAAAACCAGAATTAGAAAAACCTCCATTGAAATTGGAAAAACCTCCAGTCGCATTATGAGAACGGCCAGAATTGTGAGTGGAAGAGTAGATGAACCACTATAGGAATTGCCAGAAACATGATCGCCAAGCATTAATGCTTTTCCTTTGCCACTGCTATTTTGAGCAAGCATAGCAGTTGCAAAGGTTTCAGAAACTGTATTATTTTCAATATTAGCTTCCTCAGCTAATAACTGTGCTCTGAAGTCTTTCAAGGAGATAACATTGTCGTGGCCACGAATAACAGTTCTGAAAGTATTATATTCAGCTGGTAATCCCTTAATGGGCTAAAATCACAACATCATCATCATCAAAGAAAACACCAGCTGCAGACAAATGATCTCTAGCATCCTTGATACATTGAAGATATTGAGAAATAGAATCAGCACATTTCTTAATGTTCTATAACTCAGTTTTCATCTGGAAAATACTAGCTTTGGTTACAGTAGAGAACCTGTCCTTCAAATTGGTCCACATATCATACGAAGTCATACACCTAATAATGCAGGACATAGCAGTTGGAGAGAGAGTGGCAATGATAAGTTGCATGAGAGCCCGATCATGCATTTTCCAGATTTGAAAGTCATCAGTTTCAACTCCTTCAACTTCAGAATCTTTCTCAAATCGAGTAGGACATCGACGAGAGCCATCAACAAAGCCAAGAATTCCATGACTTTCAAGTAACAATTGCAATTGATAATGCCAAACAAATAGTTTGTATCATCTAATTTCACAGTAACTGAAGTGGTAACATTCGGAATAAGAGTCGTAATCGGAGATTGCACAATTTGCAATTGAATAGGAGTCACCATATCGTTATAACAGTTTCAACAAATGAAGGAATTTTCACGAAAGCCTTAGAGAAATTAGGGTTTCAAACGTCACAATCTTGATTACACAGACGACGAACGCAAAATCAAGAGTGAAAGAACAGAGAATTGCAGAGCAGAGCAGAGAGAGAAGATCTTCAATCAGACATTTCATTGAATAGATGGCGATCAATCAGCAGAGGAAAAAACTATAGATCACAAACTCACATATACTAGAACTGGCAGTACAAAATCAAAATAAAAATAAAAAAAAGTGTACCAATCTTCAGAGAAGGTGCGCGGAAGCAGAAAGATCTTCAGGATCGAGAAGACGAACCTCGACCGGCTCTGATACCATGTAGGAATGTACAAAGTGAAGCTTCTGCAATGGAGTTTTCTCAAACAGCAAAGCACAAGAGAGAAGGAGATAGATAGAGAGAAAGAGATTTATCACTGAATAATTCTTCAATTGTATTGATCGAATGAATTGCTTACAAAACAATTACAAGTATATATAGTTCATAGCTTTTTCTTACACATTAAGTAAACATTCCTAACTGTCTTAAACTACCTAACAAATTATTTCTTAATCTCTTGACACTTGTCAGTATCTAGACCCTTCATATCCTTACAGTTTTCCCTTGAAGCTGAACGTTATAAAATATAACTGCAGATCATTTTGATCCTCTGATGGAGCAAGGATTGTCGTAACAACTCATGAAAGACAAACCAAAAGCTTCCTCATAACTGTAGGGTTACATCAAGGCTCATGTTTAACTCCTTACCTTTCTGCATTGGTAATGGATGAGTTAACGGGACATATTTAATATTACAGGCCCTTTATGCAAAGGGATTCCCATTTTTTGTAAAAAATGGGGATTAGGTGTGGGGTCCACTTCACATCGAACTTTAACGATCCGAACCATCTATTTTGTAAGTCTTGCTTCATATATCATCCTCACAAAAATTCATTTCAATCTAAAACCATTTGCCTATTTAATTATCAAGATAAAATTTCATTGTTTCTTATATAACAAAGTATTCATTAATTTCTTTGAACTCAATTAGATATCTTAAACATTTCGAATTTGGCTAATATTTTGCAAGGATGATCTATGAGGTGCAACTTGAAAAATAGATGGTTCAGATCGTTAAAGTTCGATGGGGTGTGAACCTTACAACTAATCCCCATTTTTATAAAAAAAAAAAAGGGGGTTCCCTTCCCTTGAAGGTTTCCTTCAATATGATATTCCTTGGTGTATGCTTTTCGCAGATGAAATAACGTTGATAGATGAAACACAAAGAGGAGTAAATGCGAAGCTTCACATTTGGAGAGAATTGTTGGAATCTAAAGGTCTTCGCCGAAGTTGGTCAAATACAGAGTATATAGAGTACAAGTTCAGTGCGAATAGAGGCTCAAATGAGTTAGAGTGTGAGGATTGGAGATCAGGAAGTACCAAAGAGCGACTGCTTTCGCTACCTAGGATCTATCTTGCAAAAAAATGGAGAGGACCAAAGAGCGACCGCTTTTGCTATCTAGGATCTATCTTGCAAAAGAACCTAGAGTTGGATAGAGACCTTAACCATAGAATACAAGCTAGATGGATGAATGGAAGAGTGCATCAGGTGTGTTGTGCGACCATTGTATGCCAGCAAAGCTCAAGGAAAATTTTTATAGGACGATAATTAGGCCAGCAATGCTTTATGGCACAGAATGTTGGGCGGTAAAGTATTAACATATACACAAAATGAGGGTAGCAGAGATGAGAATGCTGCGTTGGATGTCTGGGCACACGAGAAAGTATAAGATTAGGAATGAGGATATCCGAGGTAAAGTAGGAGTAGCCGAAATTGAAGGAAAGATGAGAGAAAATCGATTACAGTGATTTGGGCATGTGAAACGAAGGCCTACAGGCACTCTAGTTAGAAGATGCGATTACGAGCCAGAGATTCAGGGTCGAAGGAGTAGAGAAAGACCTAGAAAGACTTAGGAAGAGACTCTAAGAAAATACTTGGAGTACTTGGATCTAACAGAAGAAGTGACACAGAATCAAGGAGTTTGCGGAACATTTTATGATAGAAAACATAATCATACACTCAAATCTTGATGCATTGACACTTCAAAGGCTATTTGAAAGGTTACAGTTAAGCCACATCAACATTTTTTGTTAATTTTTTAATAGCCAGAAAAAGACAGAAAGCAATTTGTGAGAGGAGGGGAGGGAAGAGGATGAGAATAGGAGGGGAGAGAATCCTACTCCCTCACATGCAAGGCACATGTCAGTTTTAACAGTCCTTTAACAGATTGTATAGGATTGACTAACAGAAGTAAACACGAGGACCAAATTGACCGATAAGATGAAACACATAGACCATTTTAACATTTAACTTTAAGCCTTTTTTCTTTTTCTATTTTTTTATGGAAAAACTAAGGGAAATTTATTTGAACCCATATAACCTCTTTCTACACCCAACTTAAATTTTAAATGTGAAGTGTCTTTTTTTATCATATGGCAGAATTACCATAAAGTATAAGATAAAATTAACAAGAAAATTAAAATTATCAATAAACCCACATCCAATAATCAAACCTTACTATTATGTAATCTTTCTCTTGCGTCCTATTATGGCTAAAATCCTAATATGCTTTCATAGAGAAAATAAGCTCTTTTTGACAAATAGATAGTGTTGAAGTTTTCGATCTTCCAACTAAAGTATGAATCAATTTATGAGTTTTTATTTTATTTTAATTATTTTATGCACTCGAAGAAAAAAATTATGTCGATGTCCCATCCTTGGCACATCTTAGGATCTGATTTTCCTGCAGCTATGTAAGTCTTAAGCAACTCCGCCTATGTCTTACATAGCCGGTCCCAAGCCCGGATAAAGGAGGAGGGAGAGGGCGTCAGGTAGTCGACAGCCGACACTCCATGATCACGTCGAATCATTATGAAAATGAATCCAGAACAAAATCACGATAAAGCTAGGGAGTCACCCGTAAGTGGCGCGCTGTGTGGCCCGAGCACAGTGATAAGTGAGCAAGGGTCGCTGTATCTCCATCGGCACCCGGATGCAGTGTTAAATGAGCAAGGGGGCCATAGAAACTTCTTTTCGAACGACTCCACTCAAAGTTGTTTGGGAGCATATGCTCCTATCAACTTTACCCGGGACACACAAAAGAAGTACTTTGATCCTATTAGACGGGGGAGGGTGAAGAAGCTAGGACAGAAGGGTAGAGTTCAAGAGAGCAAAATGCGTTTAGGAACGTGGAATATAGGAACCTTAACGGGAAAATCTATGGAAGTAGTGGAAGTTATGGTGAGGAGAAGGATAAATATTATGTGCCTACAAGAAACTAAGTGGGTTGGTAGTAAGGCAAAGGATCTAGAAAACTCAGGGTTTAAACTTTGGTATTCGGGCACACATAGAACGAGAAACGGTGTTGGCATCATCGTGGACAAGACCTTGGTACAAGATGTTGTAGATGTCAAGAGGGTAGGAGATAGAATCATGGCAATCAAGATTGTAATAGGACAAGAACTTATCAATGTGATTAGTGCGTACGCACCTCAAGTAGGGTTGGATACGAGTTCGAAGGAGAAATTTTGGGAAGATCTTGGAGACTTGGTGCAAGGAATTGCTCAGACGGAGAAGTTATTTATAGGAGGAGATTTAAATGGACACGTGGGCAGGGAGACAGGCAACTATGGAGGTTTTCATGGTGGCCATGGTTTTGGGGAGAGAAACGAGGATGGGGAAGCTATCTTGGATTTTGCAATGGCATATGATCTCTTCTTAGCCAACACCTTCTTTAAGAAGAGAGAAGAACATGTGATCACCTACAAGAGTGGGTCGTCAAAAACACAAATAGATTTTCTTCTAATGAGGAAAGGGGATCGTATAACTTGTAAGGATTGCAAAGTTATACCAGGAGAGAGCGTGGCTAATCAACATCGCTTGTTGGTGATGGATGTACATATCAAAAGAGTGAGACAAAAGAACAAGACTTGGAAGTGCCCAAGGACTAGATGGTGGAATCTAAAAGAAGAAAAACAAGCCATTTTCAAAGAGAAAGTAATCACCCAGTGTGTGTGGGATAGAGAGGGGGAAGCTAGCCAAATGTGGGATTCCATGGCTAGTTGTATCCGAAAAGTAGCAAAAGAGGTATTAGGAGAGTCCAAGGGCTTTGCCCCACACCAAAAGGAATCTTGGTGGTGGAATGAGGAGGTACAAACAAAGGTGAAGGCTAAGAAGGAATGTTGTAAAGCCTTATACAAGGATAGGACTGATGAAAATGGTGAAAGGTATAGAAAAGCGAAACAAGAGGCGAAGAAAGCTGTGAGAGAAGCTAAGTTAGCGGCTTACGACGATATGTATAAACGACTAGATACCACAAAGAAGGAGAGTTAGATATCTATAAACTAGCTAGAGCAAGGGAAAAGAAGACAAGGGACCTAAACCAAGTGAGATGCATCAAGGATGAGGATGGAAAGGTTCTTGCTACAGAGAACGCGGTTAAAGACAGATGGAGAGGTTATTTTCATAATCTTTTCAATGAAAGACATAAAAGGAGTGCTTCTTTAGGGGAGTTGAGTAACTCAGAAGAGTGTAGAAACTACTCTTTTTATCGTCGAATCCGGAAGGAAGAAGTGGTTGTAGCTTTGAAGAAGATGAAGTATAGAAAAGCAATAGGCCCAGACGATATACCAATCGAAGTGTGGAAAGTTTTGGGAGAGACAGGTATAACATGGCTCACTGACCTTTTCAATAGGATTTTGAAAACGAAGAAGATGCCAAATGAGTGGCAAACGAGCATTTTGGTGCCTATCTACAAGAATAAAGGTGACGTACAAAATTGCATGAACTATAGGGGTATTAAGCTAATGAGTCATACAATGAAGCTCTGGGAGAGAGTCATTGAGCATAGATTGAGGCAAGAGACACGGGTGTCGGACAACCAATTCGGGTTCATGCCAGGACGCTCAACCATGGAGGCAATCTATCTCTTACGAAGATTGATGGAAAGATATAGAGATGGGAAAAAGGATTTACACATGGTCTTTATAGATTTGGAGAAAGCGTACGATAGGGTCCCAAGAGACATTCTTTGGAGGATTTTAGAGAAGAAAGGAGTACGAGTAGCATATATCCAAGCTATAAAGGATATGTATGAAGGAGCAAAGACTGCCGTAAGAACTCATGAAGGACAAACTGAAAGCTTTCCCATAACTGTAGGATTACATCAAGGCTCATCCTTAAGTCCTTACCTTTTTGCGTTGGTAATGGATGAGTTAACAGGACATATTCAAGATGATATTCCTTGGTGTATGCTTTTCGCAGACGATATAGTGTTGATAGATGAAACTCAGGAAGGAGTAAATGCAAAGCTTAACCTTTGGAGAGAAGTGTTGGAATCTAAAGGTCTTCGCCTAAGCCGATCAAAGACAGAATATATGGAGTGCAAGTTCAGTGCAAATGAAGGCCAAAACGAGTTAGGGGTGAGGATCGGTGATCAAGAAATACCAAAGAGCGATCGTTTTCGTTACCTAGGATCTATCTTGCAAAAGAACGGAGAATTAGATGGAGATCTCAACCATAGAATACAAGCTGGATGGATGAAGTGGAAGAGTGCATCCGGCGTGTTGTGTGACCGCCGTATGCCACTGAAGCTCAAGGGAAAATTTTATAGGACGGCAATAAGGCCGGCGATGCTGTATGGCACAGAATGTTGGGCAGTGAAGCATCAACACGTACACAAAATGGGTGTAGCAGAGATGAGGATGCTTCGTTGGATGTGTGGGCACACGAGAAAGGATAAGATTAGGAATGAGGATATCCGGGGTAAAGTAGGAGTAGCCGAAATTGAAGGAAAGATGAGAGAAAATCGGTTACGGTGGTTTGGACATGTGCAAAGAAGGCCTACTGACGCTCCGATTAGAAGATGCGACTATGGGACAGAGGTTCAGGGCCGAAGGGGTAGAGGAAGACCTAGGAAAACTTTGGAAGAGACTCTAAGAAAAGACTTAGAGTACTTGGATCTAACGAAGGACATGACACAGGACCGAGCACAATGGCGTTCTAAGATTCATATAGCCGATCCCACTCAGTGACTTGGATTTTCCAAGTCTCCAACCGAGAAGTTTTCCTCACTCAGGAAATTAAGGGAACACTACCTCAACCTACATGCTCCACTCACAAAGCTCCAACAAAAGAAAATTCAAAGAACTTAGCGAAGAAGGCTTTGGTGTATTTAACTCAATACGTTGAAATGAAGGAAAGCTTATTTATTGATATCCCCGATAAGCTACAAATATGTACATATACATGAGTCAAAATAAACAAACAAGAGGGAGCCTTCACAAAGGTTGCTTAGGAGAAGTCTCAGCAGTCGGTAGAGCCCCAGAAAGAGAAGGCACCGGAGGGGGATCATTCGGAGCCTCAGTACTGGACAGAACCCTAGAAGGAGGAGGCATCAGAGGTTGATCATTTGGAGCTTCATTACGCGGTACAGCCCCAGAAGACGAAGGCAATAAATGCCTTTGGAACAAACCCACAAATCTCTGATGATCAAGTAAAACCTGACCATCAGATTCCTTCATCTGGTCCAGCTTCCTCTTCATGTTTGTAGCATAGTCATGTGCGAGACGGTGCAACTGTTTATTCTCATGCTTGAGCCCTCTAATCTCCTGTTTGAGACTCATCACTTCGGCCGCCAATGATTCAACTTGGCGGGTTCGAGCAAATAGGCGTTGGGCCATATTAGACACAGAACCTGCACACTGAACACTGAGAGCCAGAGAATCCTTAACAGCTAACTCATCAGACCGTTTGGAAAGTAGTCTGTTATCTTTGGGAGTGAGAAGGTTCCTGGCCACCACCGCAGCGGTCATATCATTCTTCATCACGGAATCCCCAACGGTAAGAGGACCAGTAGGGGAGACGAAGGATGGGCGCCATATGTTGTCTGGAGAAGGCGGGGCTGCCTCTTCAACAAGGTTCAAGTCAAAACGACGGTCGGAGGGGCCAGACATTTTCAAAAGTGTTGAAGAGAGAAGAGGTCGGACAAATCAAGATCTTAGAAGTGCAAGAATGGAGCTTCTACTGGTGGAGATTCAAGTGTGCTTTGGAACTTAATGCCAGCCCCTATAAAAATCTGCACTCGACGGAGCTTCAGAAATCGAAGAGGCGTCTGCTCAGAAATCGAAGAGGCGTTTGCTTTCTCAAAAGCTGGGCTGCTCAGAGACCACGAGGGTCGATCTCAGAAATCGAAGAGGCGTTTGCTTTCTCAAAAGCTGGGCTGCTCAGAGACCATGAGGGCCAATCTCAGCAATCGAAGGGGCACCTACTTTTCTAGCCTTGTCAGCATCTGTCACACGCACACTCAGCTATGCGGAAATTATAGGCATTTTGTCGAAGACTTCTGGTGAAGTAGACAGCACATGAGTCTTACTGTGCAATCACCCAATTCCCACACGCAACAGTAGCTCATGGGTACCATAGATAACTTTGCCAAAGTTCTCCGCCAAAGTTGAGCACGTGAAGCTTGCAGCTCCCACTACATCGTTCTGATCAAGAAGGGTAAAAGAATAGCAAAGAAACAGCACTAACAAAGTTTAGACACATAAATTTTGAAGGTCTAGCTACCATATTATTACCCATAAGGGTAAAGGAACAGTACCGCTGCTGGATAATTGGAAAGTCCCTGTGTGTCACCCTCTGTGCTTCGTGGCAAGGTAGACTAGCAAACATGCCCAACCTTTACTCCCAATCGAGAAAACAATACCAACAAGATTGCTTGCTCCAAAATCGAAGATGCACCGTCTTCCGAATCTCGAGAGCCAAACTCCCAACATGACTCCTTTCTCAAAAATCGAAGAGAGGGTAAAGGAACAGTACCGCTGCTGGATAATTGGAAAGTCCCTGTGTGTCACCCTCTGTGCTTCGTGGCAAGGTAGACTAGCAAACATGCCCAACCTTTACTCACACTCGAGAAAACACTCCCAACAAGATTGCTTGCTCCAAAATCGAAGATGCACCGTCTTCCGAATCTCGAGAGCCAAACTCCCAACATGACTACTTTCTCAAAAATCGAAGAGGGGGTAAAGGAACAGTACCATTGCTGGATAATTGGAAAGTCCCTGTGTGTCAACCTATGTGCTTCGTGGCAAGGTAGACTAGCAAACATGCCCAACCTTTACTCACATTCGAGAAAACACTCCCAACAAGATTGCTTGCTCCAAAATCGAAGAGGCACCGCCCTCCGCATCTCGAGAGCCAGACTCCCAACACGATTACTTTCTCAAAAATCGAAGAGACACCGCTCTCCGAATCTCGAGAGCCAGATCCCCAACATGATTGCTTTCTCAAAAATCGAAGAGGCATCGTCTCCAAATCTCGAGAGCCAGATCCCCGATAGGATTGCTTGTTCGAAAACCGAAGAGGCAACACTTCCCCAACTGCAAGAGCCGAATCTCCTTGGATAAAGCTGTCTGTAATCTTCACACGCAATATCAGCTTTCCAGATACCACAGAGCACTTTTTCAAAGTGCTCTGACAGAGTTAAAACATGTGAAGCTGACAGCTCCCACTACCGTGCTATGACCAAGCAAGGTAAAGGAATAGCATTACTACTTGTTGGTAAGGAGACTCCTATATATGTCGACATCCATCCCCAACGGACAGGCAGACCTGCAAAATTGCTCAACCCTTCCTCATATCTGAGAGGGCACTCCCAACGAAGCCTTTCGAAATATTCAGCTTTCTTTCCCCCCGATAATACCTCTGCAAACAAGCTATACTAGAGCAAGAATCTCTCATATCATCAGGGTTAAAAGCAAGAGTATCCCATATCATGCTTTTTCCCTGTCTTTTCCTTTGGCCTTGTTCTTACCTGCAAGACAATGAGAAAGAGAGCAATCAGTCAGCACTTGGAATCAAGCTTCCAGCCAGGAACTGATTGCCTGAAACTTACTTGGCATTGCTCTCGAGTACCCATCTTCAACATCTTATGCTTCCAGGGAAGATACCGCATCTGCCTGAGGAACAGATAGGGCAAGTGAGAAGGATACAAGAAAGCAGGTAGAGACAAGCGTAACAGCACACGTGCCGATACATCCATTACTCTGTCAAAGCAAAAGTATCCTATATCAGCAGGGTCGAACGTACTCCAGATTTGATGGACTTGTTTTGACCCTCAAATTCTTCAGTCGGCCTTATACTCTGGAGGAAACCAGAAAACCCTCCAGCTCAGTTCAAGAATAAGCCTGTGGAAAGTTACTTCTTCAAAAGCAAAAGTATCCCATATCATCTCTTCTCATTTTTCTTCTCTTTATCCTTCATGCTGCTGCAAGATGGGGAGAAGGTGAACAATCAGCCGGAGCTCTGATTGCTTACCTTGTCTGTCACCTCTTTCAGCAAATCCCCTAGCTCGGCAACTTGAGGGACTCCTACTACATGGTTTGTATCGCGCTTGACCAAGCCTGAAACTACAAGTAAGCTTCAAGTGAAATTGATACATTACCTTGTGCATCTCCACCAGTTAAAGATACCACCCCTGGATGGAGGAAGAGTACTTCCAGAGAAGATGCCACATCTACCTATGAGACAGATAAGGCAAGTCAAGACGATACCACACTCCGATACTTAGAAGTTTCGTGATTACGAGATCATTCTCCCACAATATTTCATAATGTCATTTGTACTAAATCATTCACCTGTACTCACTAAAGGAGAGCTTGAACCTATGTACTTGTGTAAACCCTTCACAATTAATGAGAACTCCTCTATTTCGTGGACGTAGCCAATCTGGGTGAATCACGTACATCTTGTGTTTGCTTTCCTATCTCTATCCATTTATATACTTATCCACACTAATGACCGGAGCAATCTAGCGAAGATCACAAAAAGCGACCGTTTTCGCTACCTAGGATCTATCGTGCAAGAGAACAGAGAATTAGATGAAGATCTCAACCATAGAATACAAGCTGGAGGGATGAAGTGTAAGAGTGCATCCGGCGTGTTGTGTGACCGTCGTAGGCCACTGAAGCTCAAGGGAAAATTTTATAGGACGGCAATAAGGCCATGTGACTACGAGACAGAGGTTTAGGGCCGAAGGGGTAGAGGAAGACCTAGGAAAACTTTGGAAAAGACTCTAAGAAAAGACTTAGAGTACTTGGATCTAACGGAGGACATGACACAAAACCGAGCGCAATGGCGTTCTAGGATTCATATAGCCGACCCCACTTAGTGGGAAAAGGCTTTGTTGTTGTTGTTGTTGTTGTTGTTGTATGTAAGTCTTAAGCAGCAAATAATACTCATTGCAACTGAGACAACCTAGACGTTTCAGAATCTCACAAAATTTCTCAGCACCATCAACATCTTTCTCATCCTCCAAATACTTGAGAAATGCAATTATGGTATCTGGGGATGGATGTAATTCCTCGTTCTTACTTTCTGAAACAGAGCTCCCAATTTGCTAATAGCCAAATCCACCTTATGGGTGTTCAAGGCGTGAGCCATGAGCATTTCCCGAGCCTTCATGAAAGACCCTTTAGCCTTCTTAAAGGCACTTGCAAAGACCAATTCTGCTTCTTCAAGCATGCCCTGACTGAGTTACCCACGTATAGCAACATTTCCCAACCTCATATCAAAAACTAAAGCAAATGGATCTCATTCCTCTAACAATTCTTTCAATCCCTCGATATCGTTTTGCTTTTAAAAGGCCTAAAGAATTACAAGATTACTTAGGCTCGAAGAAAACATATGCTTTGATTTTGATGTTTTACCTTTTGAAAATGGGTGTAAAGATAAACTTACCTATCAAATTGGATTTGTGATGGTAATTTAGGTAGTAAATTTGGGTTTAAAAAGATATTGATAGTTTAGTTAAAAAAAATATGGGTACAAAGAGTAAGCTGGGTGTAGAAAGAGGTTGTATGGGTTCAAATAAAATTTCCCAAAAACTAATTGATGAACTTCTTAACATCATTACAACGTTATCCAATTCTTCTCTGCCAGATTGACGTTAGAGGATGCGCGTAAAAACTGAGCAGAAGCAAGAAGACAAACCCCATAAACTCGCAACGAAAATTCCTGTAGTTGTATTTGAGAGTTCAAAAACAATCTAAATTATGTATACAAAAGCACAATTTAAATTAAATTAAATTAAATCTTACCCAAATTATCTCATGACGGCCTGTGATTAGACCTGGCAGTTTTTGACACGACACGGTGACACGATACGAAAATGACACGAAAATAACAGGTTTCGGGTCAACACGATAACTTATCGGGTCACTATCGGGTGATCCGTTAAGAACCCGTTAATAACGGGTTCTTAACAGGTATACACGCGGGTAACATGTGGGTAACCCGTTTCGACCTGTTAAGAAAAAAATTATTTTAATAATTTAAAATTTTAATTACTAAAAGATTTATTATAAGATACAATAGTCATATTAATATATACAATATATTCTATATTAAATATATAGTTTTGTATTATTGTTCTATATAAATTATAAAAAAATTAAAAAAAAAAGTTTTAGTCATTATTTATTTTTATTATGAGATCATTACTAGGATAAATTTTACATAACATATTCTTGTCCAAAATTAAAATACACTAGTATAGTATTTGTATATGCAAGAACTAAGAAGACATACATACAAGTATGAAAAATATGAAAGAATATATAAACACTCGTGATTTATCATTATTCCTCTACGAATAGATAATTGTTACACTTATATTATCGTTTAGATTTTTAAAATCCTTCAAACCCTCATGAATAATGTTTTTTATTTGAGGGCAAAATTAATAATAATTATTGTAGAAGTGTAAAAAATGTAAAAATATATATATACAATCACTCATATATAAAAAAATGTAAATGCTTTAAATAAAAGATCAAATTTATTCATTACATTCTTATAGGGTCGAGGAGTGTATATATACAAAATCATCAAAATCGAAGCTAAAATAACCGTTAAATTGTGATTTTTTGTATATAACCGTCGAAAACTTTTGTTCCGTTACGTAATCTCTGAATCTTTATTTTTTACGATTTTTTAAGTTTGCAATCTCGGAATGTGTACAAATAAGTTTGACGGTTGGATTATTGAAAAAAGTTTTGTAGCATGCATATTGCGTCAAAACGGTATATTAAACAAACACTTAGAGTTAATATTATACTTCTATTAAGTATAAAATAAGTTTTTGTGGTATCCGCTAGTGTAAATACTTTAAATTAAAGATCAAATTTATTCATTACATTCTTATAGGGTCGAGGAGTGTATCTGTAAAACATCATCAAAATTAGAGCTAAAATAACCATTAAATTGTGATTTTTCGTTTATAATCGTAAAAAACTTTTGTTCCATTACGTAATCTCTGAATGTTTGTTTTTTACGATTTTTTACGTATGCGATCTTGGAATGTGTACAAATAAGTTTGACGGTTGGATCGTTGAAAAAAGTTTTGTAGAATGCATATTGCGTCAAAGCGATAGATTAAACAAACACTTGGAGTTAATATTATACTTTTATTAAGTATAAAATAAGTTTTTGTGGTATCCACTAGTGTAAATATTTTAAATTAAAGATCAAATTTATTCATTACATTCTTATATGGTTGAAGAGTGTATCTGTAAAAAAATCATCAAAATCGGAGTTAAAATAACCGTTAAATTGTAATTTTTCGTTTATAACCGTCGAAATTTTTTATTCCGTTACGTAATCTCTGAATGTTTATTTTTTACGATTTTTTACGTATGCAATCTCGAAATGTGTACAAATAAGTTTGATGGTTGGATAGTTAAAAAAAGTTTCATAGAATGCATATTGCGTCAAAATAGTAGATTAAACAAACACTTAAAGTTAATATTATACTTCAATTAAGTACAAAAAAAGTTTTTGTGGTATCCACTAGTGTAAATACTTGAAATTAAAGATCAAATTTATTCATTACATTCTTATAAAGTCAAGGAGTGTATCTGTAAAAAATCATCAAAATCGGAACTCAAATAACCGTTAAATTGTGATTTTTCGTTTATAACCGTCGAAAACTTTTGTTCCATTACGTATCTCTGAATGTTTGTTTTTTACGATTTTTTACTTATGCGATCTCGGAATGTGTACAAATAAGTTTGACGGTTAGATCATTGAAAATAATTTTGTACAATGCATATTGCATCAAAACAGTAGATTAAACAAACACTTAGAATTAATATTATACTTCTATTAAGTATAAAATAAGTTTTTGTGGTATCCACTAGTGTAAATACTTTAAATTAAAGATCAAATTTATTCATTACATTCTTATAGGTCGAGGAGTCTATCTGTAAAAAAATCATGAAAATCGGAGATAAAATAACTGTTAAATTGTGATTTTTCGTTTATAACCATTGAAAACTTTTGTTCCATTACGTAATCTCTGAATGTTTTTTTTATTACGATTTTTTAGGTATCCGATCTCGGAATGTGTACAAATAAGTTTGACGGTTGGATCGTTGAAAAAAGTTTCATAGAATGCATATTGCGTCAAAACGGTAGATTAAACAAACACTTAGAGTTAATATTATACTTCTATTAAGTATAAAATAAGTTTTTGTGGTATCCACTAGTGTAAATACTTTGAATTAAAGATCAAATTTATTCATTACATTCTTATAGGGTCGAGGAGTGTATTTATAAAAAAATCATCAAAATTGGAGATAAAATAACCGTTAAATTGTGATTTTTCGTTTATAACCGTTGAAAACTTTTGTTCCATTACGTAATCTCTGAATGTTTGTTTTTTACCATTTTTTATGTATGCGATCTCGAAATGTGTAGAAATAAGTTTGACAGTTGGATCGTTGAAAAAAGTTTTGTAGAATGCATATTGCGTCAAAACGGTAGATTAAACAAACACTTAGAGTTAATATTATACTTCTATTATGTATAAAATAAGTTTTTGTGGTATCCACTAGTGTAAATACTTTAAATTAAAGATCAAATTTATTCATTACATTCTTATAGGGTCGAGGAGTGTATTTGTAAAAAATCATCAAAATCGGAGATAAAATAACCGTTAAATTGTGATTTTTTGTTTATAACCACTGTTCTAAAAATCCCCGCCTAGGCGCTAGGCCCCAGCCCACCGCCCCGATTAATGCCTAGGCCCCAGCCCACCGCCTAGCCCGCCTAGGCACCCGCCTAGGCACCCGCCTAGCCCGCCTAGGCACCCGCCTAGGCACCCGCCTAGTCCGTCTAGGCATCCGCCTAGACCCGCTTAGGTTGCAACTCACTTAGACAGAAAATACATAACTTTCATTTTGCATTTTGTTTTTTTCAAATAAATTGTAAGAGACTTGTTGCATACTTGAATGAACAAACATTATATCCTTATTTCACATGTTTTCATTATGTTCCAATACTTCATGATATATATGCATTCTATTTTGTAGTTTATGATGAAATTATATATATTTCAAGTAGAAGTAGACACTTATTTACCTGAAATATGATAGATTTACTTAAATCCGCCTAGTCCGCCTAGGCTCCCGCCTAGCCGCCTAGGCGCTAGGCCCCAGCCCGCCGCCCGACTAGCGCCTAGCGACTTTTAGAACCTTGTTTATAACCGTCGAAAACGTTTGTTCCATTACATAATCTCTTAATGTTTATTTTGTTACAATTTTTTACGTATGCGATCTCGGAATGTGTACAAATAAGTTTGACGGTTCGATCGTTGAAAAAAGTTTCATAGAATGCATATTGCGTCAAAACGGTAGATTAAACAAACACTTAGAGTTAATATTATACTTCTATTAAGTATAAAATAAGTTTTTGTGGTATCCACTAGTGTAAATACTTTAAATTAAAGATCAAATTTATTCATTACATTCTTATAGGGTGAAGGAGTGTATTTGTAAAAAATCATCAAAATCAGAGCTAAAATAACCGTTAAATTGTTATTTTTCGTTTATAACCGTCGAAAACTTTTGTTCTGTTACGTAATCTCTGAATGTTTTATTTTTTATCTCAGAATGTGTACAAATAAGTTTGACGGTTGGATTGTTGAAAAAGGTTTTGTAGAATGCATATTGCGTCAAAACAGTAGATTAAACAAACACTTAGAGTTAATATTATACTTCTATTAAGTATAAAATAAGTTTTTGTGGTATCCACTAGTGTAAATACTTTAAATTAAAGATCAAATTTATTTATTACATTCTTATAGGTCGAGGAGTCTATCTGTAAAAAATCATCAAAATCAGAGATAAAATAACCGTTAAATTGTGGTTTTTCGTTTATAACCGTCGAAAACTTTTGTTCCATTACGTAATCTCTGAATGTTTTTTTTTACGATTTTTTAAGTGTAAATATTTTAAATGTGTACAAATAAGTTTGACGGTTGGATCGTTGAAAAAAGTTTCGTATAATGCATATTGTGTTAAAACGGTAGATTAAACAAACACTTAGAGTTAATATTATACTTCTATTAAGTATAAAATAAGATTTTGTGGTATCCACTAGTGTAAATATTTTAAATTAAAGATCAAATTTATTCATTACATTCTTATAGGGTCGAGGAGTGTATCTTTAAAAAATCATCAAAAGCGGAGCTAAAATAACCGTTAAATTGTGATTTTTCGTTTATTACCGTCGAAAACTTTTGTTCTGTTACTTAATCTCTGAATGTTTGTTTTTTACGATTTTTTACGTATGCAATCTTGGAATGTGTAAAAATAAGTGTGACGGTTGGATCGTTGAAAAAAGTTTTTGGACTGCCAGCAATAGATAATTTTGTAGTAGTGAAACCTTATTTAACTGTCGATTGTCATTTACGCTTTATTCTTCTTACTGAATTTCATTTTTAAAATTTTATTTTTGAAAACATGATCATCTGGCGGATGTAAGAAGATGATATCACGTTTCGATATTTACGGTTAACTGAAATATGAGTCAATGTCATATAATTTGTAGAAACTTTATAAACATCAAGCAATATTTTCACTAACCGTAAAACTCTAAATATAATATTAACGATCCAAACCGTTCATCTACCTGCACCCTCTAATAGATCATGTTTTCAAAAAAGAAAATCTAAAAAAATAAAATTTGATGAGAACAATGAAGCATAAATGTAAACAACAATCAACGGTTAAATTTTGATTTATGATTTATATGATTATAGTGGCGAGTTTCGAAGTTAAACTCTTCATGAAAGTTATAAAGCTTGTCATTACTAGCGTTTATATATTTTTTTCTATATTTTTTTACACTCCTACATTAATTAAAAAACTATTAAAGACTTTAGGTAAGCGAAAATATACTTAAAACAAAATTGCGTTTTTATGTTTTGGATGTGATAATATGGAATGTATATACTTATTTAGTATTATGTTTTTCATTTGATTATTTATTGGTTTAAAATATATTTTCCTTAACGGGTAACGGGTCGGGTCATATTACCTGTTAATATTATCGGGTCGATTTCGGGTCGGGTCATTTTACCGGTTTATTTTAACGAGTGTTACACGACATGATCCGTTAAGATATTGGGTATGACACGAAAACGACACAAACAGGAAAAATACGACACGAATGCCAGGTCTACCTGTGATTCACAATTAGTTGAAATCCAATTATTGTCTTCCTTTTCTGGTTCAAATTTTAGCTTACAGGAATTTAATAGTTGCAACAAATAATTATATACCTTGTAACATCGTCTAAGAAGTCCTAGTTTTTTCACAAAATCAAGACTTTAATAATAAACAAATATGTGCAAGAAAAGCTTACCTGAAATTCAAGACTTCCGCTGTTGGCAGAATTTGAGGCTTGCAAGTTACAAGTTATTGTAAAAAAATAAAAAGAATATATTATCATATAGTGACACAAGCACTCGTATAATGGCTAGAAAGTTTATATATTCTTAAACCATACTACTAACTTACCTTTGAGTGTGGAGCTGCTCTACAATATGAGCAAGAAATCTCCGCATATTCTTAAACCATTTTTAGAGCATTTAAATTTGAATGAGTATCATTAAAGCAAAAAAGTGGATGTATCTATTTTTCCAAACATAAAAACGAAAAAAAAGAAAGATTTGCCTTCCAATAATGTCGTGTGATCATAGAAGAATAGACCCTTAAGTGCATATTTTCGATGATTTCATAGTTGCTCACGAGGGACTTCATAAGATATATAGAAGGTAAATAGACGCACATGATTAGTTAGTCTAGTGACATGTAATCTCTATTAGACTGGATCGTTGGAGGAGGTGTAAAAATATGAGTATGAGATAGAGAAGTTTTAGGACCGGTTATAGGTATTCAATTTGGATAGAAAGTCCTATTGATGAAAGGAATGCTGATCCTTGACTGAAAAGGATTTTGGTTAGCATCAGGAAACAAGTGTTTGTTTCCGATGAGGATTTTGATAGGAAATCCTGATCTATTTTGGTAAAGTCTATATGTATATATATATAGTGACATCTCTTCTCACAGAACTAACGCTCATATTGGACCATAACCTATCTGTGAGTCAAGCTCTTGACAGAGCTCTTGACAATCTGCAAGAGAAGAGAAGGATCACTGAAAGTTTGCTGCAATGGCTACGAGTTCTGGTGCAGCTGCAGGTATGTTTTCCTTTCTGGTTATTTATGTGCACATAACTGGGTTGGTTTCCTTTTGTTTGTGGTTCATGTTTTGGTCTTGGTGTTTGTTTGTTTACAAGTTCTTACATGTGGTATCAGAGCCACAAGACACAAACATGAGTTCAAATTTGTAAAGGAGAAAAGTCGAATGTGTTTATTAATAGATAAATAAATTTTGCGACTTCCAGGTTTCGAAACTGGTTTAAACGAATTCACTGGAAAAGAGTTTCATGAAAACGACATTGCGTTTTCAATAAGCAGAGAATTAATAAAATAAAATTGACCGTCAGGATTTTTGGGGATTGATATCGGGCCAATTGCTGGTGCAAACCTCAATGTTTTCATCTTAGATGCATCGGTGGTATGTGATCTCCAAATAATGACAAAATATATTTAAACTATTACCATTGGTTTTATTTTCAGCAAATCTATTGGTTGAGGTTGTTTTCTCAATTTGGGGTTTTGATTAGCAACTTCATCGATCAAAACATGTTCTGGGTTTTGTGATTCTCTCAACTCTTAAATTAATTTTTTTTCAATTTGGATAATTATTTCCATTGCGCTGTTCCAAATTGAAATCCGCAGGAGGTATGTGTTGATATTTCTGATTAGAGCTGATAATCAAGGCTAAATTTTTCCATATCTGCGGAAAAATTTTGATTTGCATTTTCTATTGATGGTTTTGTGTTCCTTAAATAACCATGAAAAATGATCATTATGCATGAGACGTCTGTTGATGCCTGTTGTTGCATATGTTGTCTATAAGTATGCAGTGATTAAAAGGTATGATTGCTTTTAATTCTTTGAATACCTGTGTATGTTTTAGCGCATATGAATCTGCTTTGCTTCTGTAGATTATGTGAATCTAGTATAAATCTGGTATGATAACAATTTATATTATGCTGCACGTGGGAAATGGTGAACTTATTCTTGTTTGCTTCTTTGGAGATCAATATAGTGATTTAGCAAAACACATTTATCTTAAACATCATAGTTCTAATTTTGAGAATTATTGCTTCCGCTGTGTTCATTATGATGTCTGAAGATTGAGGTAGCTGTGGTTTCTTAATCCTTTATATGAATAAGGATGTGCATAAAACATGCCTGACCAAATATTAGTAAGATAAAAGAAAGATGAAATCTTGATTATGACCACATTAATAAGTTTTTGTTTGTCTAAGAGATATTAACGTTCTTTTGATACATAGAGTGTTTGCATAATGGTTTAGGTGTATTTGACTAAACTGAGATTATGCAATTGGTAAGGAATCGGGAATCAATTGGTTCATATCTCCGGTTTCTTTATTGGCTGTGCAGTACATTCTGCTTATGCTTAAGTGGGAGAATCATATGTTCGAATGTAAGCATAAGGTTATTTAGGCCGGCCATTATAATTCATTTGGATGCTTGAAAACCAGATTATGGTTTTATTGAATCAATTGGTAATTATTTATGTTACTTAATTTGTTTAAGTAATGAGAAGTTTAGTGCTATTTGCTGGAACTAAACTTAACTTGATATAGTGGGAGCAAATCAATTTATGTGTTTGTTCTGGTCAAGTAAAATCACATTGTTGTAAATACAAATTGGATGAATGTGATCATGGAATTTGTTTGCATATTGGTTGCGGCAATTGATCACATTGATAAGACATTCAGTGTATTGCAATGACTGTTAGTTAATACAGTTGATATTAACTTATACTTAACTTGTTTGTGTTAAGTATAGCCTAGATAAGTGGGAGCAAATTGGTTTGGTTTTTGCTATATTGGTTCACATAATTACAAAGTGAAAATTAAGTATGTTGTGACTTTTGAGTTAATTCTGCGATGTAACAGAAAAAATTCTTAAGTTCAATACTTTAAAATGCATGGGTAAGTTGTATGTGAGGTTAAACTTTTGTTATCCAAAAGATTTGGTGGCTATATGAGTGGGAGTAGACGTCTTGGTTTACTTTTGAGCTTAGATACATTGCTATGAACATGAACTGGACATTGTGATTTGTAAGTTAAATCTGTATTTTGTGTTGCAGAGGCAATTATAAATTCATTGTTTTGGTTTATGTAAGCTGGTTGTGTGTATGTACTTGTGTGTTGGTGAATGACTTAATTATGTGATCACCTTTATAATAATTTGAGATGATTTTCTCTTAGTGATCACTTCTATCTAAGTATGATTGGATAAACTGAGTACTTGAAGCTGTTCTCATACTCAAGTGGGAGAATGTAAGAATATGAGTATGAGATAGAGAAGTTTTAGGACCGGTTATAGGTATTCAATTTGGAAAGAAAGTCCTATTGATGAAACGAATGCTGATCCTTAACTGAAAAGGATTTTGGTTAGCATCAGGAAACAAGTGTTTGTTTCCGATGAGGATTTTGATAGGAAATCCTGATCTATTTTGGTGAAGTCTATATGTATATATATAGTGACCTCTCTTCTCACAGAACTAACGCTCATATTGGACCATAACCTATCTATGAGTCGAGCTCTTGACAATCTGCAAGAGAAGAGAAGGATCACTAAAAGTTTGCTGCAATGGCTATGAGTTCTGGTGCAGCTGCAGGTATGTTTTCCTTTCTGGTTATTTATGTGCACATAACCGGGTTGGTTTCCTTTTGTTTGTGGTTCATGTTTTGGTCTTGATGTTTGTTTGTTTACAAGTTCTTACAGGAGGTTGTTGGAAACAAGTCAACAAGGTTGTATCTACAATATATAATTGATGTAATGATACTATAAAATCACAATATAGACTAATAGATAAAAAACATATAGCTGGTTGAATTAGTTCGTCTAAATCATAGTGTTTGTGCCTTTTTGTGAAGTAGCTATTTGTATTGTTATTGATTCATTTAATTCTTGTGTTGTTTCTGCTACAGCTCTTGAACCAAACTCCTTTGATTAAGCATTCGAATCATTTCATTTCAAATAATGTTGCTTACTGAGCTTTGTAGCTCACTCTTTTTCCCTTCCTGTTCAGATCAGCTTGGGCGAGAAGTTGACATGTTTTGGTTTATTTGAAGAGCTGTAGAAGACTTTGGTTCATTTTGAAAAATATTAGATGTTTTTGTAGCTGTTTTGACAACGCTATGCACAATGGATTTTTTTGTACCTTTGTTCCGGATTTTGGAACCTTCGTAGTTTCATTTTGAGGTTTATTTGGAAGAAATGGTAATAAAATTGTTTATGTTCAGTTTTTGAGACTTTGTAATAGTTAGTTTTTGCTCTTAAAAGTGCTTGGAAATGCCACATTCTCGGGTTTAGTTTGGGTCAAATTCGGAGTGACGCCTCATGTCATAAGACATCAAGTTACTGGTTTCTTGAGTGTTTGATAGAAGTTTTATTTATGCTTCTCGTTTATATATGTGGTGTGGGACCATATTTTTCTGGGTCGAAGTAAGACGGATTGGAATACGAATACCTGAGAAGTCTGGTCATGAATAAAAGTGTTCTAAAAATAACTACCTAGCGCCGCCTCATCGTCCCGATTAATGCTGAAACGTTTGAAAATTAAGAAAGGGTGCCTAAACCTACACAATTTTAAACTATAAAATTTTAAAAATACAAGCTTATGTTTATTGAATGTATTGCACAGTTTTAAACTATAAAATTTAAAAAATACAAGCTTAGTTTGACTGCACTTAAAGTTAATGTATTGAACAGTTTTAAACTATACAATTTTAAGGAATCCACATCCACATCCACATTTCACAACCGCTCTAGTACATAGCAACTTACTTAACACAAGTATACCACCATCATGACCTTGTGCCGTGTAAGTCGTCCTTCCACTACATTTCATAGCCAACAATAACCTTGCAAGAACATATTTCTACAGGCTACACAAATAATATAGGACAACAAAAACTAGGCACAAATAATAACCTTGCTCGTGTCACTTTATTGCACTTTCCATAATTTTTCAATAATTAATCAAATTTTAATTAATTAGTAATTTGATTGTGATTTCAGTTTGCAAGATTTCAACTGCTCAAGCTTCAAGGTGCTGTGATAATCACCCCGAGCTAGGAAAATGTGTGCCTGGTGAAGATGACAACGTTGAAAAAGATGGAAAGTGCTGGAAATTCTGCATTGCAGATTGTGAGAAAGGAGGTTTCTGCAAAAATATTAGCTCTGGTCCTGTATGCCATTGCTAGTGTTGAGTTTTTTTTTCAATATATTGATCTTATTTCATATTATGTTTTGAATAAAAATTGTGAGCATCTGATGGAGGAGGTTGTTCCTTGTTTGGAGTTTCATCTCCAACATGCATATGTGTAACACATTAATGTGTTGAATAATTTTGCTTTGGTTTTAAAAATACAAGTTTATATTTATTGAATGTAAAACCTAAGAAACTCTTAATTAATTCAGATGGGCTAGGCTCAAAACCAAAACTAATGAGCAAAACCCAAATAATTAAATAACCAACAAATACTAATATTTCCCAACACAAGGGATAAAAAAAAATCATTTCGTTGATGAGTCGTTGTTATGTAGAGGTTTATATATCAAACTTGCTCGTGAACATGGATTTTAGAGAGGTAACAAGTCATATTTCGTTGCACTTAGATGAGTCGTTGTTATGTAGAGGTTTATATAAAATTTTGAATGTAATGTTGAAATAAAAATTTAAGGTGAAAATTGGCAAAGTAATACAAGTTGAGGAGATCAATCGGCGAATTTTTGTGTGTTTAATAATTAAATTAACTTCACTCGTATAGAAGGCAGGCAAAAGAGTTTGAACTTGGATGACAAAACCTTAGTTTACCGTAATTCTAACGTTCAGAGTAATTCCATACCCTGACACGGAATTCTTGCAAAAAGAGTGTAATGAGTCATAACTTTATCCGTACATTGCTAATTGCGTTTTAGTTGGATGCTCACTTTGTTCGGTTGAGAGACTTGGAAATACACTAGACGATTATTGTAAAGGTGTTGGATGGATTTGCAAATGGCCTTTCTTACATGCATTGTAATGCTCGTGTAATGCATCTCTAAAATTTGTCCCCCCCCCACCCCCCCCCCAAAAAAACAAAAAAAAACAAATACTGGCTTTGCCATTGGAGAGTAATATCCCTAATTCCAAACTCTGACATGGAATTCTTGCAAAAAGAGTGTGAGGTGTTACGACTTTACCCGTACATTGCTAATTGCGTTTTAGTTGGATGCTCAGTTGCTCACTTTGTTGGGTTGAAAGATGATGAGTCCATATTATACCATATATTTTACCCTATTCTTAGTTATAATTTATTAGTTATTTTAGTAGAATTTTGATACTTTGTTATATATTTTCAATATAGGACATTCAACTTCCTCTGAAGCAAAACGTGATCAAACGGATGAATTTTGGAGTGATTCCAATTGGATGATATTCGTGAGTCTTTCAAGATGATTGTATCAAAATTCCAAATTTTTCTACCAAGCCGTTTGACCGTGGTAATGAAATAAAGGCCCAGCGCGCAGCTTTCTCAGATTGACGTTTCTGGACGTTTTGGGTATTTTGAAGGTCAAGATGGCATATTTTGAGGAAGATTCCATCTGAGTATTTGTTGGGACATCTTCAGCTTTAAAAAAAGATATTTTGGGACCAAATCGGGGTTGAATTGGTTGGTCAAAAGACTGATTTTCTAAGAAGTCCGAATTCTAGTTAGAATAGGAAACCTTTTATTTTCTGTTTTATTATTTTATTATGTTTCCTAGTTTTATTCTAAGACCTTTTACTAGAAAGATTTTAATTAGAGTAGTATAAATAAGGTTTTTTAGCCATTAGGTTGCGGTACGCAACATTGGAGGAGAACGCACACTCTACTCTAGAGGGTTTTTTAAGTTTATTTTCTAGGTGTTTTCTATGATTTTTCTATTCCAATAATATTTTGTTTTATGGTTGTTTGTAACTAATTTTCGTTTGCTAGGGCAAAGCCTTGAGACTTAGCATGAATATGTAGTTTTTATTTAATTGCTTATGATATTATACATGCATACTTTGAATTATTAATCAATGTGCTTTAAACTGTCTCTATATCTTAATGCTTAGCTACCATTAATATGTTTAGATAAGTAATCAGATGCAATTTGGTTGGAATGCCACCGAAGAATTGAGTATTGCTTCTTGTGATTGATAGTTGTAATTTCACCTAGGGCGAATGCCACGTCTTAGGGGTTGCATGGTTTTTCAAAGGGTTTTCACAAAGCGTAATGAGTTATGCATGTTTATATTTGATTTGAATGTCACAGATGAATTGCATGTTTGATATACGTTCTAGCTTGAATGCCACAAGTAGAATATGTATTAGGAAAACCTAACCTTCAAAGTTGTATGTGTAATTTATAAGTAATTGGTAAATCTACAAAGGATTGTTAAGGGGATGACGGAACCCTAGGCTTTTACAATTTGGTTTTCAAAGCTATTTTTTTTTTACTTTGCTAATTTCTTTATTCATTTTAATTAAATTCGTTTTTATTATTTTTAAATTCAAAACCAACCTCTTCCAATCTTTGTTTTCAAATAATTAATTAAGATTTGATATTTATATAAATTATTCATTCAATCCCTGCGGAAAACGATCTTGCTTGAGTTGCTATACTACAACAACCTTGTTCTCTTGCAAGTGTTTTTATCCCTACTTTTACAGGTGGTAAAATACTTATCAAGAGACTAGTAAGTCTAAACAGATTTCGGCCGAGAGAGAGAAATACACTACAAAACATTAAATGTACATGAAGAATTGGAAATGCACTAGACGATTATTGTAAAGGTGTTAGATGGATTTGCAAATGCCTTTTGTTACATGTATTGTAATGCTCGTATAATGCATATCTAAAGATTTCTGTACCCAACAAGAAGATTAAAGGGGAGGTTTCCATGTCATCCTCTTTACCCTTGTTATTCCCGATTAAGCAATCTCGAATCGTTGATTATTCAAGTCTTACGTAAAAACAATAAACTTGCACGCCATCTGTTTGATGTATTGTCTCAATCAAGAAAGCCTAGTGCAGAAGAAGTTGACGAAGACATTGATTTCTTCTTGTGCATGGGAAGGACTGTGACTTTAACAACACACTTGAATGAAAGTCATTACAAGTAGTCACTGCTCCCCTATCAAATATAAAATCACACTCTTGAATACTTTATTCTGTTGGAACATCTGATACACTCGCTTGAAGGAAACCTGAGACTGCTAACGCAAACTCTCTACTCTCTCAAAGACTAAGCTAGACTTGTAGGGATACAGAGGATACAGCAAAGGAGAGACTTGCGGATCCTCCAGAGAAGCAGAGACTTGCGGTCGTTGATGCTTAAGGGACAGATTTAATAGAGCATGCTGTTTGTATGAGAGTGAGTATGAGTAGAATAACAGCGGCAACAACAGAAATAATGGACCAAGGCGTGTTAAAATAATTTTGCTTCAAATTTGCCATCCATCTGTGCCTGGGAGTTCTGCAGTAGCTGTTCAGATGTTCACAAAGAGTGGCATAATAGAGGCTGCTATGCACGACGCCATTGTCCAGGTCATCAAGCAAAGTAGATATCTTCTTGGTATCACCTAGCCAATTTTCAATAATTCCATACTCAACAAGCAATTCCACATCCTTTGGGGCTTTCGCGAGATGCTTCATGAGGAAATTATAATTAGTTACGTAATCCCTCTTTATGGCATGGCATTGTTCAAAAGCAACGAGATTTCTTTGTCTCGCCTCTGTGCTATCCGTTATTCTTAACTTGGGAATTTCGAGGATCCCATCCGAGAATTTTATGTCAAATACATCGCTGCTGTCTGTTGGTACCCTAAACTTGACTCCAGCCTGGACTAGCTCTGTCACGTTGGGTACGGCTATGCTGCCAAGTCCCTCTCCAGGTTTGATTCCAACGGTGGGTGTAGAATTCTTATCAGATCAACAAAATGTTGTACTGGTACTCCAGAAGCACATATTTGTTCAAATTTCTTTTCTTTTCTCTTGCTAACAACGTCGTTTAGAAAATAATTGCAAGAAATAAGAAGTAGAAGCGGCTCTGCAGAAGAAATAAGTGTGTTAAAAGAACCTGAAGAATGAAGAATGGCAGCTGATTTTCAAGCAACCGCAGGTCTGGACACACATCCGGCTCCATCAATGGCTTGTTAAATATGTAATCATCTTCATGCAGTCGATACTTTGAGGAATAGAACCTCAATAATAACTCAATGATGAAGGCGGCATCCTCTAAAACAGTTCTTACAAATTCATCACTGCCAAACTCAATGGGTTCTGCATAACAACCTCGCAACCTTCCCTCTTGCTACTTTATCATTTGTATATAATCAGATAAGCTTACCCCAGTTCGCCTTAGAAAAACTCGCAGGTACCTTTTTTTGTGCTCTTCCATGGCTTTTAAGTGTGGCTTGCCATGGTGAAGTGGGCCTAGAGACTACTTGAGGTGTATATGCTTCCTCATTTACCCGCCGCAGACGCTTGGGAACTCTATAGATACACCGCAAAGGGGACAGGGGAGACAAGTTATGCAACTCCTCGAGTAATGGATCTCTGGGGTTTTCTATTGCATGTGGAGCTTCATTGATTCCTTCCATTTTACCGCCTGAGATCGCCGTCTGCATTGATTCAAATATTTCATTAGGCACACATTCAACTAAGATACTTGGAGCAAACTTTTGCAAAAAAAAAAATAATAATAAAACCCCGCCAGATAGACTTCGGAGATGAGAATCACTTACATCATCTAGCATCTTCACCATCCCCATCACTTTAAGTTCAGCCTCACTTTCGGCTACCACCAATTCAATTTATTCCAAATCCATTTGCTCCTCCACACGGGGTCCGAAGCCTGCAACAAACGATCACACTATTGTTGAAATGTCTCACATCGACCATATCAATTAGAAAAGAAGAGTTTAAATATTCTAACCTCACTCCAACTAACACCGAGGCTTTTTATGATAAAACTTCACACCTGACGAATTGTGGAGGTGGTAATTATCAAGTTGGGGACAATATCGGTATTGTTAGAAGTGGGCCATATGACTCGTCTTTCTGATAATTCTACATGCTATCAAAGCTAGGAAGTGGGCCCGTACTTTACTTTCATGTGATGGGAGTGTGACCTACTGATTTGGTCCCATATGAGGGGGCGTGTTGAAATGTCCCACATCAACCGTATTAATGAGAAAAGAAGAATTTAAATATCCTAATCACACTTCAACTAACACCGAGGCCTTTTATGATAAAACCTCACACCTAACGGATTGTGCAGATGGTAATTACCAAGTTAGGGACAATATCGGTGTGGCCCGTCTCTCTGATAATTCTACAATTGTAAACCATACACCTGACAGATTGTGCAGGTGGTAATTATCAAGTTGGAGACAATATCGGTGTGGCTCGTCTGTCTGATAATTCTACAATTGTAAACCGTATTGATGCAAGTTACACGGAAACTAAAGGCTGATTGTTATAACCGAAGGAAGATGAGTGTTGGAGAACACCTTTTCGTTTTCCAGCTTATGCCGAGTATTAGTCACCGGCAATAGGTGTCTCTTTTTCAAACTGATGCACATGCACTAACAGTATTGCATGGTTTAGGGCAGTGATGAATAATGCATATAATTAATTCACTACCAGAATATATAACTGGGCATCACCCCTTTTAATTCCAAAATATATTCTCATAAGATTCATCCCAATCAGTTAAAAATGGTATCACTACACTCACTTCAACTGTAATACTATACTATAGTAGCCAAGATTATAGACATTCATCAATAAATCCCGGATCGGAGACGTTTGCACAGGTGTATATGCATGTGATCTCATGTTCCACACCTTGCAACTGCAACCATTATTTTGCACATAAGTAATATCATGCATGTCTCTAAAACATTCTTTATTTGTATAATATAAATTTCAACCATATTCATCATGAATGCCATTATGATCATTATATATGCTGATTTTTTTAGATGAAGTTAAAAGACCAATTTTAAACATGGCCACACACCAAATTTGCAAAATCTACACCACCTAAGCCTTCATGTTACTAGAATCAATGTCGGCTACAAGTTTATGTGTTATCTTTTTAATTATCAGTTTCCATTCAAACTCAAAAGGGAAAATAATATGCCATTGAAGGCTGATAGTATGACAAGAAATTTTTAATTGTGACGGGAACATAAAGTGGTACACCACATGTTTTAATGGAAGTGGTGGGGAATTTTATTTTTTAAGTTATTAATGTTTTAGCATACATATGCCACTATTTGTATAATGACACGTGGTGTACCATTCTGTGTATCTGTTACACTGAAAAATCTCTCCAGTATGACAGGAGTAGTTGGTTTGATTGCCCTATAAGACCGCAACTTTTGCTAGGTTTAAACAACACGTAGATTTAGTTGCAGCTTCGGCTTCCGATTGTAAGTTCCTTTTTGGAAACTAAGTTAATCAGTTCCTTTCATTAGTGATTGCATGCTACCTTTTCTAAATAAGATCTCAGTTCTCATTATCTATTCGTGAGAGCTCTTTTAAGCAGTAAACACAGTATAGTATTGCTGTTCTCATTTCTCTGAAATCAACTTTATATAGTTTTGATTGATTGGATAACAATCTAGGATTGTATGACTCTGTTGTCTTTGATAGACGTTATATTGAGAAGTAATCTATATTGACAAGTAACAAAAGTAATTTGTTGTCTAGCATATATGAAACCAAACATGAATAATAAGAGTACGGTTTTATCCAAGTTTTTTTTAGCAGTAAACAGTGGTGGAAAGGAGTGGTGTTGAGCCTTTGCGGGCGTGCGTTCAACCTCTATCGGTAGCTAATCTAAAATCTAATCTAACAAAATCTATCGTTCGACAAAAAAAAAAAAAAGTTTTTTGAATTAACAAAAGTAATTTGTTGTCTAGCATATATAATTTGTTTTTTGTACTAAGGGAGGTATTTAATATGCCATAGAAGGCCAAAGGCCTTTGCTTTAACTTTCAAATCATCAAATATGCTTACGTGGATAACCATGTTCAACCTCAATTGAAAATCTTAATATTGATTTTAGTTTTATTTTTCTTTTTATTTATTAGTATTTAATTCTTCTCCTAATTCTCTCTTTTGACCCTTTTAATCTTTTTTTTTAATTTTTATTTTGATAATTACCTAGATGAAATTTGTGATTAAATTTTGTTGAATTTTTTTTTATTTAATTTGATCTGTAACTGTTGTAAAATATGCAGGGAGTGCAAAGTCAAGAAGGTAGCACATATTAAGCTTATGTATCTCAATTTGATTGTTTGTAAATTTTGTATGATTTTTAACAGGACTATCTATCAAATCTTTTGTATGCAAATAGTATGTAATACACATCAAGTATTATCCTTTATATGTAAATAGTACTATATAAAAAAATCTCCGTATGGTTTTCAACTGCGGGGCATTCCTTGCTAGTATGAAACTAAAATCTTCAAATATGTGCAAACATAGCTATGGAGAATAAGCAAGCCAGATGAAACATCATAAATTGAAAAGTGAGTTGTTACTGGTACTAAACATAAAGTTATCATGTAACACGTTTTGAAGTGAAATTTATTCTCTTGGAGAAAAAGTGAGTGATAATTTTGTGAAGTGTCAATAACAATACTTCTCATCTAAAATGAGAAAAATGAAGCAAATTCGCACCTGCTTTGTAAGTAAGTTTGTACGGTCAATTTGCCTCTTGTAGATGACTAAGAAAACTCAATACATGTAACCTGCTCCTCTCGTAGATGAAAATTAAATTTTCTTGTACCAATAGCACAATGATAGGCTGGCTGTATATAACACTATTCTAAAAATCCCCACCTAGGCGCTAGGCCCCAGCCCACCGCCTAGACCAGCCTAGATAGAAAATACATAACTTTCATTTTGCATTTTGTTTTTTTCCAATAAATTGTAAGAGACTTGTTGCATACTTGAATGAACAAACATTATATCCTTATTTCACATGTTTTCATTATGTTCCAATACTTCATGATATATATGCATTCTATTTTGTAGTTTATGATGAAATTATATATATTTCAAATAGAAACAGACACTTATTTACCTGAAATATGATAGATTTACTTAAATCCTCCTAATCCGCCTAGGCTCCCGCCTAGCCACCTAGGCGCTAGGCCCTAGCCCACCGCCTGACTAGCGCTTAGCGATTTTTAGAACCTTGGTATATAACCATTTCTTCTTCAATATGTTTTTTGCAAAACGTGTTTAATGGGCCATATTAAATTAATGCTGTGATTCAAGTAGCTACCCATCCTTGTCTTTCGTTATCTGGAAACATCAATGGTTGATACTAATTTTCCAATTAATGTAGTGACAGTCTGACAAAATGTGGATATGAAAAAGTCTCACATATTGTACTTTTGGTGTGGGGTTTTAAATGCCAGGATCCTCTCCTGAGCAGTTCCCTAGGGATCCCACAATCATGTTCGTTCATCGTATATCGTGCGGTTAGAAATAATTTAAAATTTAAATTTTAAAATTCAAATATAAATAGTACCTAACAAAAAATGACCGCATGATATAAAATGAACGGACAAGATTGAGGGATCCCTAAGGAACTGCTCAGGAGAGGATCCTGGTTCGGGTTTGAACTAGGGGTGGGCAAACGGGTCCTGGACCCGCGGGTCGGGGCGGGTACATGCAGTTCGGGGCGGGTACGGGACGGGTCCAAAAATTCGAAACACAAAACGGGGCGGGGCGGGACGGGTCCAAAAATAAGAAGGAACGGGCCCTCGGCCCGGCCCGTTTGTAGCATGCAATAATGGATTGGAATTGGATTAAAGTGATGTCATAGCCCACTGGCCCTTGACTTACAAGGTCACCCATCAAATTGGACCAGATTTGGGGGGCCTTCAAGGTCTCTGTAACCAATACGTGTCAGAGCATTTTTATATGGTTTAATTGAATCCAACTCTCCAACTTTTTTATCCCCTCATCTGATCTCCAGAGACTTTCATGATTTCATCAACCTCCCATTTTCCATTCATTCATACTTGAGCTTGCGTCGAGTTCTCGACAACAGTCACCCATCACCCAGACCATCACCGCCCCACCATGACTACGATGCCCTCGAGTTCTTGCTGGACCGTCAGATCTCGGCGGTTAACCACCCAATATGGTCCGACTTCGCCGATTTCGCGGCATTCTTGACTCGATCTACTACCTCGTCGCCATGATCCAGGACTGGAATAGATTCTCATGGCCGCCAACTAGTTCGTCTGCGTTGCGCATGTGGGTTTCTTATGGAGCAGGCCACTATTCCTCTCCCTAACTCGTCTTCTCCTCTCTCCTTGACTCGTTTTTTCTGGGTTTTTTTATGGTTCTGATTTTGTGTTGGTTGGGTTTATTTTTTATGGTTCTGATTTGTCGCCTTCTCCTCTCTCCCAGATGACTAAGGAAGAGGGCTTGAACGGTATGAGCTGCATATGGGTTGTCGCAGAGGAAACGGGTTCGACGACTGAGGAAGACGACTTGAACGACATCGTCCCCTTCTGTGTTGACGAAAAAAATTATGTAATAGGAACCATGTACCCGCCCCGAACCAGCCCGTTTGAAACGGATCGGGTTAGGTCCGGTTCTAAAACTCTAAAGCTCTCTACCCGGCCCGGCCCACCCCGTTACATTTTAAAACGGGTAGGTCCGGTTCCTTCAAATTTGAGCCCGGCCCGGCCCGTGCCCAACCCTAGTTTTAACAGTCAATAACAGAGTGACGTCACCAAGATTACGCCATCTAGCAATAATGCTCTTTTCACGTTGAGATTGACGAATTTTCATTTAATGGACATAAATAAATTGGGGCCCATGAGGCTAATAAGTTGTTGGATATTTAATTTGTGGGTGAAGAAGACATTGGTACGAAAGTTGAAATATTTCATGGGTAAGAAAGAATGCTTCAACGGCATGGAAACTTTTTTTTTTTAGACTTTATTTTTCCCATATTTAGTGCGCATTGGGATATGCAAATAAGTTTTTTGGATACAATAAAATCCGAATTTAATTTGTTGTTCCACAATGTTATTCACTATCAAAGTTAAACCAAACACAAGAAGAGATAGACAAAGATACACACGTATGTTTAGAAACTAAACTCTAGAAATTAGTTTCTTGACTTTTGTCATATTGATATTGTATACAGAATATACAGAATATTAGAACTTGGATGTGAATAAACACAACTACGTGCAGACGAATCCGACTGGCCGCTAGATAGAGCCGATCAGTCTCTTCTTATCTGAGAGCACACTTTCATTTTTTTAAGCCTAACCAACTTGCCACCCATGTCGGATCCTCCAGACTTGAAGTTTTGCCTTCATCATAGCAGTCACTTAATACGGCAGACTAGTAGGATTGTTGTAGATTTTCCCTTTCCCAATTTACAATGACGAGTATATTGTGATGTAAACACGAAAATTCATGAAACTTAAAAGCATGTGTACAAATAGTATTTGTATTAATGAATGTATACTTGTTTGGAATTGTTATACTTTTAAAAAAGTAACTTATTAAAAAAATCTAAAATGTCATGTGTTTAGTAAATTTTGTTTTTTATTTTTTTTAAACTGCTTTCAATAACAATAGAAAAGTAAAGAAAAATAGAAGTATGGTCTACCATGCTTTAAAAAAAAAATTTTTTTTTTTTGTCAAAGCATAATAATCCGTGCTCATTTAATAAACTTTTCAAATGACAAATATACCCTCACATATTTTATAAAATTACAATCATTGCCAAGACATTATTGTTTTTTACAATTATTATATCACATTAAATACCATATCTTTTTTAGTCATTTAATATATTAACACCAATTTAAATAAAAATTATCAAACACTCAGACATTGTTTTTTTTTTTAAAAACACTTTTACAAATAAAGTTTATCAAACATTCAACAACTGTTTTTCTCATAGTACACTAGAAGCAGTTTTTTTTTTTAAAAGCACAACAATACCAAATTAACCCTAAACCACTTTGTTTTCAGGTGGAGGTGGTTCTCACTCACTAAAAATTTGATAACTCAATCGTCAGGTGCCCCTCCACATATCCTTGTTACGTATCTAAGCTACATCTTAATGGAATTCATTTTGTCAACTAAAAACTAATGAAATTACAATTATATCTTTAATAAATAACTGGAAATAATGTTAGAAAAGAAAAAAAAATATGGGCATTAAAGTAATTTCATACAAACAATTTTTTACTGTTTTTTTTTTAAAACCTTACAGTCATATCACTCTATCACTACCCTCTAAACTCACACTCAATGCCTACCATAATTCCTACCGTAATATTTGAGAACAATAAAAATAATATTTTTTTACACATGGAGTGTGTGACCTTTCCTAGTATAAATGAAAGGGAAATTGCCAAAAATTGACTCATTTTCTTAATCTTAGGATTGAATATGACAAACCGACCATGCACAAAAGCGAAATGACGAAAATACCCACATATAAAATGGAAAAACCCATAGATGATGACGTTATTATTCTGATTTCGAAGAGAGAATTGTGAGCTCTGGGTTTTTGGGTTAGCTCAAATTTGTGAGCATATTATGTGCATGTAGTGTGCATATCACTAGAAATAGATGATTTTTAATGAGATTTCCAGAATCTAGGTTCAGGTCAAAAATTTGTAAACTACAGATCTTTAAGGAATTTCTAGAATCTACGCTTCATATATCCCCAACGCCATTAATTGCACGACACATGTCCACAACAAAACCGATACACGTTTCAAATATTGCATCAAGAACCCTAATTTCTCACAGTAAAAATGAGAATCCCAAATTAAAAAATTTGAAAGCTCCCATCTTTGTTGGGACACTTGAATTCCAGAAAATGACCCATTGCATCAATAGGACAAAGACTAAAAAAAATAATAGAATAGAGAGAGAAGAATTGTTCTGGTGGTGGAAGCAAATGGGGATGCCATGGCTGCCGGGTCTTTTCTGGAATGGGTCACAAAAGGTAACATCATCAAATTTCTTGTTGAGAGGGTACCAATTGAAAGCTCCTGAGGTACCACATCTTCCCTCATCATAGGCTTAGTGTGGCCACCACCCACTCCAAGCTCTGTTCCTCAGAATAGCCTCTGTCCCCTCAGCATCTCCAGCACCGTTCTGCGTGACAGGTAGTATATGTGGCTCTCGGACAAGAATTGTCTGCCCTTCCTTTTTTCTTGCTCTTCCATATCTTTCTGTTTTATGTAGTCACAGTTAAGCCACGTTAATATTTTACATTATTTTTTTTATAAAGATAATAAGACAAAAATGAATAGTAATATAAAATGTTAACGTGACTTAACCGTGACCACACAAACAAGAGGGCATAGAAGGACATGAAAAAAGGGAGGGCAAACAATCCTTGTCCATGGCTCTCCGCGTTGCCGTCGTCCACGTGGTTGGTCAAGTAAGGCCCCAGAATCTCCCCGTTGGTTTCCCCATTCGCCGGCTCTCCCTTGACTTCCATCTCTCTCCTCTCAATTTCTCTCTACAAAATAAAATATAAGGCTTGAAATTTCTAGATAACCCATTTATATAAAAGTGTAATTTGGTAATTGTAAGTTTTAGAAAAATTATATTTATGTTCTATTATTGTGCATGATGTAGATTAAGAAAATGAATTATTTTTTACCATTTTCATAAATGAAACGAAGAGATGTGTGATAAATCTTGACCTGGTTTCGGTAGGTAGAGTGTGAACCCATCGTCGGAAAATTAAGAAACCTTTCGTGTTATACATACTGATGAGAAAGTTTGTCCACATAATACAATTGTCTTTACTTTAGCAATGGGCTACCTGCAGTGAAATTTTAAACTCTTTTGACATTACTAGCAAATATATATACTGAGAGAAAGCAAGTTGTCTACATACATACAAAAGTATATTAGTCCCAATGAAGACATTACCAGCAAATATATGGACTAAGAGAAAGCAAGTTTATAGTGAAATTTTAACAACTCTTTTGACATTACTAGCAAATATATAGACAGAGAGAAAGCAAGTTGTCTACATACATACAAAAGTATATTAGTCCCAATTAAGACGTTACCGGCAAATATATGGACTGAGAGAAAGCAAGTTTATATACATACAAAAGTACTTCGGTCGTCCCAATTAAGACATTAGTAGCAAATATGAGAACATTCAACAACGGCAAGTTGCTGATGATCAGGACATATGTTGTCTACATCCCCAAGTGAATGAGAACATTCAACAACGGCAAGTTGCTGATGAGGAAAGCGTTTGCAGAGACTTAGTCCAAACGTAATGTTGGGTTGAGAATGTGAGGACAAAAAGAGACCAAATTGTGTAAGTGCTTATAAGAGGTTGGACTACTTATCATATTGTCAATTGATTTTACAAAAATATTATTCTTACTACATATTTGTACTATCATATATATCATCTATCTAATTGAGATAAGATTCACATGCGTTGGTGGACACTACCGTTATTAGAGAGATAATATAAATGATGGTATAAATAGGTAGTGTAAGTGTAGCATTACTCTTGATTTTATGGTAAAATCTCAACTTTCTTAGGGCTGGTTTGGTATTGTTGTGCTTTGAAAAAAAAAGATGTTTCTGCTATGTTGTGAGAATAAGCAGCTGTAAAATAAAGCAGCAGAGCGTTTGGTAAACTTTTTTGTAAAAGTGCTTTTGGAAAAAAAAAACAGTGTGATAGTGTTTGGTAAACTTTTATGTAAAACAGTTGTGACTATGTGAAATGACCAAAAAATGTATAATATTGGATGTGCTATTAATTTAATTTTCTTAACAAATAAAGGTGAATTACTAAATATACTTTATTTTTAAAAGAAAAATATTTATAAACTTTATCTTAAATATTAATTAGTATGACAAACTACTTCAATTGAAATATTTTAGACTGAATAGTTAAGATTCATTAGTACAATATTGTTAATGTACTTGAAAGTACTCTAATTAGATGTATTCATCAAACTTGCCGCTATTCTATTTCTTAATGCCTCTATCTCATGTAATCCTTCAACTTAATAATTTTAGTATTCTTCATCATCATAATCACTAATATCTCTCTCTTCACAAAAGTCCATTAGGTCATCAAAATGACGATCACGTTCAGATTAAAAAGCACACAAAAACAAAGTCTCTAGAGGTTGTCAAATGATGTTTCTTTTGGGTACAGAGGACAGAAACAACACCAACAACACAACTCGAACAGAAACAAGACGAGGTCTGGCTAAACCAACCATGTTGTCGCCAAGCAACTCCTGATACACAGTTGCACAAAAAAGCATTTATCATATTGCTACATGAGTACCAAAACAAAGCATTTATCATATATTCAAAGCCCAATAACATTTCTCTTCATTAGATGAAATAATACATCATGTTATTTGTTCTAACCTCAAATTAAACTCTAAAACAAAACAGTAAAGCCAAAATTGGATGTTGCAAATCAAAGGTAAATTTCAACCTAAACTTCAAACGGATCTCCTTCATATCACAAACAAATCTTGATCATATCAGCGTTTGCGCCGTGCAAAGCCACGACTGCGTCTCCAGGCTTGCAGAGTCCCTTTGCCTTTGCATGTTCAACTACAAACTGTATGCTCTCTTCTGTGGACTCGGCATGAGAAGCTCTAATGGGAGCTGAGTGGAGAAGCGGCAGAACACCACGGTAAACAAGGTCATGCCTTGCCGGAGCTGCATTGCTGTATGAGGTCTCAAAATAAGCCGTTGTTATCTTAGGAACCACCACAAACAAAATTGGCATGCTTGGCCTGTACTTAGCCACAAGCTTCGTTGTGCTTCCTCTTTTCTTCAGCACTAAAATCATCGCTGCCTTGATGCAATTAGCCACAAGCTTCGCCGTGCGAGAAGTTGAAGCGAGCCACTGATAGGAGCATATTTATGCGACTTAGTTAGCTTGTTCTTGTGCATTTACGTTGTTATTTCTTAGTCAATTATGTATTTTAAGCTATTTTCGTGTGTTTGTAGGTTCAAATAACAAAGTTAGCAACAAAGTGCTATTTGGAGCATTTTGGAGCATTTTTGGGCCAAGATTGGATAGTGCAAGTGTGGAGACATGAGGGTGGACGTTTTTGAAGAATGAGTGTTAACCTACAACTCACATCCATCCACTACACCCATTACATTCACTCATTACCAAACATCCATCCACTACACTCATTACATCCACTCATTACCAAACATTCATCCACTACACCCATTACATCCACTTATTACCAAACATCCACCCACTACACCCATTACATCCACTCATTACCAAACACTCACCCACTCACCCACTACACCCATTACATCTACTCATTACCACAACATACACCACTACCACCTTAATTAGATGGTGGTCCTCTCCCTAGCCTATAAATACATCCACCCTTCACCATAACAAGGGAGAGGAGAAAAGATCCATCAAAAGACACTACATTCACATCTCACAACTCCATACACTTACACTTTCATTCCTTGGCCGGGAGAACACAATCCACCCATCCACCCTTCACCATAACTCACCTATATCCATCCATCACCATAATTTACTACTCATCCATCAAACCACACCTTGTGCCGCAACAAAGAGAAGAATGAGGACCCTTGGACGTGCTTGCCATTCAAGTTGGATTGTTGGAGCGTTTTTAGGTGTTTTCATTCTTTTGTTTTCAAATGTCTAAATTTGTTTATCTTTGCTTTGTGAGTATGGGGAACTAAACCCCCCTTAGCTAGGGGGAATTCGAAACCATGTTCATGCTTGCAATATGATTTGATTACCTTCAGTTGTGATTTCATAAGTTGTGAATTCAATTTGTTTAACTGCTTGATTGATAACTTATTCGTGTATGTTTATTAAGAGTGCACACTTAATTTGCATGTATGAATATGATGCTAGAGTATAAGGGAGTTTCACCTAATAGTTACAAACTTATATTCACAAGTAGTGGAGGTCGCTTATAATCGTGTTAAATGAATTCTTGGCAGGAGTTTCATGCTCATCATAGTAACGAATGCCTCGTCAATACTTATAGTTTTCATAATGCTTAATGATCTTTGATTGTATCTTTATTGTGCTGTTCACGTAAAGGACTTTTGAAGAATGTTTGAATTGTTGTATGCGTTTTCCCATCCAATTCAATAACTTAAGGAGAACTTGAAGGTTAATTTAAGCGGACTTAATTAACCTAGGGTGTTGAGTTTCATGATTGATTGAAAAAACAACCGAAAATTCGTTTATGTGCAAGTATGTCATGTGTGGAGAAGAACCTTCTAGCTAACCTTCCATCCATTTAATTTACTCAAATTCGTGTAGATTTCATTAGTTCTTTAATTTACTTGTTTTGTTTTCAAATTAGTCAAAACCAAAACCCCATTTACTTTAAAGTGTTTTATTAGTCAAAATCTATTTTGATTTGTGTTTTTAGGTGTCCCAAAAGCATGTTAAAGTCCAAATCTGCCCAGTTTGTGTTTTTAGACAGATTTGAGCGTTTTTAGCTTGTTTTGAGTCCTTTGAGTTTGTTTTAAGTTCTTTGAGTCTAGTTTAGTGTTTTTAACTTTGTTTATATGTTTTTAAGTCAGTTTAGAGGTTTTAACAGGCCCTCATAATCCCCGGTTTAGAACGATCCCTACTGCATTTATACTACAATTTGACAACAAGAGGGTTTAATTTGCGTGTTAAGTTAATCATCGCATCAAATTTTTGGCGTCGTTGCCGGGGATTAGCAACTTTGCTAATTCCCCGTTGTTTCTTTTTCATGTTTTTTGTTTTAGTTACTGACTTTGTTTCTATTTGTGTCTTTTATTTTTACTTATGATATTTGATTTAGTTTTGTTTCCTTGATTTCAAGTACTAGAGAAGTAAGACATGGATTTTGCTACCATTCAAGCTTAATTGGCGAAACTTACTTCTCAATTGTCACAATCTGCCGAAAGGACCACAATGCAAAGTGTCCTTACAGATGGTGTGTCCTATGGGCAAGGATATCCAACTCATCAATGTTCTCAATTTGCTGCGAATGAAGATGCTTGGGGTTATCAAGGCCATAGCCAATCAGGGGACAACATGTTTTCCAACGCTTACAATTTGGATTGGAGAGATTATTCAGATTACATGTAGGGAGAACCTCAACAATTCCAACAAGATGGGTATTGGCAGCAAGAAGAGGAATTCTATTCAAGACCTATGCAGCCACCACAACAATCTGCCCAATTCAATTCAGGTACGTCTTTGGATAATGATATGTTTAATAAGTTACTCACCTCTTTGAACCAGGAAGTAGAAAATGGAAACAAAGAGATGCAAAATCAAGCCAAGAAGACGGGAGAATTGGAGAACCAAATTGGGCAGATTATGGGGTTCATGGCACAAATTCAAAAGCAAAGTGAACTTTCCAACTCAACTATTGAAAATTTGAAGGAAGATTTTGAAATCCATGATGCTAGCACTTTGGGAAGTGCTATGGAGGTTGAAGGTGAACCGAAGACATCCAAACCAAGCCAAAACATGGATGAACAACTGCTGCTCGAAGAAGAGAAGAATAACAAGGCCACGGCAAGGGAAGAACCACCCTTGCCGCAGCCCCATATGCCCTCTATGTCGTCCACTACAACCAAGGTAAGCCTAAATTCAATTTGTCCTGACCCTGTTTCACCAAATGTCCTTATTCCTTGTAGGATCATGCATTCCAAGGAAGAAGAGGGTGAGAAAGGCATCTTCGAAACCTTTCCAAAGAATCAAACCAAGAAGTGGATGGGGAATGTCTAGAATTCATCAAAGAAGATACACTTGAGACGAAAATTCCCAAAGAAGTTGGATTTTATGACACGAGACAAGTCATAACTCTCAAAACACCAAATCTGGCCAAGTCCAATATCCCTGCAACCTTCAAAGATGTGGTGTTCGTAATTGAGTTTGTGTTGGAGCAAGAAAGTAAGCCATCTTCTCCAACTTCGATTTTATTTTATACTAACTTGCTGATTTTAATGATTCAGGCACCTACACTAGAATTTAAACCATTGCCGGATCACGTCAAGTATTACCTTCCATTCAAGGATCAATTCCATGCTATAGGCCCTATCCAAGTTTAGAAGGAAGTTTCGTCCGGCTGAAGGACGTTAAAGCCAGCGCTTCTTGGGAGGCAACCCATGTATTCAAATAAGGAAGATTTTTGAATCGCTCCACAATCAGTTTTGCGTTTCTAAAAACCTTCCCTTTTCTGCATTTCTATTTTGCCATGATTGTCATTTTTTTATTTTTATTGTTTATTTAATTATTTTTGGGTGTGGGTTTATTTTTCAAACATTGACAGATATGCAAGGTATTCTTACATTCATTTTCATGAAAAAAAAGGAACATTAAGCAGAAAATTACAAGAGGGAGCCTTCACAAAGGCTGCTTAGAAGAAGGCTCAGTAGTCGACGGAGCCCCAGAAGGAGGAGGCAGTAGAGGTTGATCATTTGGAGCTTCAGTACACGGTACAGCCCTAGAAGACGAAGGCAAATGCTGTTGGAACAAACCCACAAACCTTTGATGATCAAGTAAAATCTGACCATCAGATTCCTGCATCTGGTCAATCTTCCTCTTCATGTTTGTAGCATAGTTATGTGCGAGCCTGTGCAACTGTTTATTCTCATGCTTGAGCCCTCTAATCTCCTCCTTGAGACTCATCACTTCAGTCGCCAATGATTCAACTTGACGGGTTCGAGCAAATAGGCGTTGGGCCATATTAGACACAGAACCTGCGCACTGCACACTGAGAGCCAGAGAATCCTTAACAACCAACTTATCAAACCGTTTGGCAAGTAGTTTGTTATCTTTGGGAGTGACAAGGTTCCTGGCCACCACCGCAGCTGTCATATCATTCTTCATCACCGAATCCCCAACGGTAAGGGGACCAGTAGGGGATATGAAGGATGAGCGCCATATGTTGTCTGGAGAAGGTGGGACTGCCTCTTCACCAAGGTTCAAGTCAAAACGACGATCGGAGGGGCCAGACATTTTCAAAGGTGTTAAAGAAAGAAGAGGTCATACAAGTCAAGATCGTAGAAGTGCAAGAAGGGAGTTTTTACAGGCAAAAATTCAAGTGTGCTTTGAACCTCCTACGTACCTCTCTAAAAATCAGCACTCGACGGGATTTCAGAGATTGAAAAGGCGAGCTCAGAAATTCAAGAGGCAAGCTCAGATATCAGAGAGGGATCTGCTTTTCCAGACGTGTCAGCATCTGTCACATGCAGAGTCAGCTTTGCGGAAATCACGGGCAGTTTGTCGAAGCGTCGATTCTAGATATCGGAGAGGCATTTGCTTTTCCAAACGTGTCAGCATCTGTCACATGCAGAGTTAGCTTTGTGAAAACCACGGGCCAATCTTCTTTTCCAGATTTGTCCGCACTTGTCACATGCAACCTCTGCACTCGACAGGATTTTAGAGATCGAAGAGGTGAGCTCAAAACTCGAAAAGGCAAGCTTAAAAATCGGAGATGCATCTGCTTTTCCAAATGTGTCAGCATTTGTCACATACAAAGTCAGCTTTGCGGAAATCACAGACAGTTTGTCGAAGCGCCGATTCCAGATATCGAAAAGGCACTTGCTTTTCCAGACGTGTCAGCGCCTGTCACATGCACACTTAGCCTTGCGGAAATTACAGGTAATCTATCGAAGATCTCTTGTGAAGTAGAAAACACGTGAAGTTTACTATTAAATCATCCAACGGTTGCTTACAAGAGTGAAAGAATAGTACCGGTTATTAATTCCTATAAATGTCACCCTTCACCCTCCATTGCAAGGCAGACATACATAACCCTTCTTCTTCTCCGAGAATGCCTTTCCAACAAATCCTCTCGAGTCACTCAGTGTTCCTTATTCCTTGTGGTACCGCTACAAACAACTCATCCAAAGCAAAAGTATTTCATATCATGAAGGTTGAAAGCAAGAGCATCTCAAATCATGCTTTCTCCCTGTCTTTCTCCTTGTCGTTGTTTTGGGACAAGGAGAAAGAGAGCAATCAACCATCACTTGGTATCAATCTTCCGATCTAGAACCGACTGCCTGGAACCCCTTCCTGATTGCTTACCTAGCCTTGCTCTCAAATACTCATCTTCATCATCTTATGCTTCCTCTTCGTCTACCATATCTGCTTGGGGAACAGATAAGGGAAGTGAAAATGATACCTCGAAGCATGTGGAGACAATTTGTCAATTCATCCTCAGCTATGGACAAGGAGAAAGAAAGCAAGAGGTGGGCACTTGGAAAGATTGAAGAAAGAAATAGACCAACACCTCTACCTCGTGCCTGCCTGCCGTGCAGAAGAAACAAGTAGAGAAGAATGCAGACTGCACAGTCAAATCAACCCAGCAGAAGGAGTCTGATTTGAAACCAAGGAACTCTCGCTCAGAATTCCAAACTAGTTCGAGATCAAAGTTGTGGAAAGTCAACAAGATCATCTATCTCCAAAACTAGATTTGCGTTCTTAAACTCTACTCTTTCTGGTTTTTACTTTGCCATACTTGTCATGTTTATTCGTTGTTTGTTTGTTTGCTTGTTTTTGTGTGAGTTTATGCTTGAAACATTGAGGACAATGTTTGATTTAAGTGTGGGGGGAGCTAACCATTGTTTTGCATGAAATTCGTAGGAGTTTATCACCCATTACTTCTAGTGTTGTTCCTTGCTGTTTTAAGTGTTTTTAAGCTGTTTTGGAGTGTTTCAGTGTGTTTTGACATAAAATCCGAAAATCTCATAAAAATTTGAAAAATTGTTTTGAAAAACCCAAAAAGAGTTGTTTTTGTATGTTTATTTATGTCTTAGGGTACCTTCCAACACAATGATGAGGATTTGGTTTTTAATTACATGACTGTTAAAGAGAGTTATAAACATGGATGAAAATTTGATTTACTCTTTGGTGTATGCTTGGTTGTGGTTATAATTTATGAATTCACATGCAATCATAAAGGAAAAATCAGTTTTGTAACATGCTTGAAAGAAAGAACTCATATGTACGCTACAACCTTGTGAGACTTGAGCCTAAACGTTTATTTGGAGAGTTAATAATCTGTGCATCATTGTTTTCTAAAGTCGTTGCATGATCTCATTATTCTTTGCTTGGTTGCTACTTAGAAGGTGTTTCATCATTTAGTTCCAAATACTAGAACTCATGCCTATTTCATTCAAAGCATGCTATTGATTTGCATAACACATTTTCAAGATGAAGTTGTGTAGTGACCACCAAAGCCAAATTGCCGTGCCCCTATTTCATTATGTGTTTAAGTTTAACCCCGTTGAGCCTTGTTAAGCCTATGTTCTTTTTTAAACCACACTATCCTTACCTAGCCTAGATGTAGGACCATCCATACCCTTGTTCTTGAAGCATAGTAAAGCATGACTTAAAATGAACTCCTTTTTTATCAATGTATTGCAGAAAGCAAGTGTGGGGGAAGTGATTCTTGTGTGTGTGTGTGTGTGTGCCAAAGTCCTTAATAAGGCACGGGTAAAAAAGAAAGAAATAAAAGGGTGAAAAGAAAAAAGTTGGTTAAAAAAGGGTCCAAAACATTGAATTCGGCCCTAAGTGTTGCATGAATCTTCCCTTTGTATTTAAAAGTTGATTCTGCATTCTAAAGTGAATTCCAAGTGTTTATTTCATTGCTTTGCTTGATATCGCTTTAAGAACGTTTGTTATTCCTATCCTTTCTTTATTAGCCATTACCCCCAAGCCCTGTTACAACCCTTGACTTCAATCTTGAGTGTTGTGTGTTTCAATTTGTGGAGTTCGAAATTGGTATGAGCATATGGTGTCACTGGTTCTCGCATCTAAGTAGTAGCATTCCATTCATGAGATCATATCTAAACATGCTTAATAACTCCAGAAAATTGCTTTCTTTGTTATAACATATGTGAGTCCTAGTCTTTCGTGTTTACATTAATCTTCTCACATATACTAGTGTAGGGTGTGTAGTCAGAAAATGTGTGTGAAAATAGAGAGTATCTTGTAAGGAATTGAGCAAATTCTTTAAGTCATGTTACTACATTCAAAACATTGTTTTAATTGGTTAATTGTGAACTAGTAAGTAGTGATTGTGATTAAGTTTGTGCTCAAGTGTGAAGAAAACCAAAATCTGTGGGAATGATGATTTTTAACATGTCATGTGCATTGGAAATCCCTGAGGCAAATGTTGGAAGGTTAGGTTGTGTTTTGTTCGTTTTGTTTCGTTTTGTTTCTTTTGTTTTGCTTGAGGACTAGCAAAAGCTAAGTGTGGGGGAATTTGATAGGAGCATATTTATTCGACTTAGTTAGCTTGTTCTTGTGCATTTATGTTGTTATTTCTTAGTCAATTATGTATTTTAAGCTATTTTCGTGTGTTTGTAGGTTCAAATAACAAAGTTAGCAACAAAGTGCTATTTGGAGCATTTTGGAGCATTTTTGGGCTAAGATTGGATAGTGCAAGCGTGGAGACATGAGGGTGGACGTTTTTGAAGATTTGAAGGCTAGAAATCAGCATGTGTGTGTGCAAGTGTGTTGACCTACAACTCACATCCATCCACTACACCTATTACATCCACTCATTACCAAACATCCACCCACTACACCCATTACATCCACTCATTACCAAACACTCATCCACTCATTACTAAACATCCATCCAATACACCCATTACATCCACTCATTACCAACACTTACCCACTACACCCATTACATCTACTCATTACCACAACATACACCACTACCACCTTAATTAGATGGTGGTCCTCTCCCTAGCCTATAAATACATCCACCCTTCACCATAACAAGGGAGAGGAGAAAAGATCCATCAAAAGACACTACATTCACATCTCACAACTCCATACACTTACACTTTCATTCATTGGCCGGGAGAACACCATCCACCCATCCACCCATCCACCCATCCACCCTTCACCATAACTCACCTATATCCATCCACCACTATAATTTACCACTCATCCATCAAACCACACCTTGTGCCGCAACAAAGAGAAAAAGGAGGACCCTTGGACGTGCTTGCCATTCAAGTTGGATTGTTGGAGCGTTTTTAGGTGTTTTCATTCTTTTGTTTTCAAATGTCTAAATTTGTTTATCTTTGCTTTGTGAGTATTAGGAACTAAACCCCCATTAGCTAGGGGGGAATTCGAAACCATGTTCATGCTTGCAATATGATTTGATTACCTTTAGTTGTGATTTCATAAGTTGTGAATTCAATTTGTTTAACTGCTTGATTGATAACTTATTCGTGTATGTTTATTAAGAGTGCACACTTAGTTTGCATGCATGAATATGATACTAGAGTATAAGGGAGTTTCACCTAATAGTTACAAACTTATATTCACAAGTAGTGGATGTAGCTTATAAACGATCTCGTTAAATGAATTCTTGGCAGGAGTTTCATGCTCATCATAGTAACAAATTACTCGTCAATACTTATAGTTTTCATAATGCTTAATGATCTTTGATTGTATCTTTATTGTGCTGTTCACGTAAAGGACTTTTGAAGAATGCTTGAATTGTTGTATGCGATTTCCCATCCAATTCAATAACTTAAGGAGAACTTGAAGGTTAATTTAAGCGGACTTAATTAACCTGGGGTGTTGAGTTTCATGATTGATCGAAAAAACAACTGAAAATTTGTTTATGTGCAAGTATGTCATGTGTGGAGAAGAACCTCCTAGCTAGCCTTCCATCCATTCAATTTACTCAAATTCGTGCAGATTTCATTAGTTCTTTAATTTACTTGTTTTGTTTTCAAATTAGTCAAAACCAAAACCCCCTTTACTTTAAAGTGTTTTATTAGTCAAAATCTATTTTGATTTGTGTTTTTAAATGTCCCAAAAGCGTGTTAAAGTCCAAATCTGCCCAGTTTGTGTTTTTAGGCAGATTTGAGCGTTTTTAGCTTGTTTTGAGTCATTTGAGTTTGTTTTAAGTTCTTTGAGTCTAGTTTAGTGTTTTTAACTTTGTTTATATGTTTTTAAGTCAGTTTAGAGGTTTTAGCTAGCCCTTCTAATCCCCGGTTTAGAACGATCCCTACTTGCATTTATAGTACAATATGACAACAAGAGGGTTTAATTTGTGTATTAAGTTAATTTTCGCATCAGCCACATTCATCCCAGCGAATGTTATAAAGCAGAACCCTGATGAAACAGTCCAGACCTACATAAGAAAAGGAGTAAACTCTCTGGATATGATTCCACAATTTCATTTTGTATAAAATATTAATAATTTGCACATTAAGTTGAATGTAATTATAAAAGCGCAAATAGGAATGGGTGTTGTCATGCAACAATACATCACAAACCCACCAAACTGTCATGCATTATTAAGAGCTTAAACATATGGATCTGCAAATGTAGAGACAATATATGGATCTGCAAATAACAGCTGACAAGTTACTATCCTCATTCTTCAATCATAAGACCTTAAACATATAGCTAAGATGCTTGAACGGAAATGTTGCATGGAACTACACAAGCAAGGTCCTCTAAGTAAAAAGCTTCCCATTCTAAAAACTACTATACCTTTGTTATCATCTGCTCCAGTGGCTAACAGTTGCGCATCTGGTGAATAAGCAAGACAATTCACATCGAAGTAATGCCCCTGCTGCTTCAATATATAACTCTCTGACTTCCACTCCTACACAAGCAACTGTCCAAGTTTCGCACACCCAAATGTCAGCCAATTTCCAAGTTCATTAAAAACTGCGGTTGTAATTTTCTCTCTTGATATCGACAACAAGTGCAAGCACACAAAATCAGGCATTTGATACAACCCAAATACACCATTTGAGAACCCAACAACCAACATATTAAAAAGTGAACAACGTGTGCGCTTATTTTAAATCTTTAATCCAAATCAAGATTCAGGGAACATGCATTATCACTTCTCACGCTTAACATGCATCAAGATTCAGTCAAGGAAAATGAATAGAGAAGTAATCAATTTTTCTTACTTCTCTCTCAATTCAGTACACAGCTCATTAACATGACTTACACTGGAAACTATGGTGTGCATCCATTTTCCAAGTACATTTATGTTTGTACCAACTATATGCGTCTACATCGGTGTATCTGTAGTAGCTACAACAGTGACATATACTTACTGGGTGTTGGGAGGAAAAAGATGCAATCTAAGCTTGGCCATCACCATTTAAGATAAAGCTCGACTGCAGGAGTAATGCTAGTTTTGTTCGCGGTAAACCAACAACACAGACAGATCGTTCTTTTATATGGAAGGGTTTGTATTTTTTTCTCTTCCCCCAGAAGTTTTTTGTAGAACTAATTTGTAGAGTTACCGAAATAGCAGAAGTACGGGCTGATTAAAGTGTAATCTGACTATAACAGACACATTTGGAAAAAGTGTAATCCTCACTGTAATGGTGATCTGTTAGACAATTACCAAACCAAGTTTGCAGGAGAATTCAAAAACTCTCCATAACCAAGTTTCATATAGTGGTGGAATGAAGAATTCAGAAGAAAAGAAAAAAAAAAAGACACATAGCATAAATGAAGAATTCAGAAAAGAAAAAAAATATAAAACATGATAGCAGACTGAGAGAGAGATAAGATACGAGCACTAACCTGGAGGTTGGAGTTTCAGAAGAGACTGCAAGAGCTTGAAGAAGACGATGAAACGACACCGTAGAGGGGTGTGCTGAATAGCAAGAGACGAGGGAACGACGCATGACAAATCAGAAGCACAATTCACACCTCAGAAGCAGAGCAAAGCTTTATAAGAAATTATCCTTTACCTAAACCCAAATTAGAAGCAGACCTCCACAAACCCTAATTTTTTTACCCAATTAATTTTTTCCACAAACCATATCACCTTCCCCAATTAATTTTTTCCCCACCCTCCATCCCCAATTGTTTTTCCCGACACCCATACCCTCATCCCTTTGCTCTTCCCACCCCTCTTTCCCTCTCAATCTCCCATCCCCAAATTTAAAAATCCAAACAAATAAATAACAAATTTTTACAAGAGAAGCTTACCAAAGGAACCTGGAGAAACCTGGAAAATGAGAGCACGAGAGAGATCGCTGGTTTTCCTGGTTCGGGTATGCGAGAGTGTGCTGAAGGCAAGAGCTGAAGACGAGAGGAAATGAGGGCAATTTTGGGTTATTGAAAAATTCATTAAACGCATCACTGTTCGCCCGTGTTTTCGAAAATAAGTTGTTTTTTTTGGAAGCTGTTGTTTGCAGCTTCAGGTTTTGGGCTTATTTTCACCTCAAACTTTGAAATAGAGCTGCTTTTGAAAGTTTACCAAACACCAAAAACCCTCCCAGCTTTTTTTTCAGACAAGCTTTTTTTTTTAATCACCTTAATCCCAAACTGCACCTTAATTGGGTAAAGTGTATGATATAAGGCGCATCTTTTGTAGCTGCCTTTCTTTTAATAGCATTTGTCACTTCTTACTACGGTCTAATAGTATTTCTTTTTACTTGTAAGTGACGTCTTAAGTTCGATTCTCGCAGAAGACGAATTGAACCAAATTATTATAGCTAGGCCGTTATGAGAATATCCAAATTCGAAGAGACCCATAGCCCCCAGCTAGTCCAATCCAGCAAAAAAATCATAAAACAAGCAAAAACTTAATGAAATCTCATACTTTCCATAAAAAATCAAAGCGAAAGCTAGAGAAGGTACATCCGTGAGCAAAGGAAGAGATTGATACCTTACCGGACGTTGGGGGTAGCCCAAGTTGACCAAAATCGAAGAAACCTTGCGCGATTTCATCATTGTATGGCCTCTCTCCCTCTCTATATCTATCTCAGAGGTAGCATGGCATCCTGTCTGCCCTACAGTCCCCTCACCATCAATCCCAATCAGTCCCAACAATTAAGATGACAAAAGTACCATCCAAACTTTTAATCCAAGTCGTCCGATCTTAACTGTAGATGGGCATTCCCATCATTTGAACACCCAAATGCCGGCCTCATCAACAATTGAAGTAAGCCTAGCAAACACAGCCCAAAAAGAACTAACCCAGCCGCAAAAGCAGTGACAGAGAGACTCAGTTATCACAGCTCTATGTTCTAGTTCTAAATAGATTTTTTAATAGCCAGAAATTCCGTAGAAAATTAGTAGACATATTGAGGTGGTAATGCCAACAGGCACATAAATAGGAAGATTTGCAGCAACAGCCGTCCTAGAATAGCAACCGCTCAAATTACTTGAAGCTACAATAATGAAGTGGTGAATTTGACTAATTTTACTTAGTTATAAGCATATCAAAACTAGTGTTCTAAAAATCGGCCTAGGCAATGCCTAGGCATTGGATGGTGACAGACCACATCGATTAACTGTTAATCGGTCGCAAAATCAAAAAATGTATTAGGCGGACGCCTAGGTGGGATTAGACAGGTCTAGGCGGAGCTATACGGGTCTGGGCGGAAGTGAGGCGGGCCTAGGTGGGAGTATGAAAAGATGCTGGGATCTGAAAATATTTTTGGAAAATTGATGTTGCAGGTCGCGAGGAAGAAGATGAACGAGTAGAGACCACCATATTAACTTTCAATTTAAACGGACGGATGGGGTGAATTCTTTATGGTCCCACCATTTCTCTTTTGATTGCACGGATCTTGGTCCCAATAACTCCCTTTACCAATTTTTTATTCTTTTATTTCTTTTAAGACCATTTACATAAACTGGTAAAAATCTACTGTTTTATTATTCTTTTTTCTTTTAAGACCATTTACATTAGTACGTATTTAAACCCTAACATCACATATATTATTTTAAACGAAAAGAAGACATTATTTATATATTATATAGTAAATTTAATTAATTTATATTAAATTTACATAAATCCGTCTAGACGCTATGCCCAGCTTGCCGTCTGACTAGCGCCTAGCATCTTTTAGAACATTGATTTTATCATTCTTTTATTATTTTATCCATGGATTTCATACACGTATAATTTTTTGTAAGTGTCAATATGCACTTATTTACAAGATATACAAGAATTTTACCTAAATCCGCCTAGACGTTAGGCCCTAGGCCGCCACCTAAGTGCTAGGCGCCAGGCTGCCGCCGCCTAAGTGCTAGGCGCCAGGCTGCCGCCCGAATAGCGCCTAGCGTTTTTTAGAACCTTGATCAAACTGCAAAGAGAGAGAGAGGGAATTTTTTACATAATTACGGCTTACATTCTTGATTTTCTCTTGATGACTTGCACGTTAAAAAATCAAGGGTCCAGAAAACCTTCAAAATGATAAATACAAAAATTAGGAAAAATTAAGTTCCCATCCTTATTTTTCATACTTCATTGATTAAAACCTTATTTCTTTTCAATTTTTTTTATCAAGGTCCTTAGATTTTAATAAACATCATTAATTATTTTAATAATAAAATATTTTTTTATTTCTAAATATATTTATTTAGTATTAGAAAAGTTACATTTGGTATATTTATGTATATGGCTAAATTTTTTGTCATGTATTTTTATTTTTTGTTTGTACCCATTTTTATTTTGCAACCCTTTTTTTAATTAGTACCAATTTTGTTTTCAGTTTTAATTTGTACCCATATATGATTTCCTTTTTGTACCCATATTTTTTAAACTTTGATTTGTATTTGTACCCATATTTTTTAATTTTTTTGTACCCATTTTTATTTTTGCTAAATGTACCCATGCTAATTATATGTATTTATTTTATGTTTTAAAATATATCAATAGTTATTTTTTAAAATATCTTAATAATTATGGGTACATTTTTTTTTTGGCTATAATTTTTAAAAATATTATTTTTCTTTTTTTGTCAAAATTTGAATGAAAAATGGCAGCTGATTTTCAAGCAAAAGCATGTCAGATACTCTTGAATTTCAAGTACATTTTTTTTTTCTATTTCAATTGTCACAGTGATACAAAAAGAAGAAGAGATATTTAAGGAGTAGGAATCAGTGCACATGTCGTACACTGTGACATCCAGGAAACCCCATGAACCACTACACAAAAGCTAGTCTAGGAGACTTACACCAAATCTCCTTAAATCAAAGAGTTGACAACAAGAGAAAAAAATTACATCAAATCTCCTTAAATTAAGGAGAGCAATCAAGAAAAAGACTACATACATGTTGATAAGGTAATACATAAAGCAGCACCTAGTCCATAGAGCCGAAAACACTCTTGCAGCCATAATAACCACCTTAAGCTAATACACTCTTCCAATACTTCCCCTCAAGCTGGATCCAGCAAATTGATGGAACCAAGCTTGCCCAAGAGATGTTGAAACTGATGTATGGGCAAGGATTTAGTGAATAGGTCAGCAAGTTGATCAGTACTTCGGACATAGTGAGTTTGAATAACCTGTGTTTGCACTTGTTCACGCACTTAATGACAATCCACTTCGATGTGCTTGGTTCTTTCATGAAACACTGGATTGGAGGCAATGTTCATGGTTGCTTGATTGTCACAATAAAGAGGCATGGACTGAGAATTGAATACACCTAAATCACAAAGGAGACCTCACAACCAGATTAGCTCACAAGCAGTGGAAGCCATCGATTAATACTCAGCTTCAACACTTAATCTAGCAACTATTGATTTTTTTAGCTTTTCCATGTGACTAAGTTTCCTCCCACAAAGATGCAATATCCAGTTGTTGATTTTCAATCTGTTGAATTCCTAGCCTAGTCAGCATCACAATATCCCATTATTTGAGTGTTTCCATTGTTCTTCATGACTATGCCATGACCCACTGATCCTTTTAAGTACGAAGGATTCATTTGACAAGATTAAAATGCTCAATAGTAGGTGCATGCATGAATTGACTTGCAATACTCATAGAGTATGATATGTCTAGTCTTGTTATAGTGAGATATATCAACTTACCAACAAGTCTTTGATAGTAACCAAAGTTGGGAAGAAGTTTACCTTCCAAACTGATTTTAAGTTTGCTATCAAGGGGTGACTTGGCTGGTTTGACATCACTCATCTTGGCTTCCTTGAGTAGATCAAGCATATACTTTCGTTGGTTTAGAAATAGGCCCTTATGAGGATAAGCCATTTCTATACCTACAAAATACTTCAGTACTCCTAGATCTTTGATGTCAAACTGTTGCTGGGGAGCTCGTTTGAGACTAGCAATTTCTTCATCACTATCACCAGTGATAATTAAGTCATCAACATAGATTAGGACCACCAATTTCCCAACATGTCTTGTACGCACAAACATGGAAGAATCTACATTGCTTCTATGAAAACCAGTGTTGATGAGCACTGAGTTGAGTTTGGCATACCAAGCTCGAGATGATTGTTTAAGACCATAGATAGCTTTATTCAACTTACACATTGCCTGTGAATCACCACTTTGTGGATGTCTAAGAGGCAATTTCATGTAGACTTCTTCTTCGAGATCCCCATGCAAGAATGCATTTTTAACATCCATTTGATACATTGACCATCTCTTATTCACAACAACTGAAAGAAGTACCCGTACTGAGTTCATCTTTGCAACAGGAGCAAGGGTTTCCTTGTAATCAACATCAAAAGTTTGTGTGAATCCACGAGCTACCAATCTTGCCTTATGCCTTTCAATTGATCCATCCAAGTTGAACTTGATCTTATATATCCATCTGCATCCCGCATCCTCATTTCCTTTTGGTAACTTTACAATGCTCCAAGTGTTGTGTTGATCGAGAGCATGTAGCTCGTCATGCATGGCTTTCCTCCATACTTTAGAGTCATTTGCATCATGAAAATTTTAAGGTTATGTGAGCTCAAAAACCTTGTTGAGGAATGCACTGTGAGGAGATGCAAGCTTCTGATGAGAAACATAATTGGAGATTGGATGTTGTGGCTTGTAAGTCACACAGTCTTGCAATCTAGCAAGCAGCTGTCTTTCTCTTGTAGGATTGCGTCGTGGTGCAACATGTGGTGATTCATGTTCCATGGCTTTTGAGGTCACACCTTGCAAGTTTTCATACCCTTCATCAACTGAATTGTTAGAAGACTGATGTTCATTGATTTGCTCACTCAAAGGAAGAATTAATTGAGTAGGTAAGTTGAGACTTGAAATTGAATCTTTAGGATCACAACATCTGTTATTGGTAAGGGAAACAGACCCAAGTAGTTCTCCCCCTGAGTGTTAACTTCAAGATTCTTACTGTAAAAAGGGTTAGTTTCATGAAACCTAACATCCTTAGATACAATAAGTTTCTTAAGTTAAGGGTTACAACATTTATATCCTTTTTGAGTTGAAGAATACCCAAGAAAGATGCACTTTGCTACTCGAGGATCTAGTTTGTTCGATATAGAGATTGAATGTGTACAAAACATATACATCCAAAGACTCTAAGATGAGAGAGATCCACTTTTCTTCCTTTTATTTTCTCCATAGGAGACTTGAACTTCAAAACCCTAGTAGGCAATCTGTTAATTAAATAAGCAACTGCCACAACACCATGTGACTAGAATTTCTTAGGCACATTCATTTGCAACATCAGTGCCTAGTTTTCTCCAATCAGTCACGATTTTTTCTCTCAGCAATGCCATTTTGCTGAGGGGTTCTCACTCAACTAGTTGGATGCATAATGCCATTATTGCTCAAGTATTGTGTCATGATTTGAGACATGTATTCTGAGCCATTATCAGACCTTAGAGTTTGAATATTTGAAGAGAAATGTTTTTTGACAAGGTTATGAAAGTCTTTAAACATATCCATTACACCAAGAGCAAGAGCAACCGCCCTTCTGAAGAATTCTCAGGTCGAGAAGTGATGGTGTTTTCAACTTCCTAGTTGACTGAATTTTCTTCAACCATTTGTTTGAAGATTGGAGAAGTTTACAAGGTGATACACACAAAGACAGGCTCAAAGGAAAGCCTGCTATTTCAATTGTCATAGTGATACAAAAAGAAGAAGAGATATTTAAGGAGTTGGAATCAGTGCACATGACGTGCACTGTGACATCCAGGAAACCCCATGAACCACTACACAAAAGCTAGTCTAGGAGACTTACACCAAATCTCCTTAAATCAAGGAGTTGACAACAAGAGAAAAGACTTAACACCAAATCTCCTTAAATTAAGGAGAGCAATCAAGAAAAAGACTACATACGAGTTGATAAGGTAACACATAAAGCAGCACCAAGTCCCTAGAGCCGAAAACACTCTTGCAGCCATAATGACCACCTCAAGCTGATACACTCTTCCAATAGGTACTACATAATTTATCAACCATGGTTTGTTAAAGATGCGGTCACTCCTATCCGGCGCGATATGCTTCCCAATCCTCAATAAGAGCTCAATGATGAACGCGGCATCCACAAGAATGATTCTCACAAATTCATCAATATGCAACCCAATTGTGTGTGCATAGCAACTGCGCAATTCCGCTTCCTTAAACTTATTTTCGTTACACAATCTTCCAAGCTGACCCCAGGCCGATCTAAAAAATACCGCAGGTACCTCTTCTTGTGTTCTTCCATGTCTTCTAAGCCTTTCTTGCCATGGTGAATCGGACCTATAGAGACTGCTTGAGGTGTGTAGGCCTTTTCATTTACACACAGTAGTCGTTCAGGAACTCTGTAGATACAACACAAATCGGACAAGGGAAGCAAACCATCCAACTCCCGACGAAATTGGAGTTGGTAACGGAATGCATGGGCTATCGATGTCATATGGAGCTTCGTTGCTTCCTTCCATTTAATGCTGATGTGTTTGTTGTTCCAAATCGTAATTACTGACAACAAGATGATGATCACTGACATTTCAATAAACAAATTCTTCGCTAATAGAGAGAATTAATCCAAGCACTGAGAAAACATGACAACAATCAAAACTAATCTAGATAATAGAGAAAATTAATCCAAGAATTACAAATATATACATCCGAAAAAAGTAAATTTTGTTTTATATATTTATGAGGAGCACATTTAGTCAAATTGAATTAATTTCTTCCATCTTACCCTCCTATATTTTGTTTTAATCAATGTGGGATGAGAGAAAAATATAGAGCAAAATAGTAGTATCTGCAAGTAATAAGCCTTAAACTTGTATTCTTGTAGTATTTTTATAACGTTGTCATGTCCCGCTATGCAATTGAAAGAGTTTTTGTATTTTGGTATTTTGATATTTGGGCAACAATAAGAAAGAAAAAAAAACCAATAAAACCAACAAATATTCGACAATAAAAAAAACTAACAAATCATTGAATTGTCCATCTATACAATTATTCGAAAACGTGTCTGTATAGGCAAATATTTTTTTTTTATCTTATGTCTCTACAGACAATTGTTTTTAAAAAAAAATTAATTGATTTAACTAACGAAAAAGGATCCTCGCCAAATCTTTTCCCTGGGGATGCGGGAGATCCCGTGATCTTGATCGTTCATCGTACATCGTGCGGTCAAAAATCATTTAAAATTTAAAATTTAAAATAAATTTAAATAGTACCTAACGAAAACTAATCGCATGATCTACAATGAACGATCATGATCACGAAATCCTCTAGATCCGTAGGATCCTTTTCCTAACAAACCAAGATTACGTGACATCCCCTTGGGTTTGTGACATAACCCTTTAATTTGAGAACGGATCCTCTCCAGAGCTAAGCAGCCGAAGCTTCCTCATCAAACAATCTGGACAACATAAATTGAATCCAACGGTATCTATTAATTCTTTTTCCTGGCCCACGACACACAACCGACGGCCTTGATTTGACTTGCATATCAATCAATGGCCCGATTGTTTGATGAGGAGGCTGCAGCTGCTTAGCTCCAGAGAGGATCCGTTCTCCTTTAATTCATCACCGATTGCTCAAGTGGAGCCATGTTGGTGTAAAGTTTGGTCGATACAAGTCAAGAAGATGTGAAGAGAAATCATTTACTGGGGAAGTACACCAACAATTTAAGATCTACTTAAGTAGTTCACTCCTAATATTATTATTTTTTTTTTTTGTAAAATCCAACATTTAAGATTCAGTAAGGACAATAATATCCATATATCAGGCCTAAGATCATCTCTAAAAGAAATGCCAAATTATAAGAGCCAAATTACAATTGATGGCTGATGTAACAATCTGAATTCTTATATCAAATTTTGTACTTCTCCAACCGAATTATCAAATGTTATTTTTATTTAAATAGAGCTTTAAATGATTGTAATTATTAAAAAAATGTTGAAACAAATTTTTTGTTGGTTGAATTGTTAGTGCAATAAGGGACTCACCATTAAAATGACTTAAAAAAATTTGACATTGATGTCAAATTTGACTCCAAATCACAAAGCCTTCAAATTCAGTTAGCAAATAATACTTCGGTTGGAGAGATTTTTTATGTCAAATATGCACAGTGACATTCCAACTAGGATTTTGACATTTCATTTGGAGATGCTCTAGGATTTTGACATTTCATTTGGAGATGCTCTAAGTGGTTAATTAAAGACAATATCTATGCATTGTTGTACATAATAGTGGACACTTACAAAACTTAAACATATATACACAGCCAAACTACGTGAGCTTTCGGGGCTGGGGATGATGCCCCTTTGGTTTGGACTCTCCGTCACCTTATGTTTTTGGCATACTTTTCGTGCCAATATTATAAAACATTGTGCAAAAAACATGAGGTGGTGAATAGTCTATTGAGAGTCCCACTTTGAGAGCATTCCTCTTGCAAATATATACACTCAATCTTCATAAGAGCAGACAGACAAACATAAATTGAAAAGGCAAAAACAAGAAAGAAAATGTAGGCACATAATTTAGTTTGCAAATTTAGACTAAATTTTATAAAATAAATGACATAAAAGTTGATGATTGAATTATTACTTAAGTGTTGATTAATGTAATTATTTCTTATAGTGACACATCATTTAGTTTGAAAATTTAGTCTACCTAGCATTACTCTTTATATATAAGTAGTTTTTTGTCCCCAGGGGAAAAAAGTAAATTTTGTTTTTGTATATTTATGAGGAGCATGTTTCGTTGGATAAAATTAAAAGTTAATCTCAGTTTACTACCCTGAAATTTATTAGTTTTCAATATTCAATACATCAAGTTTTTTTGTCTCAGTCTAGTACCTAAAGTCATAATTTTGTGACACTTTCATACATTCGTTAGGTTTTCCGTTAGAACATCTATTAAGTGACGACGTAGCGCCCAAGTGGACAATGACTGGACGACATGTGTCAATATGGGCCTACTTGAATTTAAAAAATTAAAAAAAATAATTTTTTTTCCCTTCCTCTGTCTTGTCTCTATCTATCTCCCTCTTCTGAGAGAACTCAGCAACCACCAACCTTTCCCCACCGACCCAACCCCATGAGTTGGAAATGGGTCTCAATCAGAGACTGAGGGAGAAAAATGAGAGCCCACGCCGATCCCAATTTTCTATGAGCAATGTCAAAACAGTAAAACCCTTATTTTCGTTTTGGACCGTGATTTTCTCAGCAACCAAACAGAAAAGAGGAAGATAGGGAAAATAAAGAAACTAACATTTGGAAGAAAATTCAGATGTTAAGAGAGAATTTGGAATTGGATTAAAGGTCAATAGTGAAGGGTGATAACATATGTATCTCCAGTTATTCATAGCTATGAAAAAGGATGTGAAAGAAGAAATGACACACCCCGATCCGGAATGTCCACTTGGACTCCAAATCAAGTTGTGCTGGCCGACACCTGAAGGGTGACGTAGCCATAAAGTGTAGTGACGTGGAAGGTATGGGTAAATTTAAACCTAAAGTGCCTAATCAAGAGAGTGTGCAGGTGAGCGGGTTTGTACCCTATTCACAAGTGATGTCAGAGCAGAAGACAGTATAGTAAATAGGTTGAGGGTTACACCACTAAAGGTAACCATCTCCTGAGATTTGCCAGAATCCTCGTATACGCATAAACACCGCTACTAAACCTGGAGGGGCGAAAAACAATTTGAGTGGGTCAATAAAACAATACTTATACGAAAACCTTTATTTTTGAATATACTAACCCCTCACTGTAAAATAAGTATAGTTTCTTCAAAATATACTACGTAAGTATGTAATCAAATATAACCGCAATATAACCAGAAATATGCCAAGTCATGATATATCAAATGCCAAGGTAATATAATCATGTGATAATCAATTATAAGCAGTTTGCTCATCATCTAAGCTAACACACAAGTTCGAACAGATGGTTTCTGACACAAACAAGACTGGGTGTAATCAATATGCTCTAGTACTACGATCACGTGAAGACAGGTGCAAAGCACATCACATACAAGTCGGATCGCCTAATGCAATCTACGCGACAAGACTGGCACCTAAACTTGGATCCAAGATGAGCGAACGGTGCGGATGTGAACATACACGTGAAGGACTAGCCCTGATTCTGGCCCTGGGGCGAGTACTAACACTGGGTGTAGCAAGATGAGCATGTACACAAGTATGAATGTCATGACAATAATATCTCAACCATATAGCAGCATTTATCACATTTCATATCACAATATCGAATACTTGGCAATATAAGCGTAAAAGTGAAGTAAATACGCATTCGTGGAAACTATAATATGTATAGGTATAAAAACAAACTGCCCACTAACAGATACTTCGCCGGTGACAAGCCACGCAACCTAGCTAAGATGGAAACGCCACTAATAATTGCCCCTAAGCACATAAAGGTACAATTAAAAAAACTATACTATAACAATTGAATTTGGAAAAACGGACGTTAAAAAAGGATTCAGAACGTCGAATTACCCTAAGAAGGGTTCTGCTTAAATTTCTGAAAAGTCAACAAAAGTCAACAGGATGAATGTTCCCTAAAAGACCAAATATTCTCTGACGGATGGAAAATTCCCTAACGGAATATTTCATTTGGGTTAAGGATTATTAGGTTGGGTTAGATTAATAGGTTGGACTTAAGGATTTTAGGCCTAAAGGCCTAAACTAAAAGGTTTAAGATTTAAAATGCATGAGCTTAAAGCCCAAAAGGAAATGGCCAAAGGCCTTTAATTAACCAAATAATAATAAAAATAATAATAAAGGGTTAGGTTGGGCTGCCCAGGGTTTTGGGCTTCGCAGGAACAGCCCGAAGGGCCTAGGTTTGGGTTGCAGCTCGCCGGAGTTAAAAAGAAGGGAAGGCCGGATTCGGCCAGAAAACTGAACAGCCTTTAAACGTTAATAACTTCCTCGTTACGCAACGAAATCGATTGAAACAAAAACAAAAGTTGTAGTTCTCGAAGATACGAAGAGAATGGTACCTCGCACGATGTCTAAATCTCTGTTGTTTGGCCAGAAAACACCTCGAAAGCCGTCGGACTCGCCGGAAACTGGGTAAGATTCAAATGAGTATAACTTCTGTAATACTCAACGAAATTGGGTGAAACCAAAAGGAAAGTTATAGTACTCAGCGAGACAAAGAGATTGATACCTTGAATGCTGGCCAAACTGTAGTGGTTTGGCCGGACATTAGCTCGAAAGACACGGGTCATACTTGAACTTCTCGAAACCGAGTTGTTTCACATCAAAGCTTCCTCAAACCTTGACTAGAGACCCTAGGGAGTAGCATAGAGGCTTGACCGAGTCCTAAAACATCGTGACTCGGTTGAAAACACGTTGAACTCAACTCGTCCGAGTTCGGACCTTCCGAGTTGGCGAGTCAAAACAAGTCCATTCTTGGTTTGGTTGGTATGGTTATGTTCGTGAGGATGAGAGGAGTAAAATGGGGTTGGTTTCAAGCTCGATCTTTAAGCTTTGATGTTCATTCATGGCGTTGCAGAGGAAGAGAGAATACGGGAGAGAAAGAGAGAGAAGAGAGAGAGAACCTTTTTTGATAGAGGGGGACAGAAAATAAAGAAGAGATGGGATATGTGAGAGTGAAATAATGAAGAGAGGTGCACAGGATGGGATAAAAAGGAATCCAATGAATAGGTTTTAGATTTCCTGCAGTAAAAGGAAATCGAAATTTATTCGAAGTAGATATTTTTACACTTTAAAATCTACATCTACTCGTACTAGCGTGTACAATTTAAATGCGATAGCGAGAAATAAAAAGGAAAGCGATAAGAATAAGTCCATGTCTCTTGCCAATAAGGGTATAATCGTCAATACACATACTCGGGGAGAAATTACATAAGAAAATTAGGGACGGGTCATCACAAGAAAAGAAGAAAAGTATTTGAGAAATAGAGAGACAGCTTCTGATTGTATTGAATGAATATATGCATAGTGTTTACAATGCTTTTATATGTCATCCCACAACTTTACTTACGAAACTACCCTTCTTTATCTATCTAACAAACCTTATCCTCTAGATTCTAACTAACCACAACCAATTGCACCCATCTCCAACTATATAATTCTGACATGTCAACTACCATTGAGATACTGCCATGTGTCACTTATCAGCCCCGCTCAATCTTGGCTGGGGTTCCAAGCCTAAGATTGCAACAATGTTTGAAAAACACTGGACTATGTAAACCTTTGGTTAAAATATTAGCTGTCAGCTCCTCAGTGGGTACATATTGAACTAGTATGTCCTTCCGCTGAACTTTTTCCCGAACAAAGTGGAAGTCAGTATCAAGGTGTTTGATTCTGGTGTGAAAGACAGGATTGGAACATAGAGCAAGGGCGGACAAGTTATCACAGTGTATGAGAGGAGGTTCAGGCTAAAGCTGATGCAAATCCTTCAATAGATTTCGAATCCATGTAATATCAGCAACACAATGAGCAAGAGACTTATACTCGGCTTCAGTTGAACTTCGGGAAACAGAAGCTTGCTTCTTAGACTGCCATGAGATTGGATTATGTCCAAGATAAACAACAAACCCAGTAACAGATCTCCTGGTATTAGGATCAGCTACCCAATCAGAATCTGAGAAGGCAACAAGAGATGGATCACTTGAGGATGAATAAGTGAGTCCATATTCAAGTGAACCTTGCACATAGCGTAAAATCCTTTTGACCATATCATAGTGCAGCTCAGTGGGAGTATGCATATGTTGACAAGCAGTATTAACAGCATATGCCAAATCGGGTTGTGTGAATGTAAGGTATTGTAAAGCTCCTACTATACTTTGATAGAGTGTTGGATCAGGCAAAGGGATGCCTTCGGAATCAAGAAACTGAGAATGAGGTCTACATGGTGTATTCACAGATTTACAATTATCCATGCCTGCCTTGTGAAGTAAATCTTTGTCATATTTAGTTTGACTGAGAAAAATATCTCCACTTGATATGTATGTAATTTGCAGCCCCAAAAAATAAGATAATCTGCCCATATCCTTGAGATTAAACACATCCCCCAATTTTGTAATAACTACTTGAATCTTTTCTGGATTAGAACCAGTTAGAATAATATCATCAACATAGAGTAATAAAGCAATAACATCCACACCATCATATTTCACAAATAGACTAGTGTCAGATTGTGACATTGTGAACCCCATTGCAGGTAGGTATCCAGTGAACTTGGCATTCCATGCTCGAGGTGCCTGTTTAAGGCCATAAAGAGACTTAACCAACTTGCAAACGTGATTTGGATATTGAGGATCAATAAATCCTTGTGCTTGGTGCATATAGACCTCTTCTTCTAAGTCACCATGCAAAAATGCATTTTTACAATTCCCATTTGTGTTGGGCTGCAAGGGAAAGAATGAGTCTCACCGTAGTATGGCGAACCACATGACTAAAAGTTTCAAAATAATCCAAACCATGTTCTTGAGAATACCCCTGAGCCACCAAACGCGCCTTATATCTTGAAATCGATCCATCTGGATTCTGCTCTGATACCATGATATCATATGTATCTCCAGTTATTCATAGCTATGAAAAAGGATGCGAAAGAAGAAAAAGAAGAAAAGTATTTGAGAAATAGAGAGAAAGCTTCTTATTGTATTGAATGAATATATGCACAGTGTTTACAATGCTTTTATATGTCATCCCACAACTTTACTTACGAAACTACCCTTCTTTATCTATCTAACAAACCTTATCCTCCAGATTCTAACTAACCACAACCAATTGCACCCATCTCTAACTATATAATTCTGACATGTCAACCACCATTGAGATACTGCCATGTGTCACTTATCAAAGGGATGCAAATTCTAAGCCCATGGAGAAATTAACCATGCCAAAGATTCAAAAGAATTCAAATTCAAATTACAAAAGTTATTTCTGAATCTAAACCAGAAACCCACCTGAAATTCACCAAGAATAGAAGAAATAAAAAAATTGGGCTAGCTGTGCATTAAAGGAGAAAGAGAAAATGGGAAGAAAACCATGGAATTGAAAATTCCAAAAGAAAAAAAATGATAAAATTTAATAAATGAGCATTAATCATGGTGACCCAAATCTAGAAAACTAGTTTTTTAGCCAAAAATTAGAAATGGTTTTACCTTTCGATGATTGAGCTTTGTGTCTCCTCTCCTCTTTTGCTTTCTCTCCCTCCTGGGTTTTGGCGATTTGAAGAAACTGCGATGGGAAAGAAACAAAGAAAGAAAAAAGACAAGCAAGCTTTCTCTTCCCACAAGTTTTCTCTCTTGGTCTCCGATCGGGAACCCATTTCCGGGGCTCATGGGATTAGGTTGGTGGGGAAAGGTTAATGCTTGCTGGGTTTTCTCTCAGAAGAGAAGGGAAGAGGGGAGAGAGATGGAGGACAAAGGGAGAGGAAGGAAAACATTTTTAATTTTTGTAATATCCAAGTGGGCCCATATTGACACGTGTCGTCCAGTCATTGTCCATGTGGGTGTCACATCATCACTTAACGGATGTTCTGACAGAAAACTTAACGGATGTATGAAAGTGTCCCAAAATTATGACTTTAGGTACCAAATTGGGATGGAAAAAACTTGATGTATAAAATGTTGAAAACCAATAAACTTTACGATAGTAAACTGTGATTAACCCTAGAATTAATTTCTTATGTATACTCTTATTGGATCAACGCGGCATGAGAGAAAAATATAGAGCAAAATAGTAGTACCTGCAAATAGTAAGTCATAAACTTGTAGACTTGGGAAAGGGATCATCTATGGAACCCTTCCACCAAATTCTATCCATCAAATAATCTGAGCCCTTGAAATTTGATCCAACGGCTACAAATAGAGGGCCCACTTTAAAAGTAATAACAACTTTAGCCGTTGGATCAAATTTTAAGGACTCGAATTGTTTGATAGGAAGGATTTGATGGAAGGGATCCGGAGATGATTCATTTCCGTAGACTTGTAGTATTTTTGTAGAGTTGTCACGTCCCACTATGCAATTGGAAAGAGTTTTTTTTTGGTATTTTGATATTTTGGCAACAACCAAAAAAATAAGACAACCCAATAAAACTAACAAATTATCGACAACAAAAAAAACTAACAAATTGAATTGTCCTCTATACAATTATTCGAAATCCTGTCTCTATAGGCCAAATTTTTTTTATTTTATGTCTTTACAGGCAAGTGTCTAAAAATAATGTTTTAAAAACGAAAGTGTGGGCAAAGCGTTTTATGGATTAGCCTTGTTTAGGCGAAAGTCTTAGGGTTTGAGGCTTCAAAGGTGCACAAGTCACAAACAAGTTTAACAAAAAAAATCAATTTAATCAACAATCATTCAAATAGAGTGGAAGTTAGACATCTGGAGTCTTAAGTAAGTGCATATTTATATGTATATGGGAGTTTTGAGTAATATTTGGGTGGAAAATGTAGTCTTAAAAAAAAGTATGATATAATGTTTCTTTTAAGAAATAACATAATGTTAATAAAAATAAAAACAAAAAATGTTTTAACTTTTTTCTTCTTGGCCTGTCATGACAATATTCATAAATAAAAAAAATATTTTTTATCATAAAAAAGGGGATATTTTGATCCACGTCCAAAAAATTCAGCTGCTTTCTGATTTAGTCAAATTTTATTTTGCTTCCAGTTGATTATTTTTTTATATATGTTTTTCCCTTTAGACCATCTCCAACCCTGGGCTAAAAGCCAAATTACCCCCCCCCCAAATTACCCCCCAAACACTCTCCAACTCATGCTAAAATTTTAGGCTAAATGCCAAATGCTATTTCTGGGCCAAATACCCCCCAGCTTTCCCCCCGGGCTAAATGCGAAATGTTTATCGGAATTTAAATTTTTTTAGATTAAAATGTTCATAAAATTAATTTACAATAATCTACATATTTTTTTTTTTTTTTAAATTGATTTAAGAAAAAAATTTAGGCTAATTTCATTCTTTAATAATTCCGGGCTAAAATTTTAGGGTAGAAGGGTTGGAGCAGAAAAGATGTTTCTGGGCTAAAAGCTAAATTTTCCGGGCTAAAAAATTTGGCTTTTAGCCCAAGGGTTGGAGATGGTCTTATAGTAAAAGTGCTTTTTTTTTTTGAAAAAAAAAAGTGAATTAAATTATTTAATTCACGCGTCATTTACTCTATTTTAAATTTGAATCATTCAAATTCTTTTTATCTACTGCTACGTATCAAAAAAATATATATTAAAAGGAAATGCATGTTTTAGTTTAAAACCGTAGCATGTAAGTTAAATTTAAATTAAAAAACATAAAAGTGGACTATTTCTAATTATGGTTCACAAAATTGAACTTATATCAAGTTTACTCTAAAACAAAAACTAAAAATGCTTATCTATCTTGCATATAAGAAAAAAAATAATACAAAAACTAAAAAGTGAACAGAAAAGAAGATGGTGGGTAACAAATGCCAACAAAATGGGGTCATTTTAAATGATTTTGTTTAATTAATCAGTTAATAATGCTGCTGTTAATGATTTAGTTTTAGTATAACGATGCTGTTAATGATTTGGTATTGAGTTTAAATCTAATTAGCGAAATCGGAGGGTTTAAGGTTATGCACTTGCTTTGGATGTGACTGCCAAAGAAATTCAAGCTTATGCTAAGGTAATTATCGATAATTTGATTGTTTAATGCGATCAAACGTGGTAGTGAAATGTTAAATTTTATGGCTACAAGTTTCTAATTAGAATGCTAATGCTGCAATTCATGATGATCAATATGCTCTAACTTAAACGAAAACTGCAAATGTATTGTTCTTTGTGATGAATGAGTTATCTTTTGCAAGTAAGACTTTTTGTTTCTCGATACTAAGTCTAAAATAGAGATTTCAGAGCAAAATGTTTATCCAGTATAAGCGAGTTGTGATTTTGTAGTTTTTATATGTTTCCAGATAAAAGTTAGGATTTGCAGAGATTAGAAGAAAGTGAAAAAGGGCAAAGGAAAGCGATGCTGACTCACAAAAGATGGTTCGAGTCTCTGTTGGAGGTACATTGGATTTATGTTTCTGATGTGTTAAGAACGTTGTTAGGACCAGGTCCAGTGCTACCAGTGCGGGTGTCCAAGGCCAAAAATTGAAGGGGGCACCAAAAAATAAAAATCTACATAATTAAGTATAAAATAAAAAATAAAAAAAAATTGTCCAGCCGAAGTTTGACAAAAGAGTTGAACGGACAATCCCCCCAATTAACTCATCAGGGTTAATTGAGATTAAATGGGGTCATTCCTATATAAAAACATAGTGTAACCCTATTAGTGTCATTTCTCAATTTCTATGATTGAGAGCTTAAAAATAACAAATTCCGTTTTCAATTCCATTGTTTTTTTAGGTTAACCAAACAAGAAAATTCACAAATTCTATAAAATAAAATCCCGTCATTTCAAAATTCCTTAGTAATCTTAAATTTCTTCATCCAAACATAGTGTAAGTTCCTAAGTCCTAACACATCCCCCACTTTGTCTCACACTTTCCTTGCTCTGCCGTCTCTGACTCTGTCCTTTTCTAAGTTTTCTCCCAATTCCAAAATGCTGCAAGTGCAGCATTTTAACTCTCAAAACTCACTGCAAGCTACTGCGTTGCAGCTTCCAAGCAGGCAAGCCCAACAGGTTCTTCTTATTCATTCACCAACCCTTTTGAGTTTTAAGGTAAACTAATTTTTAAAATTTGAATTATTAATTCATAATTTAATATAAAATATTGCAAGTGACATAGAATTATATGATAATTGATGTATAGAATTGTTGTTGATGATGAATTGAATTTTTGATTAATTGAATTATTTGATTTCATTTCAAAGTTCAAGGTCCATGTCACATCCTGACCCGGGCCACCACCACATCCTGGGTTTGACTTAACTGTAGCACGATATTGTCCGCTTTGGGCACCGACCACGCCCTCACGATTTTGTTTCTGGGAACTCACACGAGAACTTCCTAGTGGGTCACCCATCATGGGATTGCTCTGCACGCTACTCGCTTAACTTCGAAGTTCCGATGGAACCCGAAGTCAGTGAGCTCCTAAAAGGCCTCGTGTTAGGTAGAGATGTGAATATACATATAAGGCTTACAGGATCCACTCCCCTGGGCGATGTGGGATGTTACAATCCACCCCCTTAGGGGCCTGACGTCCTTGTCGGCACACTTCTGGCCAATAATTGGCTCTGATACCAAATTGTCACATCTCGGCTCGGGATGTGGTGGGGGCCTGGGCCGGGATGTGACAGTCCAACTTTTTTCCTGCATTCTGTTAGGAATTTGGATGCTGATTTCCTCTTTGTTAGACTATGTATAAGTGATTTTAAAATATATTATAGATGTTAGGGTTTTTATAATAATATGTGTTGGAATGATAATTTTGATAGGAATTTTTTGTTATATCATGCATCCTTGGTTTTCAATTTTACAAATTGGAAAGACAAATGGTGTTGGATTTTGAAGTTCGTTTTGCCCAAGGAAGAAAAAATCGATAATATCGGCGAAATATCACCGATATTATCGTTTTTTTGGAATTCCGAAATTTTTTTAACTATCCAACCTATTTTCGTCAAAATATCGCAATATTATCGATAATATCAATAATATCGCGATATTTTCAAAATTATCGACAATATCGTGATATTTTAATAAAAATATACTTAAATATGTCGAGAAAACTCAACACATAGTTCACTTGATCATGGCCCGAAGGCCAAACAAGCTTGGATCATCTCACCAGGGGAGTGTGAATTATATAGGCAAAATTGATTGCCCATTTCCTTGCATGGGCGATGTGGGACACGCCCAATGAGGAAAAAAATCAAAATTTCGGCCGAAATTTTACACCCACTTTAAACGGCCATAACTTTGTCAAAACTCAACGAAATCAAGCAAGACAAAAACGAAAGTTGTAGCCCTCGAAGAGACGAAGAGAATGGTACCTCACACGACGTCTGAATCGTCGTGGTTTGGCCGGAAAATTCCTCGAAAGTCACTGAGGTCGCTTAGGTCGTCGGAAACTGGGTAAGATTCAAATGAGTATAACTTTTTCAATACGCAACGAAATTGAGTGAAACAAAAAGGAAAGTTGTAGCCCTCGAAGAGACGAAGAGAATGGTACCTCACACGACGTCTGACTCGTCGTGGTTTGGCCGGAAATTGCCTCGAAAGCTACTGAGGTCGCTGGAAACTGGGTAAGATTCAAATGAGTATAACTTTTTCAATACGCAACGAAATTGAGTGAAACAAAAAGGAAAGTTGTAGCCCTCGAAGAGACGAAGAGATTGATACCTTGCACGCCAGCCAAAATTGAATTGACACACTCCTGGCTTCCAAAATTCAATACTTTTACTTTATATCAACTTGAAAAAACATAATTGGCATCCAAATTAAAGTTTAGTCTTATTCAATGTATTGATTTTCAATCGTTAATTGATATACTATAATTTGGAACTTCAACGCCTAGACGCATGCTTATGTGTAAGAAATTTAAATTGTCAAATTCGACACATTATTCTTCATCATTTTATTCACTTCCCTTTTTTTTTTAATATCCTAAATAAAACCTCCAAATATTGTACTAATTAATTATATATAAATGATTATGGTGTGTTTAAACTTCTTTAATTAATTACTACATATTTTCTACACTCACAATGTTTGCCAGCTCGCTAGATAATCAACTTAAATCAGTTAAATCCATCATGCAATGCATTTCCTTCCAATTTTTTGTGATAAACTAATAGATAATTGACTAAATAAACATCCTACAAAGTTTCAATAAAAATTTCCAAGTTTTTCTTACAATTTCCGTGGTTTCCATGTAATTTTTATCGATATCGATATTTTACCGATATTTCCATCGATATTTCCGTGTTTTCGGACTACCGATATTTCCGATATCACCGATATTTTCTTCCTTGGTTTTGCCACATTGTACTGGTGTTATTCTGATCATATATGAAGATTTCTTGACTGATAAATGTGGATGATTTAATTGGTATCTTGTGGGAAAATTTGTGACAAAAGATTGTTATGCATTGGAACTGTTTGAGAATATGTCTGAGAGAGGGAGTGAAGACCAAATGGAAATATCTCACAGGAGAGACCTCTATAATTTCGAGAACACTAATTGTATATGGAATTCCTGTAGCTGCACAATTGTTGTTGAGCTTTTAGTAAGAACCTATAAAATCGATGGCTGCCATTGAGTCCATTGCTTTAGTGTTGGCATAATTCACTAACAAAATAATTATTACTTTATTGCTTTACCATGGTGGATGAATTGGTTACGGAAAAGAATATCGTGAAAGGCTGCTGCTGGGCAAATGGGAAGTTGTGGGTCAATTTATTGTGTATTTTTTATGGGTCAATTTATTTTTAATACTTTCAATTTGGTTTTTGTTTAGTTGCTTTGATTATGTTAATAAATATCAAATTTGGTACATTTTTTGGGTTAAAATTTTGAGGAGGTTGTTTAGTTTGTTTGTCAATGTGATTGACATGAAACATTAATTACTTGTCTTTGTGGATTTGCAGATAGATACCAGTGAAGATTTTGAAAGCGTTTTTCTAGAAATGTTGCACATGGTGATTTGTGTTGGCCACTCTTTGCTTTGTGTTGGCCAATCCTTACAAGTTCAGTGGTAAATTGATGAATACCTCTATTTTATATGATTGGATGAATATCTAATTGGATTGGGATGTGTTGAATGTGTGTTTAATGCGTTATATGATTGGTTTTTTTTTCATGCAGCTGCTACACCAAAACAAATTAGAGAGTTAATGAAGGTTGATGGGCTTACTAATGATGAAGTCAAAAGCTATTTGCAGGTTTGTATATGTGATTATCCATCTGTTTTGGATCATAATTTGGTCGATGTGAATAAAATTTTACACGTACATAACAGAAATTGGAAGCCATTTTTCATGCTATTAGTGATGAATTTTTTTACACATACATGTGATTATCCTCGTTAAATATTTTTTTTTTAACATATGTTTCCGTATTAAAAAAGGGCACATTTTGAGCTTTCACACTGGGCACCAAAAACTCAGGACCAACCCTGGTTAGGACTATAGATTTGGATTGAACTCAATGTTGTCCTTGTATATAAATATGTGTATATAAATGTGTGTGTGTGTATATAGTTTTATGGGCAAATCTCAGTTTACTACCCTCAAGTTTTGTGGTTTTCAACATTTAGCACATGAAATTTTTTTCGTCCCAGAGTCATACCTAAAGTGTTAATTTTGGGACATTCTCATACATCCGTTAGTCTGGTTGTTAAGTCTCCCGTTACTTGATGACGTGGTCTCCATATGGACAATGACTGGGCACCACGTGTCATTAAAAAAGAAAAAAAAAAGATTAATTAAATAAAAGTATTTAAAAACAAAAACAAAAACAAAACCCAGAACCCCTTCGTCTTTCCCACCCTCCACCCCTCCACCCCCTCCACAACTCCACCCTTCCATCCCCTTTACCTCTCAATCCCTCCGTGTGTAGGAGTTTCAGATCCCCAGAAGCACCCTACCTAAGAAAATCGCGATAAGAAATCAAACCCATTAAACCCAAAAGAAAATTACTTACTTTGATTGATTTCATTGATGGGAATGGCACTCCCTTCACCGACCCGGTTCCAAGATTTAACCTGAATCATCACTGTCGACAAGCTCCCGCAGCCCAGGCGCACAAAGCAAGTGTCTCGTCCCCATAACCGAAACTGATCAACCCAGAGCGAGTGAAGCTAAGGATGGAGAACTCTGAGGGGCAGAACCGGGTTCCTCTGGCCCGGGTGGTGTCAGATTACGTGTGGCGGTGGTTCAGGACATGCTCAAGGAGGCAAAGGTGGGCAATAGCTTCGTGCAGGTGTTGGTGGGTCAGATGTATTGCAGCGGCTATGGTCTTCCTAAAAACACCAAAAAGGTAATTTCTTTATCTTAATTTTTTTCTGTTAAATTTGCAATTTTGTTCTACATTTTGTAATTTAATTTCTTAAATTTACTTATTTTTTTCCTAAAATTTTAGTTGGGTAAAAGACAATGGGTGGATGATGGGAGAAGGGTTGACATTTGATTTGGGAGGAGTGGATTAGAGAAAGGGTGGCTTAGGTGGGCAAGGGGTGGGTGATGGGGGATGGGAGAAGGGGGTGCTCAGGTGGAGAAGATGAAGGGGGTGGAAGGGATGGAGGGGTGTTGGGTGAGGAAGACAAAGGGGGTTTTGGGGTTTTTTTTTTAAAAAAAAATACTTTTATTTAATTAATTTAATTATTTTTATGACACGTGGCATCCAGTCATTGTCCACATAGGCGCCATGTCATCAGTTAACGAGAAACTTAACAGCCAGACTAACGGATGTATGAGATTATCCTAAAATTAACACTTTAGATATGACTCTAGGATGAAAAGAAAACTTCATGTACTAAATGTTGAAAACCACGAAACTTAAGGGTAGTAAATTGAGATTTACCCTAGATATATACATAAAGGGAAGATGGATGGATAGGTGTATGCTTCTGATCGGTTCTCAGGCATTCCCTACGTGAGATGACTATGCTTAACTGCCTATTATCCACTTGGTATGCTGTTTTGCTTCTCACTTCTTCAACTGCTCTCTCTCGCTCTTTCTCTCTCTCCCCCCTCTCGGCTGTGTATTGCCAAATTAGCTTTTTGCATTTGTTTATTTATCTCTGTGAAGCTTTCATGCTTGGATTTTAAACATATAATTCAATTAGAAACCTTTATAATGTTGATAGTAGTAGAACATTCAACATATATATATATATATATATATATATATATATATATTCAACATTAGGTGGCTCTGGCAAACTAAAAGTAGGTTCCCGCCGCAACGCGCGGGCTTATTTTCTAGTCTATTCTAAAGTTGAGGAGAGATTTGACTGTAGCTTAGCTACAGTCAAATGATTGGGCCTTGATTTTGCTTTATTTACACCTCTGCCATCATATCTCTAGCTGGGTTGAAGGGTAATTATAAAAAATTAGAAGGGTAATTTTGTCCGTAGGGTTTGGGAGTAAGGCTTGGGCTGTTGTGTTTAGGTTGGAGTGGGGGTAATGCTTGGGCTGCTGTGTTTGGGGTTTGGGGTGATGTCTGTGTCACAGACAGGTTTATAGGGTTTGGGGGTTGGTAGGGCTGGCATTTTCAACCCAACCCGTTAACCAGATCCGACCCAACCGGTTAAAATTAGTATTCGGGTGGGTGATAAACGGGTCAAGTGGTTAATGGGTCAACCTGTTAATCACCCGTTAAATAACGGGCCAGTTTGGGTGAACCCGCGAAACCCGTTAACCACCCGTTAGTAAGGACTTATGTGTAATTTCAATAGTTTACAAAACCCTCAGGTTCCTAGCTCTCTCGCTAGTTGCCAGTCGCTACCTCGCACGTCGTTCGTTAGCTCTCTGAGACTGAGAGATCGTTGTGCTCCGGTTATCTCCGTCATCTTCTTCCCTCAAACTTCCTCGTACGCCGTTCGTTAGCTTTCTAAGACTGAGAGATCGCTGTGCTCCGGTTATCTCCCTCATCTTCTTCCCTCAAATTTTTTATTGAACTCCACCACTCTCTCTCTGTTAAGCTCCGATTCCCTTCCATCTTTTCTTTCATTTCGATTACTTTTCGTTTCTGCATATTAGATTCATCTATTTTTTCTCAGATTTTACTTGAGCTTGATTTTAGATGGTCTCTGCAGATTTGATTCGACCCTTTTCGGGTTTTTTTTTTTTTTTTTGGTTGTGTTTTGGATATTGGGTTTTGCTTTTTGTTCATGGGTTTTGTGTAAAATTTGTTCATTTGTATATTCTCCAATTAAAATTTCCATTTTTGTGTAAATTGGAGCTGTTAATTCACCCCCATGAAATTAAAAGTATTGAGTTTGTTGTGTTTTGGTTGGTTTTTGGATTGGAATTGGGTTGTTGTTTTTGCATTATGTTTGTTGCTTTTGCATTGATTAGGTCTTTGCATTTTTGGGTAAATCGCAGGACTTTCTTGGATTGATTAGGTCTCTGCTTTTGCATTGATTAGGTCTTTGCATTTTTTGGGTAAATCCAACAGTTGAGATAGGATGCTGTTGTTTTTGCATTTTATCAGAAAAACCACCACTGGTGGCCTTGATCACTTACGAATACTGAACAAAAGCACTTCACTTTTAAACAGGCCAAATATTTGAGCTAATATTTGCTTATTTTCTGGAACCCAAACTAATATAATATTTGAGCTAATGTCCATATCTAATATTTTGGTTCCTGTTTAGATTGAAATGTAATTTAAGGAGTTCTTTTCAATGTTGAGTTTGGAAGTCAAGTGTCAATAAGATTTAAGAGGGATATTGTTTCCCTGCCTGTTTGTGATAGAAATATAACCAAGAGAGTAATACAACGAGAGTAGGAATCTAGGAAGATCAGGACCATGGAAGGTTTTCACACATACTTTGTTCACTCACTCTTAGTGAATATATATATTTTTTCCTTTCATCGATAAATTTTAGAGAACCGATTATGTTTAACGGAGGACTATTTGCTTAGTAATATAGTCACCTAGGCACTGCTAAGAAGAGGAATTTTTTTTTGCTATAAGATTAAATTGGTTGGAGATAGAAGATGTTTCGAGACTCCAAACGTTTAGCATTTCTGATCCCTTATTAAAATTTAGTCTGGAGTTTGTTGGCGCGAACATCAAATATGAGGGATGGGTTATCTCATCAAACCAGTTTTGTTTGCCTTATGTGATGTTTCAACGATGATTCCTATCATTACATGTCAATCACAAGGTGTATGGTGATTCTTATGGCTATCATGTTAGAAAAGTAAGCTTTAAATGACCAATGTATTGGCTTTCTTTCCAAGTAGATACAGGATATGGTCAGAATTCTTAACATACAGATTGAATATTTGCTGCTAATGTCATGCACATTGGTAAAAAGAGAGATAAAGTGGTTGCAGTTGATGCTATTGAGTGTTAAGCGTGTGTCAGACATAAATGTTTTGTAGAAATTAAACTGCATCTTCCATTCACGTCTTTTCATTTATGGTTAGTGCAGATGGATATTGATGAAGAGAACACTGAGGCTATGGAAATGTCAACATTCAATCTAAGTGATACGCAAGGTACAATAAGTGCACCAAGTCCTTCAAAGAGAAAGGCTAAAGGTATGCGAGTAGGTAAGATACGTCAAAAGAGATCCCATGTTTGGACTTTGTTTGAAGAATTGCTCGTTGGTCCTGATAATAAACAACATGCGAAGTGTAAAAACTATGGGATAGTTTACGTATGTGATAGTAATTGTGGGACGAAAAACCTATTGAATCATATGGATACGTGTAGTAAAAACATCACATTGATATGAAAAAATCTCAAGTTGGATTGCGTTCTCCTCAGTTTAACCATATTAGTTTTTGTGAGCTATTGATTGAGGCTATAGTTAAGCATGATTTGCCCTTTAGGTTTGTTGAATATGAGGGCATTAGAACTTTGTTTAAATACATATCTCCTGATATCAAACTGCCCTATAGAAATACAGTTAAGAAACATGTGTTGAGGATGTTTGAAGATGAAAAGATAAGACTTCGAGATTGGTTAAATACAATTGAGGGAAGAATTTGTTTGACATCTGACCTATGGTCTTTTGCTACAACTGATGAATATCTCACACTCACAGCTCACTTTGTTGACAAAGAATGGAAAATGCACAAAAGAATTTTAAATTTTTGTCGTATGCCTCCTCCACATACCGGGGGATTGAAAAGAAACTGTTTTCCATTACTTTGGATAATGCCTCTGCAAATGATTGTTCTATTGAGTTATTGAAGAAACAATTAAATTTTAGAGGTTTGCTATTAATGGATGGAAAGTTCTTCCATGTTCGTTGTTGTGCTCACATTCTAAACTTGATAGTCCAAGATGGACTAAAGGAAATTGATGGATTAGTGACGAAAGTTCGTGAGTGCATCAAATATATAAAGTTTTCAAAAGGGAGAAAAAATAAGTTTTTTGCTTGCGTTGCACAAGTAGGGTTGGCAGGTAGTAAAAGAGGGTTGAGACAAGATGTGCCTACTAGATGGAATTCGACATATACAATGCTTGATAATGTCATTCTCTATTGTCGTGCTTTTCTCAATTTGGCACTTGTTGATTCTAATTTTAGTTCATGTCCTTCCTTGGAAGAGTGAGATAAAATAGAGAAGATTTCCAATTTCTTGGGGTATTTTTATGAAGTTACTTGCTTATTTTCCGGAACAAATTACCCTACATCAAACTTGTTCTTCCCAAAAGTGTTCAAAATCCATTATTGTATTCAAGATGTTATGGAAGATTGTGATGATTTCGTGAGACGGATGGGGAGTTATATGAATTTGAAGTTTGAAAAGTATTGGTCAGAGTATAGTTTGATCCTTGCCATTGCAGTGATTCTTGATCCTCGCTATAAATTGCAATTTGTAGAGTGGGGTTATGACAAGCTTTATGGTAAGGAGTCGAGAGAGTTGAAGGATGTTAGTGACACATTGTTTGCACTCTTTGGTAGTTACATAGACAAGTTCTCTCATCTTCTTGTATCCAACCCAGTTAATCAAACTCCTACTCAAATAAAAGTTGGAGACAAACTTTTTGAGGTAGTATTTATATTTGTTATTCCTATTTTTATACATTTTATATGCATCTTTATATTGTACGTTGATCTTTGTTTCTATTTTATTTTTATATGTAGGAATTTGATAATATTTATCAAGGTGGGTCAACTTCAGTTGAAAAAACTGAATTACATCTATATCTTGAAGGAAAGAGACTCGATGGAAAACAAGAGTGGGATATTCTTTCATGGTGGAAACTGGAGCAATTTCGTTATCCCGTACTTTCTCGTATGGCTCTGATGTGTTAACAATTTCTATCTCAATTGTTGCCTCGGAATCAACATTTAGTATTAGTGGTAGAGTGCTTGATCAATATCGAAGTTCTTTGTTGCCTGAAACCGTTCAAGCCTTGCTATGTACTAGAGATTGGCTTTTTGGCAAAGAAGGTAAATTTCATATTTCTTTGTATTTTTTTTTTCTTATATAATAGGTTATAATTGTTTTTCCTTTTTTCTTTTTTATGTTTAGCTTTAGAGAAAGAGGGTGCTGACTTGGAAGAACTTACTGAAGAAATTTTTGACATGAGCCTTAACAAAAACTCGGGACAATGCTCCAGTAGTATTAGTCTTGATTAAGTATGGTATGTTTTTTAACTTGTTTTTTTAAAGACATTTTTCTACGTAATCTGCATGTAATACTATCTTGTTAAGCTAAGGCACAATGTGTTAAAGGCTATATAGGTGATGAGTGAAGTGTAGTTGGAAAATTGCTATTCTCATTCAGCATTTCTCCATTTTCCTTATTGTTGTGTTCTTTATTATTGCAGTTGGAAAATGGCAGCAAAGTACATTGTAGGATCTACCAAGTTTGCTAATTAGAATGCTGCTAATTTTGGCTTGGGAGGATCAACCAAGCAAATATCAAGGAACTTATCAATGAGAGTGTACTTGTAATCAGGATATAATTTTGAGGCCTCTAAGTTGTTTGTTGTGAGTTCAATCCTCACCTGACCTTTGATGAATACGTTGTAAATGATTGCCGCACGTACATTATCTGGGTGAGGAAAGCACATCCCTCCCAGTCATGTAAGTATTTACCGTGCCATGCACTTGTTCTCCAGTTGGTCGGTTTGGAATGGACCCATAATCTAATAGTTAAAATGCAGTGCTTCTTCTATTTGAGTTTTGCAGAAGTCCAGATTCTGTATGATCACAGAGGAGTTGTTTTTTAAAATGCCTCTTGCTGATAGGTGTTTAGTACTCGACATTAGGGAAACCCTTGTTTTTAGCGTGTGGTGGTAAAATATAGTAGCATATACTCAAAATAAGTTTTGCACACATGAGTTGACTTTCCTTGTAGCAGTTATTTATTTAGTAATATTTATTTTTTTAACTGATATTGAATTTGTGATAGTTGAAGTAATGTGAGGAAAACACATTGACTCGATGAAATGTATAAAAAAAACAAAAATTAAAAAAAAAAACAGTAACAGGTGAAATGGGTGATCCGTTAAGACCCGTTAGCTTAACAGGTTGGGTTTAGATGATCCATTAGCTTAACGAGTTAGATTTAGATGATCCGTTAACTTAACGGGTCGGATTAAACCTGATCCAAACCCAATAAACCCGACTCGTTTACAGGCTTAAGAATGGCTGTAGGATTTCAGGTAAAAAAATGGGGAGGAATTCTAGGAGAAAAGGGGGATTGAGCGGTCGATTTGGGGAGAGAGAGAGAGGAGAGCGTGATTTGGGGATTAGGTGAAAACAAAGCAGCTTCGAATCACTCAAATCAAAACTCACATTTCTTTTGCCTGCGGCCTCTGCTTGCTTGCTTCCTTTCTCAGTCGGTCAGTTCTCTCTCGCCCTCAAATTCAGTTCTCTAATTTTTGAATGAAAGTAAAACCAGACGGTGCGAAGCACGACAAGCTGACGGCGGGAGATAGAGAGATTGAATTAGGGTTTTTAAATCTTAGAGATGAACAAAGACTGTGAAGAATTAGACGACGACTTCTTTTCTCCTTCCTCAAAATATAGGAGACTGGTACGCTCATTGCGCTCCCAATTTCTCCTCTTTTTTTTCCTTTCAATTCCCAATTTCCCAGCTACTTAGGGTTTATTCCCGCACTTTTTCTTCACTATTTTTTTTTTTTCAAATTTTCAACAATTCGTTACTAAAACTTGATGTTATGGTTATGGACTCTATCACCCAGTTTCTGTTTCTCAAAATTGTTAACAGTATTTTATGTAATTTTTGCTTTTTGTTGTGGAATTTTGAATGACGCTGAGTTATTTATCTGTATTGAATCTTGCTACTTCGGAACCTTTCTTTTAGTTGTAAATAAGAAGTGTGCTTAAGTTTTTGTCACATATCCTGAAGAAAACTCTAGATCTGCATGCATCTGCATCTTCAGAGAATTCTAACTGTTGTTCTGGTGAGAAAATAATCTCAAAACATATGATGTGTAGTGGACTTGGCTGATAAGTAGCTGAGAAAATAGAATGGGGAATTAGTAGAATGGAGAGTTCATATGCTTTGGTATGGTTCAAAATGATATCATGTGAAGAAGTTTCATCACTGCTTTGATATCGTGACTTTCAATGTGCTTAAGAGCTTATGTGCAGTTGCATTTTTCTCTGTGCACTGCAGTTGATATCATGACTTTGAATGTACAAATTTGATGGCAAGTGCCTTCGTCCATAAGCGGTAGGCCTCGGGTTCGAGACTAGAAAGCAGCCTCTCCATAAATGGGGGTAAGGCTAGCCGACATTCACCTCTCCCAGATCCTGCGTAAAGCGAGAACCTTGTGCACTGGGTACGATCTTTTTTTAAATGGGGTTGAATTGATTATGTTATTAGCACATAAAGATTGAAGATTTTGTGTTTATGCTTGCGAACTTGGTTTTTGAGTGGTTTTTGGTCGGGGAATTTATTTTGTGTTTATGGTTTATGTATTATTAAAGTTTTTGTTTAGTTTTATATTGGGTTGCAGATGCTTTCGGATGTACAAGAATTTGTACTTTTGTGGATACGAAGAATTTGTGCGTACTGAGCTTGATGATGAGTTGCCAACAGATAACAGCCTTGTAATTCATCTAAGTTTAGAGCGAGTTCATTGAACTCTTTAACTCAAACCCATAGAAATTTGTGAACTTCGCACCGGAATCCAGTGACCATGATATGGACACTTGGACACCTATATGTAAGTTATTGTAAATATGTTAGTGATTGTAAATGTGGCTGTAAATATATTTTTGGGTTAATCTCAGTTTACTACCCTGAAATTTCGTAGTTTTCAACATTTGGTACATGAAGTTTTTTTCATCCTAAAATCATACCTCAATTCTTAATTTTAGGACAGTTTAATACATCCATTAAGTCTAAAGGTCTTCGCCTAAGTCGATCAAAGACAGAATATATAGAGTGCAAGTTCAGTGCAATTGGAGGCTCAAATGAGTTAGGGATGAGGATTGGAGACCAGGAAGTACCAAAGAGCGACCATTTTTGCTATCTAGCATCTATCTTGCAAAAGAACGGCGAATTAGATAGAGACCTCAACCATAAGATACAAGCTGGATGAATGAAGTGGAAGAGTGCATCCGGCGTACTGTGTGACCGTCGTATGCCACTGAAGCTCAAGGGAAAATTTTATAGGTCGGCAATGTTGTATGGCACGAAATGTTGGGCAGTGAAGCATCAATACGTACATAAAATGGGTGTGGCGGAGATGAGGATGCTTCGTTGGATGTGTGGGCACACGAGAAAGGATAAGATTAGGAATGAGGATAACTGAGGTAAAGTAGGAGTAGCTAAAATTGAAGGAAAGATGAGAGAAAATTGTTTACGGTGGTTCGGACATATGCAACGAAGACCTACGGACGCTTCGGTTAGAAGAGGCGACTGCGGGACTGAGGTTCAGGGATGAAGGGGTAGAGGAAGACCTAGGAAGACTTTGGAAGAGACCCTAAGAAAATACCTAAAATGCTTGGATCTAACAGAGGACATGACACAGGACCGAACGCAATGGCGTTCAAGGATTCATATAGTCGATCCCACTTAGTGGGAAAAGGCTTTGTTGTTATTGTAATATATCTGTTAAGTTTTCTGTTAGAACTTCTGTTAACTGATGACGTGGCATCACTGTGGACAATAACTGAGCGCCACGTGTGAATATGGGTCCACTTCAATATTAAAAAATTAAAAAATAAAAAATAAAAAACCATCGTCTTCTCTCCCCCCTAACCCCCTCCCTATTCCCTCTGCAACCTGCACCCTCTCCCCCAGCCTTCCTTCACCACCAGTCTCCCCCAACCTTCCTTCTTCCCTCTGTAATTTCTTCCCCATCCCCCTCTCTCTCTCTCTCAAATCCCTACAAGCCTAACCCATGTGGATATTTCTCCTCCTACCACAATTTCTTCCCGATTCCCCTCTCTCTAAAATTGTAAGTATAGCAAAAGCTTGTACAAATGGCTCTGTATTCGTCTCTGATGGACTATGCCTGCAGCAGTTTCAGAAGCTCGTCTCTGCTCCTTCCATGGTGATCCCCATCTCCTCACCCGCAAACTTCGTTCGCTTCCAAGCTCAAATTTATGGTAAGTCCTTGTCGTTCTCTCGTAATTTCTTGCTGTATTTTTGTTGTTAATTGCTTCAATTTCACAGAGACTGAAGAGTTTGGACATGGCGAAGCATCCAAGGGTGGTCAGGAGTTCTTGTGGGTTCAACGAAAATGGCTCTGTCAACGGGTTTCCCGTCATACCCAACAAGCTTTTCATGCAGGGGGTAATGATTTCTCATGCCCCTTTTCATATTTTCTTTATTTGTTGGGGTTTTTTGTCTTTTAAATGGGTTATAAAGCTTGAAAAATTTTGGTTTTGAATTGCAGCACAGAGAGAGAGAAATGGGTAGAAATTAGGGTTTTACAAATTATAATTTGAGTGTGTTAGAGGAGATGCAGATTGCAGGTTGCAGAGGGGGATTTTAGAGAGGGGGGAATGGGGAAGAAATTGTGGTAGGAGGAGAAATATACACATGGGTTAGGCTTGTAGGGATTTTAGAGAGAGAGGGGGATGAGAAAGAAATTATAGGGGGAACAAGGAAGGTTGGGGGAGAAGGTGTGGGTTGCAGAGGGAAGAAGGTTGGGGGAGACTGGTGCTGAAGGAAGGCTGGGGGAGAGGGTGTGGGTTGCAGAGGGAAGAAAGAAGGGGGCGTTGGGGGAGAAGACGGGTGGGGTTTTTTTTTTTTTTCCACGTGAGCGCCACGTCATCAGTTAACAGAAGTTCTAATGAAAAACTTAACGGATGTATGAAACTGTCTTAAAATTAAGACTTGAGGTATGACCCTGGGATGAAAAAAACTTCATGTACCAAATGTTGAAAACCACGAAACTTCAAGGTAGTAAATAGAGATTAACCCTAGATTTTTACATGTATGTAAATAGTGTTGCTTATTGTAGGTGTTTGGTACTTTCTGCATGTTTTATATAGTTTTAAAACCGCAGGATCGCGCTAGCATCATTGCTAGTAGCCTGTAAATAATAAACAAAGCCAAAGACACATCCAAAATGGTGAGCTCAATGGGATTCACTAACATAGTGACAACACGATATAATAATAAATAAAGGTTTTTTTTATTAAAATGGTCTTTAAAATTGACTCACTCCATCAAAATGGTCTCTGAAATTAAAAATTGATCAATGTAATCTTAGAAATAGGTGTTTCAAATCAATGTGGTCAATCGGTCATAATGCTGTAAAAAAATTATGTTATGTGCTAATATAACACATAAATGAGTCCCACGTCTAAATACGTCTAATAATTTAATAATTAATTACAAAAGTTGTCAACCCAGAAATCCAATCCTGCAATTGCCTCTGATTCCAACCCACACTCCTCTACCTCCATCTATGGTAACCTTATCGTCTCTTCTCTAAAAAAATAAAAAGTTATCAAGACACTCATATTTACATCCTTCATAGAATTGGACCAGGATCGAGACCACCTTTGATGACCGTTTGCATTGACGACGACTTTTGTGACATCACCGTTAACATTTGGGCGATTGACATCCTCATAACTTTAATCTTGGAGAGCTTGTTGGGAGTTCCCCCGGAGATCTTGGTGACACGGAGAGCGGTGAGCTCTTCCTTGAGATAATCCCATTGTGCAAGAAGGTACTTTGACAACTTTTAAATTAATTAAAAAATTATTATACCCACCCAACACAACAAAAATTTTGACAAAATTGTGACTGAAAGATCACATTGATTTGTGACATCTATTTTCAAGGACTACATTGGTCAATTTTCAATTTCATAGATCTTCTTGATGGTGTGGGTTAATTTCAGAAATCATTTGTGATAAAAACCCGTAAAATTTGTGGGAACCATTTATGTACTACATCAACATGTAACAAAATTTTTGACAAAAATGTGACGGAATGACCACATTGATTGCGACACCTATTTCAGGCACTACATAGATTAATTTTTAATTTGAGGGAACATCATGATGATGTGAGTGAATTTTAAGGATCATTGTGATAAAGCCCCATAAATAAGTTACTATAAGATGGAACTGAATTTAAAACAAGAAAACAAGATGAAATGAAAATATTACCGTTTCAGCTCAAAGTTTCTTTTGCGAAATAAACCATCTAGGATTGGTGCACCTAATTGAAGGTTCATCTTCAAATCCATTGCAGATTCAATCATCGCAGGAAATAATATATTAAATCCAACAGGATGTTTTTGTTCTTCATCAGTATCTGAAGCTCAATTTGATTCGATAAAATGTAGCCCTAAAAGAACAAGAGGGATGTTCAATAAGGTGTTAATTTATGGAAAACTAATGGAGGAAACTTAGCAAGAAACCAAGAAAAACGGTTATACCCTTGTTAATTTGTTCTTCGCCGACATTCCACTTCTTCAGTGCAAGGATGCATGCCAAGGTAGATAAGAGAGCATCCTTCGTGAACATGGGAGGCAAATTAGGAGGACCCCATGAGCCATCACGAAGTTGACTACACAATCACCAGTTTAAGCATTCGGGGAAAAAAGGATCCTTTGGGGAATATGGAGAAGGAACCATTGCCACCCAAGCAGTGTCATATGAGGAAACCGAGAGATCAACCTTGTCAAACATCTTTATTCTTAGTTTAGTCCCCTTAAAACTCTGCTTAAATTAAAAGAATTAAACTTTATACCGTTAAGTATAAAATAGTATGTAGGAAATCATAGAATTAGGAGAATAATCTTACCAAAACAGCAGCATTGACCTCTGCCTCGGGATTGTTGGAGCTGCTTGCAAGAAACAATGTCCAGATATTTTTGTTCTAAGAAGAAGGTACATATTAAAGAGCAGAAATCCAAGAGGTCAGTCATTCTTCACATGTTTACATCAACACATAAATCAGACTGGCAAACTTGAATGCATCTTCACAAGAAGCCAGTAGAAATACATATTAATTTCTTGGGTAAATCTTGGTTTACTACCCTCAAGTTTCGTGATTTTCAACATTTAGCGCATGAAGTTTTTTTTCGTGTCAGAGTCATACTTAAAGTGTTAATTTTGGAACAGTCTCATACATCTGTTAGTCTGGCTGTTAAGTGTTCCGTTAATTAATGACGTGATGCTCATGTGGACAATGACTGGGCACCACGTGTCATTAAAAAATTAATTTAAAAAAAAAACCTAAAACCCCTTTGTCTTCCCCACCCCGACCCCCCTCCCTTCTCCCTCCCTTCTCTCCTCTGCACCTACCCAACCTCTGCACATCCATCCTTCCCCCTCCCTCTTCGACTTCACCCACTCAACCCTCATCCTCTTCGACGACCCCGTTTCCCTGTATGCAACCACCACCTTCCCCCACCCCCCATATTCCCCCTACTGTTCATCACTCTCTCTTACTCTCCCAGCAGATTTGACGGAAAATCTCGAAAAATCGACCGTAAATATGAAGAAAAGCAGCGGATCGAGCTGCATTCGCATCTCCAACTTCATTCTTGAGCTGATTGAGCTTGACCTTGATTGGATTCGAGCAGTGCAAATGTTCTTGTGCATACCCGCCAAACTGTTGCCATTCGTTTC
>VIEB01000017.1:906534-924065 GCA_006547085.1 Malus baccata
TCGATTTACTTCACGTCTTTGGGAAAAGCTACAAGAGGAATTGGGTACAGAACTCAATTTGAGCACGGCATATCATCCACAAACTGATGGACAATCAAAACGGGTCATCCAAATATTGGAAGATTTGTTGAGAGCTTGTATTTTGGATTTTGAAAGAAAATGGAGCGTACATCTTCCACTTGCTGAATTTTTCTACAATAACAGTTACCAAAGTAGTATTGATATGGCACCCTACGAGGCTCTATATGGGAGACCTTGTTGATCACCGATTTGTTGGGTTGATGTAGAACATCGAATAGTTTTGGGTCCATAGATCATTAAGGAAACAACTAAGAAGGTTAAGCTTATTTGTGATCGACTCAAGAATGCACAAAGTAGGCAGAAGTCTTATGCAGATAGGAGAAGAAGACCATTGGAATTTCAATCTGGTGATTTTGTATTTTTGAAGGTAAGCCCTCAAAAAGGAATGCATCGATTTGGAATGAAAGGAAAATTGGCACCTAGATATGTTGGTCCCTTCAAGATAATTGAAAGAGTAGGGAATGTTGCTTACAAATTAGAGTTGCCACCCCAACTCGGTCATATTCATAATATATTTCATGTCTCCCAATTGAAGAAAAGTGCTCCAGAAATTCAGCATATTAAGCCATGGGTGGACTTACCGTTGGAGCCAAATGGAACGTATGTTGAAGGTCCAATTTGTATTATTGATCGAGAAATAAAGAAGCTCCGAAATCGAAGTGCACCACTTGTCAAAGTAAAATAGCAACATCACGGAGTTGAAGAAGCTACATGGGAATTAGAATCTGATATGAAGCAAAAGTACCCTCACTTGTTCAAGTGACTATGCAAATTTCAGGGACGAAATTTATTTTAAGGGGGGTGGAATGTAAAACTCCAGAAATATATATGTAGTTATGTGGAGTTTGTAAAGGTTTAGGTGGATTAAACTAGGTTGTGTATCAAGTTGTTATTGGGTTAAAAAAAATAACAAAACAAAACAAAAGGAATGGACATCACGTGAGCTAAGATGAACCTTTCATCTTTTTGGTTTCGGTGCTCAGTTTCCAAACTATCAGAAAGGAAGAAACAGCCATGGTTCTTTAGGTTTTAAAAGAAGAAAATGCATCGGGTAATCTCTAGACATCCGATTTGCAATCCGTTTTCGCCTCTATGATCAGAAAGTCGAGCTCTACAAACGAAGGTAAGAATTCAAAACTTATTTGCAGATTCGAAATTTTATTTTAATTGGGGATGTTTGCTCCCTAAATCCGCCATAGGTCTTGCGGGCAAGCCGGGGATTTACTTCACATACGAGATTGGTGGGTGCGGGCGTGCCACTACTAGATGCCGCTAGTAGTGGGATTTGAATGATTGATTGCACCTTTTGACTTCAAATCAAGAGATTGTGCCATTTAAGTGGGAGTTGCTCAAATCAAGGTTCTTTCTTTGCCTTAAAAGTAAGGACTTTACTTATATGGAGAGAGAACAATATGTAAATGACAAGGTTGCTCGGAAATGTAAATGACAGAGGAAAGTGACTAATATTGCAGATTGCTTGTAATTTAAATGACTGAAAATGAGTTGTACATAAAGACTACAAATGAGATCGATACTACAAGTGAGTAGCAAAGCTAATAAACTAGACAAAAGATAGCTTTTGTGATGGCTGATCCTAAAAAGGATGAAGGCTTGGGGGCTGACTACAACTTCGTGAAGGAAAATCTGGTTTGAGCAGAGTTTGTGCTTGTATTTGTTTGTTTGTTTGAGTGTCCCCATCTCTGATTTCTCTTTCTTCTTTTATAGACAGTTTGGCTTGGCCTTCTGTAGGTTTAACCTTGCCCGAATGCAACTTGAAGGGCAATGACTCATTAGCTTTTTACTTGTACTGCCATTGTAAAGTGATTTTGGGCTGATTAGCTGGCTGGTCTACACCACTTGGTCTCTAGGTAGGTGAACAAGTGGTGCAAATGATCTGCACCTAGTCGGAAAAAAGCCCTTTTCTGCCTTCTGGGCTTTGGCTGGGCTTCGGGCCCCTTTCCTCCTAGTCCTTCTTTTGGGCAGACTCCCTTTTGAGCCCAAAGTTCAAGTTTTAACCCAAACAGAGGATTTGATGTTAATAAGTTCGAAAATTCATGGTTGAAGTGCTATATGTTTGAATTGAGAGTTTTGGATGTCTCAAGCCTGGTCGAAGAGCATTACTGAAGAAGACAGAGGTAAAATTTTACTTGATTTTGAGTTATGGAATTCAATTGTGCATTGGTTGTTAGATGGCATTTGGTATATGGCTAAAGCACTGCAAGGATTTCATGGAAAAGGTTAATTAAGCTGGGACTCATATGAATAAATATTAGATTTCGTTATTTTGGGACATACATGCATTGGACAGATGGAATTGAGAAATATTAGTCTGTGTTGGTGCATGTGAGGTGTGTATTGATATATATATATTTTTTTTTCGGTTTAGGCACTCTCGTGGCTTAAGCGAGATCAAATGATAAGAGTGAACAATTGTGGAAAGAATTGGTACCTAAAGCTTGGAATATCAAGTAGGGGACTTACACCCTGGTTAGTGGTTTTCGGTATGTATTATGTTTGTAAATATTAATGCGTGCAAGCTATGCATTGGATTTTTGCTGTTGTTAGAATTGCATGTTAGGAAAAAGAGTTTGATTTTTCTAGCATGTGTTTTGTGTTTTTCTATATTGTCATGACAACCAGAAAGTGAGGGGGGCTGTGTGGCTACCTTGGGCTTCGATCCCTTAAACCTCCGGAGGGTCCTATACAAACGGACTCGTACCATTAACCGTAAGGGGAGAGTAATGGTGTTTATGTGGTATAGGTTGTAAGTGGACACTCTCACTACCCTACCTTGTGTTGGTTTTACTTGAGAATATTAGTTTAGGTAGGGTAGTTGGCCGCATGTTCAGTTGTCAGGACAAAAAGAATTTAGGGATCCCACTATAGTTATGTGTATGAGCATGAAATAAATTTTAACTCAAGCCAAATGATTTTGTTGTGCAAACTGTTTCCTTTATACGTAATACAAAGGTATATTTAGTTTCAAACCTAGCTAGGGTGCCTCCACTGGGGTGCAAATGATTGTATGTGATGCTCATCCCTATATTTTCATATGTTGTGCGGGATATAATGGAAGAGTTGGACTAAGGTTTACGGTTGTAGCTTGTCAACCTCAAAGCTTTCGAGTCAGAAAATCAGCTTTTGAAATGTAAATATTGATTTTCTGGTTTCAGTAAAAAATTGTATGTATAGCCACTTTTGCTTATGTATATATTTCTCTAAAACTTATTAGGGAAAACTAGCCAAAAGCCTTTAAAAAGTTTCATTTTAATCATCAGGACAACACTTTTCAAAAATACCAAGGCTACCCTTCAAACATTCGTATAAAATTGGCCAAGTCTTCAGTAAAGTTCACATGGTGGGGCTGACAATTCCAGAAAACATTTGAATGCAAAAGTTAAGGTGGTAAACATTGCAGCAACCAAGACAACATAAATTCACATGACTTTCAAACAGCTTTCAGAAAGAGTGTTGTCACTATTCAAAAAGTTGTAAATATTGAAAAGTTATTTTGTTGTTTAGGAATTAGCTTTTGTATATAAGGGAGCTTTTCCTCCCATGCTGAACACACAAAACACACACCTCTAGCTCAACATCAAAAACCATCTCAACACCCTCACACCATCTTTATACACCCAAACATCCGTAGCCTTCCTAGTATCTTTGTAAACATTTCTCTTCGTAAACATTCTACCTAGCATCCTTGTAAATATTTTCTTGTAAACAATTCTCTTTGTAAACATTTTAGATATCAATAAAAGTTCAAGTGTACATATTCAAGCAATCTCCAAGCCTTAAGTAAGCTTTCTTTTCTTTCTTTAGTGTGTTTGTTTATTTAGACTTTTAGTCCAAAACAGGGAAACACTATTGTAGTTATATTATTAACCTACTAAACTGACGATCATACTTTGTTCGAGCACTCTGTTATAGTTGAATGCTTGCCATACAAATAACTGGACATTAACCAGGGTACCTCTGAGTTCTTCGTACCTCTATGTTCAGCCGTTAAGGCCTTATACTTGTACTGTGAGTGGCTGTCATGCTGAAACATATCGAGTTCCATGTGCAAGGTTTTATGTCTAGTTGTTATAATGGTCATCTGACTATTCAACCAAGCATGCTGTCCGAATTTGGTATCAGAGCCAAGTTTAGCATTTTAAATATAATTATAATAGTAAAGTACCTTGAGGACGAAAGTCATTGATACAACTGATATCACACTTGTTTATTTTGTATGAATAATAGATATTATTGTCCCTATAGACCCTGTCAACCACAATTACTAGGTATTTATTGTCTTAGACACCCAACTATAACTAGCATAAAGAGAAGATTAGCATATATATCCAAAAGAATTAGCAGGACTTTGAAGAAGCAAAAGTTTTATCTTGGTTATCTTGAACATCCTTCATTTATTAGTAAATATAAAAACACAGAAGTGCAGCATAAAGTTTTAGAAACAAAAAGAACAACAGAATAAACTTTAGAGAACTTGAGAGAAGAAAGAGAGTTTCAAAGAAACCATTAGCTGTAACTTTAGAGAAAGGTCGACTGTAGTATATGATGGATTATCTTAATTTAGAAATAAGTGAACCACAAAGAAGAAAAATAATGTTAGACCAAAATAGTTTAGTTTGTTATTTTCCATTAAGAAAGCATAATCATATTTTGCATAGTGAAGAAAATCCACAAGCCAATAGTATTGTAGATCTTATTATTAGTCAAGCAGAAAATATAAAATTAGAAAATATAAAACACCAAAAGATAAGAGTAGTTGTAAATGTCATTCATGTGGAGAATCTGGACATATTAGACCTATATGTCCAAAATTAGGAAAACAACCGAGAGATAAAATACATTTGATGGAGTTGTTTAAGTTAGAAGAGGATGAGGATATACAGTCAATATATAATTTAGATAATTTAAGTGATAATGAGAGTATTTATAGTATAGAAAATATTAACATGATAGATTCTGACTCAAAAGATTCAACTAGCACAAATAGTGATTTAGAAGAGTAGATGTGTGCATTCATAGAAGAACTACATAAAGAAGAATATAAATACATTAATTTAGGTCGGCCAGAAAAATGTCATAAGTGTAGTAAATTAGTTGCAAAAAAAATATTATAATACATATTCAATATTGTGTGAAAAATGTTATAATAATAAGTTATTAGAAATAATTCAGCAGAATCACCAGAAAATACTGAAATATTAGGAAATATTGTTATAGTATAGAAAAGCCAAAATATAGTTCTTTAATTACCATAAATTGTGAAATAGAATTAGCAAAAGAACATAAGATACAAACAACAGCTATGATAGATACAGGGAGTACAAAGAGTGTCCTAAGAGAAGAGATAGTACCAGAAAAATATAGACAAAAATTAGCAAACCGGTGAGAATAACACAGTTTGATGAAAGACCAGTTTATTTAACACATTGTATTAATAATGAGTCTATTAAATTGGAAAAACAACAATTTAATTTACCATTAACATTTGTGTCACCAGTAGGATCATACCCATTCATTTTAGGTTTAAACTTTTTGAAAAGTTTACAAGGTTTTTTATTTATGAACCCTAGCATAACATTTTTCAAAAGAGGTATCACAATAACTGACCAAAGTAATATTGTAAAAACATACAAAAGCATAAGTATAGAAGAATTTAGTGGCCAAGATAGTTATTATCTAGAAAATTCCAAAGAAAATGACGAGCATAATAATATAGAAGAGTTTGATGAAGAAATATTCGAACATGAATATCCGATTTTAGAAGAAGGAACCCGTATAGAGATATTACAGATAGACATACCAAAGAGTTTAGAAGAATTATTACAATTAGCAGAACAAACTAGGATTATAGGAGAAGACTCATGGTTACATTGGAATAAGAATATAATAATAGCAAAATTAGATATAATTAATCCAGATTTAACCATTAAGACAGCTGACATGCCTTGTAGTTTATTAGATAAACAAGAATTTGAGCAACAAATAAAACAGTTGTTAAATTTAAAAGTAATTAGACCATCTAAGTCTAAACATAGATCAGCAGCATTTATTGTAAGAAAACATTCAGAACTAAAGAGAGGTAAGACTAGAATAGTTTATAATTACAAGAGATTAAATGATAATACATATGAAGATAGTTATAAGTTACCAAATAAGGATGAGCTTATAAATAAAATTCAAGAAAGTATATATTTTAGCAAATTTAATTGTAAATTAGGATGTCGGCAAATACGATTAGCAGAAGAATCAATTGAGTGGACAACTTTTACTTGTCCAGAAGAACATTTTGAGTGACTTGTTATGCCATTTGGACTTAAAAATGCTCCATCGATCTTTCAAAGAAAGATGGATCAAATTTTCAAAAAATATGATAAATTTTGTAGCGTTTATATAGATGATATTTTAGTACATAGTAAAAATAGAAATGAACATAGGAAACACTTAGAGATAGTCTTACAAGAATTTATTAATAATAGGATTGTGATTAGCAAAAATAAAATAGCGTTAGAAAAGCAAGATATAGAATTTTTAGGAATGCATATCAAGTCAGGTACGATACAATTACAAGATCCTATAGCTATAAAGGTTTTAGAATTTCCAGATAAGTTAGAAGATAAGAAATAGTTACAAGCATTTTTAGGATTGTTAAATTATGCAAGAAATTTTATCCCTGATTTAGGAAGAAAAATAGCAGTATTACATAGTAAAACTAGCAAAACTGGACAAAAGTATTTTAATAGTGAAGATATTAAATTAGTTCAAAAAGTAAAGGAAGAAATTACTAAACTTTAAGCCATTAACATTACCATTAGATAATAGTTACAAAATAGTTGAAACAGATGCTTCATCATTAGAATAGGCATGTATACTATACCAGAAAAAGCATAAGGAGTTACCAAAGTTACCAATGTCTGACGAACAAGTTTGTAGATATTCATTAGGAAAATTTAGTGATGTACAATCAAGATTACCCTCAACGGATTTAGCAATTTTAGGAATAATTAATTCACTTGAAACATTCTCTTTATTTTTACATAATGAAATATTTATGATTAGAACAAATTGTCAAAATATAGTTTCTCATTATAACAAAATACATGTTAATAAACAGGCGGCCCGAATATGGGTTAATTTTGTTGATTCAATTATAGGAAATAGTTTTAAACCAATTTTTGAACATATAAAAGGTAATGACAATACATTAGCTGATATCTTATCAAGATTAATTTGTTGAACAAGTATGGAATATCGTGGACCAGCATCTTCAAATAGCACAAGACCACAAGGCAGAAGAACACCTTTCAATAGCATAATGATGCATCATGGACGTCCACCATTCAATGGATTTCAAAATACCAGACCAGTATCACCACCAGTACCAACTTTCAACTTTAATGGCAATATTGTTGAAGGAATCAGAAATCCAACTATGAGGTATAGGTAAAGGGTACCAAGGCTTTCTGATAGGCAGCATGTTCTCCTAGATAATTTTTGGGATATCCAAATCAAACAGCCAAGCATGAGGCTAGGCCATGAAAAATTAATTAGAGCCTTAGAACAAGAGTTTGATAATTTCAATTTTAATTTCCATCAAAGCCAGCAACATATTCATTCTCTTGAGCACAACCTTCAAGTTATCTCTAGGGACCATGAGTCATTACTTAGTAAGTTTACCAAAATGAACTAAGAACTCCAATCTCTTAGAATGCAGCAGAAGGCAAGTGACACTCTGAAGAGAGAATTGAAAATAAGTTTGGAAACTGATCAGCATAAGAATAAAGAAAAATAGGTTATTAAACCTATAGAACAAGAGGCTAATGAGCTCATAGAAAAGATTAAGATCGAGCTCTTAGAAGAAGACATTGACATGGAGCAGCATCAAAATAATGAGCAGCATCAGCATCAGCATCTGAAGGGCAAAGATAAACAAGAAAAATATGAAAATCTTCTTAGGAATTTACCTTTAGACTTAATATTAGATGATATTTTATTAGAAGAAATTTCAAAAGCAAAATTAAAAATAATGCCATCAAACATGCAGAATGAGATCCTGGGCAGAGCATCAAAGTCTATGAAAGAATTACAATTACAATTACGATGTGCTTTGTATCAGTCTATCTTTGATCCAAAACCAGGGATGGATATTATTACAAAGATGTATCCACCATGTCTTTGTGATAGTACATAGAGTTGTAATTGCAAACCAGAGGTTAGAATAGCTGTAGCCATGATTAACATGAGAGATTTTAGACCATGGCATTTTAGTTATGAGCATCAGAAAAAACATAATGTGGTAGAAGTTACCCCTGCCTTACTATTAGAGTTTGGCTATCTTGATAAAATCTTTATTAACCATATCTCTCAACTAGAATTATTCCCTGAAAAACTTACAAAAGTAACAGAAGATTATCTAGAACAGTGGAAAGAAATGTGCATAAGTTTTATCAGTAGTCCTCCATATTAGTGTGCACATATGCATAAGGAGAAAGCTAGACATATAGCCATGATTAATGAAGATTCCTTTAGGCTATCCCCTATCTTTTCACATAGGTGGACTCCTTCATACAAAAATATTCTAAAATATAGAGGGATCCAAATGTTTGCCTTAGACGAGTTTGAAGATTTAAGGTATGATATATTATTAGTAGCAGAAGAAGAAGAAATGCATATTTACAGTAAAACAAAGCTCAGTCATCAGCCATACTGGAAGCCTCAAATTTTCAAAGAAGAAACAACAAGCATGTATTACAAGGTGAAAGAAGAGAGAGAGAGATGCAGAGCTAGTAGAAGACGAGGAATAGTATTGGAATATTTTGACAGAAGAGCTGCATAGCATCGACAACATGATGGAAGCATAAAGATTTGGCAGCAAATTAGCATAAGTTGAATAACATCATGTATTTCTAGACAGAAATGTCAACATCATTGTGGACCACTTATAATGGCATAAGAGTAAATAAATAAAAGGACTTGACCCATTATGGTCTTTTCATATGCAAAATGTCCTTTTGATTAAGAATGAATAATGTCAGGCCCTTTTCTTTAAAACTCTCAACTAATTACTCCCTTGGCTGTTGTAACTGAATTTTTGTGTTTTCTTTTTTTAAAAAGGTTACTTATGAAATGGTTTAAATGTTATGGGCTTTTGACACGCCCCGATCCCGATGTCATCTGGACATCGGGATGGTCACGTGCTGGCCGACACCCGAGGGTGACGAAAGCCATTTAGAATGCATGAGAACAAGAATGAGAGAAAATTAAATATAATTAATATGCAAAAAGGAACGTGTTCAGAGCATACAACTAATTTACAATACTAAAAGGAAGAATATACAATTGAATGAACAAGGAAATGGGTCCTACACCGAGAGGACTCGTAGATGCCGATGCGAAGTGCCTTGACGCCGAGATTATATGCCTCGATTCTAAGTCTTGATGGGGGCGCAAAACAAACATGAGTGGACCAAGTTGATATATATATAATAAAACAGTTATCAACATACTAACCCCTAGGTTTTATGAAAACTCAATAGCATAATATAATAATAGGTTTTCTGAAAATTCTAGCATGCCATAAAACCTTTCATAAAACATATCTCGCATATAGTGTGCTAACTAGTGGTATTAGTATCAGTAACAGTATCAGAACCCTTCATTAGCCAAACATGCATATCTATCACTTGCCAAACAGGCATAACAGTATCATTTGCCAAACATGCATGTATATTGGCATATCAGTATCATTTGCCAAACAGGCATGTATATCATTTGCCAAACAGGCCCAACCTACGCCCAACACGAAGCCAATATCAATAACATTGCCAAACAGGCATATAGCGACCACTAGGTACGCACAAAACGTTGAACATAATCTTTTTATGAACATAGGTACATATATCTCAAAATCATCTTCATAGTATAAAGTCATCCATCATCTATACTATAAAGAAGTGTGTGAAAATATGTTCTAAATAGTATATCGTCATCCATCAAATATCCTACAAAGAGCATGGTTTTGATAGAAAATATGGTATTCCAAAATAAGCTCAGTATAGCATGATAATCAATTTCTCATAAAACGTTCACAAAACGTAATCATTAAATCATGCTTTTCTTGTATGCATTTGTATTATTAAAACATGTATTTTAGAAGGGGTCTACTCACAGTACTTCACCGTCAAAAGTTGCGCTGCTAGCGAAGATAGAAACCCCACAATATGTGCACCTAAGCACATAAAGGGTACACTTAGTCAAACTCTATTCAAAAGATTTAATTTGGAAAAACGGACGTTGGAAACGAGCCCAGGACATTGAAATTAACCTAGGAAGGGTCTCGAACGAAACCCAAAAAAGTCAACCCGAAAAGTCAACATTGACCGTTGACAAGTCAAAGTCAACAGTCAACGGTCAACGGGTCGGGTCCGTCAGAGTCAACCAGATCAACCAGTTTGGTCAAACCGGGTCGGGCCGAATTAGGGTTTGGGCCTTAGGGTTTAGGCAGTTTGGTTGGGCCGGATGAGCTTAGGGTTTAAATGGAGTGGGCTTAGGGCCCTAGTTCAAAAAGCCCGAAGGCCTTATGCCTAATAGCAACTCCAGCGGATGCTGGTTGCTCGGGCAGAAGGGGAGGAGAAAGGGCCTGAGGGCCGGTGGGAGCAGCTCCAGCAGGGAAGGGCCCGAGTGAGGGTGGGAGCCCCAGCGAAGGGGGGGTGGGAAATCGACGGGCCTGTGGCCCGAGGCCTTTGTAATATTTTATTTTTTTTGTGTCAGAAAGAGAGAGAGAGAGGGTTTTTTATTATTTAAACAAACAAAAAAAACTATTATTTTAATTGCTTATTGCCAGGGAGAAGGGTTCCAAGGGTGGAGATGTAAATGGCAATTACTGTTCATTAATGGTAGTTACTATTCATTTAAGGCAGTTACTGTTTAATAGGGTGGATTGAATAGTGGATTGCCAGGGGGAAGGGCTCCATGGGTGGAATTGCTTTAAGGGTTTTGGGTTCTAAAGAGGACGGGCCGAAGGCCCTAATTAAAATGGCCCAAGGCTTTTGGGTTTTAAGAAATAAAAACAAATAAAATTAAAATGGGAATGGGTTTGGTTCTAAAACGGCCTGGGCTTGGGTGAAGGCCCAAAGCCTTGGGTTTTTCACACGGCCTGAAAGGCCTCTTGCAACGGGGTGTTCGCCGAAACTTTCCCAGCTTCGGTCGACTACAAACATGGACCATAGACTCCAATCTAAGTACCAACACGTAGAGGAAAACGAGGGGAGTGAGGTTATACCATTGGTTCGTTATGGAACGGCCGGTGGTGGTCGAAAATCTTGCTCGAAGGGTCACGGGTGTGCCAGGATTTTTCCTGGGCTTCTGATCTTCGCTGAGCTTCACCGAGACCAAGGTGATGGAATGGAGGTCACCGTGGGTCGTGGTGTTCTGGCACCGTCGCTGGTGTGACACCTGGTTGTGCGTGAGTGTGTGAGTATGAGTGTAGGCTCACGGAAGGAAGAGAGGGAGAGAGATGAGAGTGATTGCAGAGAGAGAAAAGAGAGGTCTCGGGGTGGGGGAAAGAGAAGAAGAGATGGGGTGTGTTAGGGATTTGCCAGATGGCAAGTGGTGAATAGAAAAGAAATCCCCATTGTAGATCCGGATTGGGTAGGTAAGTGGGGACCAAAATGCAACATTTCCAAACTTTTAGGGACCAATTGAAATTGTACAATAATAAAAGGGGGTGGGGTTTAACAGCTTTTGCTTGAACTCTGATATTTATTTTGTTATTAGTTTTAGAGGCATTGTGTATCTTAAAGAGACAGGAGAATTGTTGTGTTCTGAGAATTGAGCATACAACTCTCATGTGTTTTTTAAGATTCACGGTGCTGTCGTGTTACAGTTTTGGGTCGTAACAGAAAAAATTGTAACATCTCACATCGACCAACAGAGAGAGGGTGATGTGCCTTATATGAACATGCCCACCTCCATATAGCACGAGGCCTTTTGGGAGCTCACTGGCTTTGGAGTTCATCGGAACTCCTAAGTTAAGCGAGTTTGGGCGAGAGCATTCCTAGGATGGGTGACCCACTGGGAAGTTTTCGTGTGAGTTCCCAAAAACAAAATCGTTAGGACGTGGCCTAAAGCGGACAATAGCGTGCTACGGCAGAGCCGATCTGGGATGTGACATCTCACATCGACCAACGGAGAAGTGGTGATGTGTCTTATGTACATGTCCACCTCCATATAGCACGAGGCCTTTTGGGAGCTCACTGGCTTCAGAGTTCATCGGAACTCCGAAGTTAAGCGAGTTCGGACGAGAGCATTCCTAGGATGGGTAACCCACTGGGAAGTTCTGGTGTGAGTTCCAAGAAACAAAATCGTAAGGGCGTGGCCCAAAGTGGACAATTTCGTAGCCATCCTAGGATCGCTTTCGCCCGAACTCGTTTAACTATGGAGTTCTCTTGAGATCCGTAGCCAGTGAGTCCTAAAAATGTCTCGTGCTATATGGAGGTGGGCATGTACATATAAGGCACATCACCCCCTCTCCGTTGATCAATGTGGGATGTTACAATCCACCCCCTTTAGGGGCCCGACGTACTCATCGGCACACTTGCACCACACGGCAGAGTGGCACTGATACCATTATGTCACATCCCAGACCGGCTCCGCCGTAGCACGATATTGTCCGTTTTGGGTCACGCCCTCACGGTTTTGTTTTTAGGTTTCGGAACGAGAACTTCCCAAAGGGTCACCCATCCTGGGATCGCTCTCGCCTGAAATCGCTTAACTATGGAGTTTTCATGGGATCCGTAGCCAGTGAGTCCCCAAAAGGCCTCATGCTATATGGAAGTGAGCATGTACATATAAGGCACATCACCCCTTCTTCGTTGGTCGATGTGGGATGTTATGTCGGGCCCCTAAGAGGGGTGTATTGTAACATCCCACATCGACAAACGGAGAGAGGATGATGTACCTTATATGTATATGCCCACCTCTATGTAGCACGAGGCATTTTGGGAACTCACTGGCTTCAGATTCCACCGGAACTCTGAAATTAAGCGAGTTTGGGCGAGAGCAATCCCAACGTGAATTGGGTGTTTCTTTCTTTTCGTTTTGGGATTGTTTGGTTTGTGGCACTTTTTTTTGAAAATTGAAAGATTTTGGGGATTGCGGTTTTTGCAAAAGTCAGAAATTTGAGAAACTCCGTCATCTTCTCCGGAGATTTAACCCAATTTTTATTTTTATTTTTTTAATTTTTAATTTTCACGTGGACCCCTTAATGACACGTGGCGCTCAGTCATTATTCACATGGGCGCCACGTCATTAGTTAACGGGATATTTCACAGCCAGACTAACGGATGTACGAGACTGTCCCAAAATTAACACTTTAGGTATGACTCTGGGACGAAAAAATTTCATGTACCAAATGTTGAAAATCACGAAACTTGATAGTAGTAAAATGAGATTTACCCATATTTTAAATACTACACGTTAAGTGTTGCATTCTCTGTATGAAACACTTCACAAACTACTTTTTCATTCAAAGTAATATTAAATATCCAACAGTGCTAGTTGAAGTAAATATTTTTTTGCCAATTCTCAATTAAGATGATGTACCTTCATTTTTACATTCTGTCTTCGTCCATTATTGATACAGTTAGTTTGATGAACAAAAGGATCAAGTGACAGTTGAGCGAATTTTGCGGGTTGAATTTTTGGATGCAGAGCACTCGGGTCATGTAAGTGCCTTGTGTGATGGTACATGTGTTTTCATCTAGTAGAATTTTTTGTTTTTTATTCCAGTATTGACATTAGGCTCTGAAAAAACTAAACAGACAGTTCTGCCAAAAAAGGTGACAACGCACAACCACCAATAAATAACTTACAAGAACAACGAAAATGATTTAATCAACATAAAAAACGAAAATGAATATATATTGAGTAAGTAAAAGGGAATAGTTATACCTCTTTGTGCATCCTCGTCATTCGTTGTACTCAACACTATTCCCTGCAGAACAACAAACCATCGTATGAAATAACAAAAAATTGCATGCACATAGAGAGGGAGAGAGAGAGAGAGAGAGAGAGAGAGAAATAGCCCCTTCGATAGGGAGGGAGGGACCGATTGAAAGGGAGAGAGAGGAGGTGAGAGAGAGAGGGGAGAGAGAAGGAGAGAGAGAGGGAGAGAGAGAGAGAGAGAGAGAAATAGCCCCTTCGATAGGGAGGGATGGACCGATTGAAAGGGAGAGAGAGGAGGTGAGAGAGAGAGAGAAATAGCCCCTTCGATAGGGAGGGAGGGACCGATTGAAAGGGAGAGAGAGGGGAGAGAGAGAGAGAGGGAGAGAGAGAGAGAAATAGCCCCTTCGATAGGGAGGGAGGGACCGATTGAAAGGGGGAGAGAGGAGGTGAGAGAGAGAGAGAGAAATAGCCCCTTCGATAGGGAGGGAGGGACCGATTGAAAGGGAGAGAGAGGGGAGAGAGAGAGAGAGAAATAGCCCCTTCGATAGGGAGGGAGGGACCGATTGAAAGGGAGAGAGAGGAGGTGAGAGAGAGAGAGAGAGAGAGAAATAGGCCCTTCGATAGGGAGGGAGGGGCCGATTGAAAGGGAAAGAGAGGAGGTGAGAGAGAGAGAGAGAGAGAGAGAGAGAGAGAGGGAGAGAAATAGGCCCTTCGATAGGGAGGGAGGGGCCGATTGAAAGGGAGAGAGAGGAGGTGAGTCGGTGAGTAAATGAAGGGATAATGAAAGAGGAGGTGAGTGGTTGTGGGTGGGGCTAGGTTAATCAATATGAATGAAGAAAGGTTAATGAGAGAGGAGAATAGTGGTTGTGGATGGGACCAGGTTAATGAATATATAGTGTCAATGAGAGAGGAAAGGAAGTCATTGATAAGTTGATCATGGTTTACGTATGCAATTGATCAGTTGTTGTAGAAAGTTAATATTGAATAAAGTTGATTTTGCATTATACAACTAAGCATATGTGCATGCTCACAACTATAGAAGGAAAGGAGGGTCATTGACACAGATAATCTTTAGATCCGATTTAACATAAGTGAGAGCGATGTCGAGTACAGAAGTGAAAAATAATGTGCACAGGGCTGTGGACCTCCTCCTGCTATCGACATCAGTGGCAACCAGCAAGGAGGCATCAAGGGTAATAACATTGCCCACAAGCAAGGAAACGTCGGTAACTTTGGAAACAATTGAATAGGCCCTTAAGAGCCGATCCTAAATATGAGGGATTTAACCTCGTTGCATGCATGATTGCAATTAATGGGTAATGTTAGGGAGACTAAATTTGGAGACAAAGTTTTGAAAACTAAAGGACATGGAAGTTTATGATTGGTTTATTACTTAAACGTTGATAAACGTGCTTATTCTTATTGGTAACACATCATTTAATTTGCAAATTTAGTCTCCCTAACATTACCATTAAACATAGGGGTGTGCTATCCACACACCCCATTTTACTTCTCACACACCTCTTGATAATTTCTGTCTGTTGATCTTCTTCAATTCATCCGATCCGACGGCTGAAAATTAAAAATGTGTGTGAGAAGTAAAATGGAGTGTGTGGATATCACAACCCTAAACATATTGTAAAAGAGTAGATCCAAAATCCGAGGTTTATAGCAAGACCTCTTAATTTGTGTGTAATATTGTTACTATAATAAATTACTGATGTTTGGCTAAAGGTCAACAAAATCTTTACTAATTAACCATATATCAATCGCCAATTTCGTGTTGGACATAATCAATGAAATATTTATAATAATTATTCATAGGTCAATGAAGCATAATAACTATTATATCCTTCTCTTTTCTCTTTATTTTATTTATAGAATTTCTCTTCCAAGAAATCCCAAAATTCCCAAATCCTAAAGCTATAGAAAACCTAGTTTTCAACTGTCCACTTCGTTAATTGATTCAATTTCAAAAGAAAGAAATGTAAAAATAAAATAAAAAAGAGTTAAGAAATGGACAGTGCATTCTAGTGTCTAAATCAAAATGTTAAAAAAAAAAATTATTAAGAAATGAACAGTGCATTCTAGTGTCTAAATCAAAATGTAAAAACCTGAATAGGAAACGAACATTTCATTACAATGTTTGAATCCAAAATGTAAATATCTTAACTAGGAAACGGTCTTAATCGAAATGCAAAAATTGGAGTCGGGCGAGGTGTGAACCGTATGAGCATGTGAGCGTCTGAATTTAAATGTAAAACCAGAATTAGGAGGGGGTGGCCAACAACATAGAGATAGAGAGAGAAGATAGATACATGTAATTGTGAGATGTGTGTTGTCTCACCTCATTGTGCCTTTATTTATAGTAGTAAAGAAGGTAAATTCCTTATCCCAATATGATTACAACCCTAATAGGATAATATCTAATATGAGAGATATGATAGAATCTACTAAGGATATCCCAGATATGATAGGATTTACAAAATTACAATCTTTGCCGCTACATTATTGTCTTTAACAATTATTATATCACATTAAATACTATATCATTTTTAGTCATTAACATATTCAAAGCAATTTATATATAAAAGTTTACCAAACACTCAATCATTGCTTTTTTTTATATATATTATTAAAAACACTTTTACCTCCTCCCTATTCCTTTCCTCTGATTTTAGGCACTGAGAACTGCTCTTGACGCTGGAAAAAGATCTCGGAATGCCGAATTGAGTTGTTATCAATGGGAATGGGCCTTATCAATACAACAATACTATAGTTCCCAGTGGAATTCAGTTTGAAACCATCAATTCTATGCACTGCCTGTCTCTTTTTGATAGATTGAAGCATATTTTTCCCCATAGAGATCATTAGTGTCGATTTAGGATTTCCTAGTTTACAGAATGGGAGACATGAAATGGTGAAACATGTGGTGCGATATTATTACTTGTGTGACGTATTTTTGTATTCTCTTGAATTTCTTTGACATGTCAGGGGTTCAAATGCAGCTGAATTCATGGCACAAATTGTCCAATCCTTCCTTCATGGAATTGGACTATCAAGCTAGAGGCAAAAACTGTACATGGAATGCTAGTTTTACAGGTAGAGCGGTTGAGAAGAATATCTTAAAAACTTGATGACTCTAAGTTAAGTTCTTGACTGCATTTCCTCCATTCTTTGTATATGCAATGCTAATTGATGATTGTAACTTAAGTTCTTGACTGTATTTGCTCCATTCTTTGTATATGCAATGCTAATTGATGATTGTAAGTTAAGTTCTTGACTCCATTGCTCCATTCTTTGCATATGCAATGCTAATTTTGCACAACATGCTCTTGTTGGAGTAAGTTCTGTATATCTGTTCAAGTCTTTGGTGGCTAATTTTTTGCTTCAAGTTTTGTATATTTATTGACTTTTCTTAGTTGAGATCAAATGTATATTTCCACCTATAGCAGCACAAGTTTTTTTTTTTTTTTTTTAAACTTTTTTTG
>VIEB01000017.1:924151-948811 GCA_006547085.1 Malus baccata
TTTTTTTTTTTTTTTTAAACTTCTTTTGATCGATTCAGTTATGTCTATGCACAGCTGAGGGTCATAGCATTGGTCAACATTTCACTCCCTAAGTCCTCTCTTTGGAGGTGTTCAAAGAAATGTGAAGTCTTCAAGTGACAATGACCCATATGTCTATGCAGAGATGAGGCTCAAATCACTAAGGTTAGTATTTCACTCTCTAAGTCCTCTCTTTGGAGGTGTTCAAAGAAATGTTAAGTCTTCAAGCGACAATATCCTTGCATTTTTGGATGTAGAGCACCTGGGTCATGTAAGTTGCCTTGTGTGGTACTTGTATTTTAATCTAGTAGAAAATATTTTTCTTTCCAGCATTGACATTATAGCTTTGGAAAAACTGAACAGACACTGCGCCTGTGCACAATCTTTTCCACTTGTTTTCTTCTGCCAAAAAAGGTAACAACGCACGAGAACCACAAATAAATAACTTACAAGAGCAACGAAAATGAAATATTTAATCAGCATAAAAAACTGAATATATATTAATTGAGAAAAGGGGAAGGGTTATACATCTTTGTGCATCCTCCTCATTTGTTGTACTCAACACTTTTCTCTGCAGAACAACAATCCATCTATGAAATAACAAAAAATTGCATGTAGGGGAAGAGAGAGAGCTAGAGATTTCAATTCCGGGAGAGGCTCCACCAGAAATCAGCTTTCTCTATCCAGAATACCCTTATCTTCTTCTCTCTTCCACCACTAACGAAGAAAGGTTAATGAGATAGGAGGATAGTAGTTGTGGATGGGGTCAGGTTAATGAATATGAAGTACTAATGAGAAAGGAGGTTAGTAGTTGTGGGTGGAAAATTTATAGGAAATGGTGATGACGTCATTTTTCTGATTTTGAAGATAGAGCAGTGAGTTTAGATATTTTGAGTTGAGCTTAAATCTGTGAGCATACCATGTGCATATTGTGTACATGTCGTGTACATACAGTACTATACAAGCAAGCTTAATACAAATAGAGAGAACGAGTTCGCATAACAATTTCGTCCATATCCTTTTCTTTTCCTTATTTCCGCTTTGATTTCTCTCTTTTGCCTCAAATTTGTCTTTTCTCCAAAAGCCAACTAAACTTTATAATTGCAGCCAAAGCCAAACCCTATTTTAATGCTTATAAATTTGGATCGAGACAGGGAGAAGACAAAAGAAATAAAAATATAAATATAAATAAGAGAAATGATAAATAATAAAAAATAAAGGTTAACAAAAATCAAAATTTGCCCCATTTTTTACCTGCATGGAGGACAAATGAATCCCAAATTCCCAATTCCCAAATTCCTTGTTTCTGACGGAGGGATAAGAGAAATGATAAATAATAAATAATAAAGGTTAACAAAAATCAAAATTTGCCCCATTTTCTACCTGCATGGAGGACAAATGAATCCCAAATTCCTTGTTTCTGAGGGAGGGAGGGAAGGGGGAGAGAGATTGTGGAGGCCCATTAAAAACCCAACTACCTGTAGAATTATCAGAGAGACGGGGCCATACGACCCACTTTCAACAACACCGATAATGTTCCTAATTTGGTAATTACCACCTGCACAATCCGTCAGGTGTGAGGTTTTATCACAAAAGGTCTCTGTGTTAGTTAGAGTGAGGTTAAAATATTTAAACTATTACTTTTCTTTTTGTGGCTGATGTAGGATTCAACACACCCCCTCGCGTGAAACCCAATTAGTGGGTCACGTGTGGGAAATCCACACATCAACAACCACGTGGAGCTAAGGGGACTCACCCTACATGTGGGGACAAGGGACCCACCATCATCGCGTGGGGCCAAGATGACCCACCCATCACCACTACTACAATATTAGCTTTAGGTGTCGGACGATTCTGGCGGTTAATAAGTCATTCTGACGGATAAAAGATATCCGACACATAATTTATTTACTGTCGGATTAAAGTTACTTTCTGTCGAATATATCCGACAGAAATTCCTGGCGGATTTTTCTTGGCGGATTTAACCCTTAGTATTTTTTAATTTTTTTTATAATATTTTCAACATATTCTGGCGGTTTTTAAGTTAATTGTGGAGGTTATAACCGACAGAAATTGACTATTATATTATTTTAGTTTCTGGTGGTTATTATTTTATTATTATGACGGTTATAACCGACAGAAATTGACTATTATATTATTTAAAATGTTATGTTGATTTAAAATAAATAAACAAATGGTTTAAATATTTTTTTTTCACTCACGGTCTCGTTACCTAATCTCTGAATGTTTTTTTTTTTGAGACTTTTTACACATGCTATCTCGGAGTATATACAAACATATTTGACAGTTAGATCATTGAAACTAGTTTCATAGAATGCATATCCTATCAAATTGATAGATTTAACAAACACTTAAGAGTTAATGTTATACTTCCATTAAGTATAAAAAATTATCCATTAGTGTAAATATTTTAAATTGAATATCGAATTTGTTCAATGCATTCTTATAGGGTCGAGGAGTGTAGCTGTAAAAAATCATCAAAATTGGAGTTAAAATAATCGTTAAATTGTGATTTTTCGTTTATAACCATCGAAAACTTTTGTTCTGTTACCTAATCTCTGAATGTTTGTTTTTTGTGATTTTTTAGGTATGCGATCTTGGAGTATATACAAACATATTTGACGGTTGGATCGTTGAAAATAGTTTCGTAGAATGCATATCCTATCAAATTGATAGATTTAACAAACACTTAAGAGTTAATGTTATACTTCCATTAAGTATAAAAAATTATCCACTAGTGTAAATATTTTAAATTGAAGATCGAATTTGTTCCATGCATTCTTATAGGGTCGAGGAGTGTAGTTGTAAAAAAATCATCAAAATTGGAGCTAAAATAACCGTTAAATTATGATTTGTCGTTTATAACCGTCGAAAACTTTTGTTCTGTTACCCAATCTCTGAATGTTTGTTTTTTGTGATTTTTTAGTTATGCGATCTCGAAGTATATACAAACATATTTGACTATTGAATCGTTGAAACTAGTTTCGTAGAATGCATATCCTATCAAATTGATAGATTTAACAAACACTAAAGAGTTAATGTTATACTTCCATTAAGTATAAAAAATTATCCACTAGTGTAAATATTTTAAATTGAAGATCGAATTTATTCAATACATTCTTATAGGGTTAAGGAGTGTAGCTGTAAAAAATCATCAAAATCAGAGCTAAAATAACCGTTAAATTGTGATTTTTCGTTTATAACCATCGAAAACTTTTGTTCTGTTACCTAATCTCTGAGTGTTTGTTTTTTGTGATTTTTTAGGTATGCGATCTCGGAGTATATGCAAACATATTTGACAGTTGGATCGTTCAAACTAGTTTCATAGAATGCATATCCTATCAAATTGATAGATTTAACAAACACTTAAGGGTTAATGTTATACTTCCATTAAGTTAAAAATATGATTTATCCACTAGTGTAAATATTTTAAATTGAAGATCGAATTCATTCATTGCATTCTTATAGGATCAAGGAGTGTAGTTGCAAAAAAATCATCAAAATCGGAGCTAAAACAACCGTTAAATTGTGATTTTTCATTTATAACCATCGAAAACTTTTGTTCCGTTACCTAGTCTCTGAATGTTTGTTTTTTACGATTTTTTACGTATGTGATCTTGGAGTGTGTACAAACAAGTTTGACGGTTGGATTGTTGAAAAATGTTTCATAGACTGCGTATCACATCAAAACGGTAGATTAAACCAACACTTAGAGTTAATATTATACTTCTATTAAGTATAAAATAAGATTTTGTGGTATCAACTAGTGTAAATATTTTAAATTGAAGATCAAATTCGTTCATTGCGTTCTTATAGGGTCGAGGAGTGTAGCTGTAAAAAAAATCATCAAAACCAGAGCTAAAATAACCGTATAATTGTGATTTTTCGTTTATAACCGTCGAAAACTTTTGTTCCGTTACCTAATCTCTGAACGTTTGTTTTTTGTGATTTTTTACGTAAGTGATCTCGGAGTGTGTACAAACAAGTTTGACGGTTAGATCATTGAAAAAAATTTCGTATAATGTGTATTACATCAAAATTGAGGAGTGTAGCAAAATTGAGTGGCATTCTATTATTTATATAATTGATTAATTTTAGTAAGATAATATTTCATTTTGTTGTTGTTGTATGGGAACAGTAGGGTGATTTCCAAACAATTTTTTTTTTTTGAAATTTTCAGATCATCATCATAATTTAAAATTTCTAAGTTTCGGATAGTTGTACATCAATCTTTGTGCTTCTGTATATGCAATTCAATAATATTTGGTAAATATTTTATGTAGAATTATGATACATTTTGTAGTATATCAGTGTGTGTGTATATATATATATATATATATATATTAGACAAAACATAATAGTATGTATGTTTATAATCAATCTCATGCTCAAAATAAATAAAAATAATAATCAATCACACTCTCATTTTCAAGAAACGAATATAAAAATAATTAACAAAAGATATCCAATTTAACAAAGAACATGGCAAAATATAAAAACTCTCAGTGCATAAATACGAGAACCAAACCCTAGCCGCCTTCATCACTTCCACAATTCCTAGGCTAGCGCGAATTGCAGAGCCCAGGTCCTCTTTTTTTCAGTCATGCAAGGATAGCGCAGCTCATGCATCTCTGATTCCGGAATCTCCACCACCATGGTAAATCTCCGATACCCAACCCACTCTCCCGTCTCTGAATCGAATCATTCGCTGTTAGTTTCTGTCTCCAAAATCTCACTACCTTTTATGGCTTTTTTCAGGCTGACGTTGAGAACAAGCGGCGGCTGAAGTCTCAAAGAAGAGAACATTCAATAAGTTCAGCTTCATGGGCGTCGGTTTGCTCTTCTCGACATGTCCACTGATGAGCTCATCAAGCTCTTCCTTGCCATAGCTCACAGAAGGTAATAAACACATGTCTCGATTCAATTTCTTGGATTGATTTTTGTTGGATTTGTGAATTGGGTTTGAATTGGATTGGATTGTGTGTTGTCTAAAGATTACTTGTTTTCGTGGTGATTGGTGACTGAATTTTAGTTGGGATTCGAAGGTTTAACCCATGCGTCTCTCTGTGTATGCTTTCCAAATTCCAACGAGGAAATCCGACCAAATCTGGATGAGTTTGTAACTGGTGGTGCACAGACTCACCTGAGACCGATTCTATGTAACTAAATACTTCCTTGCATGTGTGTTTTAACTAAAAACCTGGTGAAACTTACATGCCTGCTCTTTGTCCTTCGTTTTCAGAATCCGGCAAGGGAAAACAGACGAACTTCAATGAGTTCGAGATGCATTCTCCCCTCATTTCAACTTCTCTTTACTTAAGTAAGTTTCTGAGGTTTTAGTTGTGCTATGGGGTTGAAAAATAAATTAAAATTTGGGGGTAACTCAACCTCTCCGTCCTCCGCTTCACACTCGGTAACTCTCTCGCTCTCTTTCTCTCTCTTTCTCTGGACTGAGATTTCGATTGTGATGGATTGATGGGTTTTGGGCAGGAATACCTGGGCTAGACGAATCCTATCTACCAAGATGGATTGGATATGGGTTTGGTTCGCTTTTGATTTTGAACCATTTTGTTGGTTCCACTGCAACCCCAGCACAACTTGTAAGAGAATGAAACGTTTTTTCTTGTGTTGTATTTGTTTCAGTTTGTGTTGGAATTTATGTTAATTTTTGTGGGTTTGTGTGTTGCTTCTTCGTCTTCTTCCCCCTTTTCGTTCCCCCCTCTTGCTTCATTTCTTCTGATATTTTCTCTCTCTCTCGCTCTCTTCAAAATCCCACAACAGGTTTCCAAGATCGAGCTCCGGCGAGGTTTCGAATGGGGAATGCAGGGGGCAGAAATAATTTTTTTATTATTATTAACATGTTATTTGTTGGTTTTAACCGACAATAATGATTTTATTTATTTTATAATAAATTCTCTGGCGGTTTTATCCGATAGAATTACTGGCGGTTTTAGAATTTTCTGTCGGTTTTATCCGACAATAATTCTTTTATTTATAATAAATATATATCCTGTCGGTGATAACCGACAGAATTTCTGTCGGTTTTAGAGTATTTTCTGTCGGAAAATTCATTTCCTGACGCAGGCAATTCTGTCGCTTATTATATCCGTCACTGCATCCATTTTCTGTCGGATTTTGCTTAAAATCCGATAGTAATATACAGTTTTTGTCGATTTTTGAACCGCCAGTTATAGATGATTTTGTAGTAGTGCACGTGGCAGTATAGTATAGGCCCTCTCCATGGCTCTGATACCATGTAAAATGATTAGAGAGACGGACCATACGGCCCACTTCCAACAACACCGATATTGTCCCCAACTTGGTAATTACCACTTGCATAATCCGTCAGGTGTGAGATTTTATCACAAAAGGCCTCGGTGTTAGTTAGAGTGGGATTATAATATTTAAACTATTACTTTTCTTTTTGTATGACCGATGTGGGATTCAACACTACCATCCTACTATCACCTTGGTTGTGGAGCACAATGGTTGTGCATGTCCAGCTCAGACTGGATGTTTCTCTCTCTCTTTCTCCTCTCTATTCTTCTTTTTACAAAATGAGAAATGAGGATTAGAATTTTTGGGTGATTAATTTATATGGGAGGACAATTGGGTCATTTCAAGGTGTACTGGTGTAGAAAAAATCTTATTTCTGTCCTATTGTTGTGCATGGCATGTGCGTACTCAGTTTGTCCTATTTCAATCCTAAAATTAAAAAAAAAGGGTCATTTTTAGTAATTTTCTAAAATTTATTCATTATTAAAAGAAAATAAACATTGTAAGAAAATATTTGTATAGTAAAAGTTAGCACCAATGCACCAACTTGAATGCTGAAAATTGCAAGTTACCACCGAAAAGAAATGTAAAAAATATAAAAACTCCGGTTGAAATTCATAATTTGGTTAACCACACTGTTTTTCGTTGTCTACTTCGGTGCATGCAAAGTTAGAAAGGCACTGATTTTCTTTAGGAGCGTAAAGAAGGGTGTTTGCCTCTGCCATTTTATGAGTCTCTTCAATTCCTTTTTGCTACTGCCGTCCCCCGTCCCTCCTCCACACTCGTCCACGGTCCACCCAGTCCTCCCACCCGGGTCCAACCCACCGAACTTACGCATGGTTTACGTATGCATGGTTACGTATGCAATTGATCAGTTTTTCTAGAAAGTTAATATTGAATAAAGTTGATTTTGCATGATACAACTAAGCATATGCGCATGCTCACAACTATAAAAGGAAAGGAGGTCATTAATAAGTTGATCATCAAAGCACACAGATAATATATAGATCCGATTAACATAAGCGAGAGACAATGGACGGTGCCATGCATAGTGGAGGTGTAGGTGGCGGTGGCGGTGGACCTGCTCCTGCTATCAACGTCAGTGGCAACCAGCAAGGAGGCATCAAGGGCAATAACATTGCTGGCACGCAAGGAAACGTCAGTAACTTTGGCAACAACAGTGAATGTCCCAGCAGCGAAGGATATGAACAGAAAAAAAGCGGTGGTGGCGGTGGAGGTGGCGGTGGCGGTGGAACTACTCCTGGTATCAACATCAGTGGCAACCAGCTAGGAGGCATAAAGGGCAATAACCTTGCCGTCAAGCAAGGAGACGTCAGTAACTTTGGCAACAATTGAATAGGCCCTTAAGAGCCGATCCTAAATAAGAGGGATTTAACCTCGTTGCATGCGTGATTGCAATTAAACATATTGTCTAAAATAAGAGCCGATCCAAAATCCGAGGTTTATAGCAAGACCTCTTAATTTGTGTGTAATATTGTTACTATAATAAATTAAGGATATTTAGCTAAAGGTCAACAAAATTTTTACCAATTAACTTGCCTAGTAGTCATACCTAGAAATAAATTAATTGATTCACTCATATTCATAAAGGTTCTAAAAACATAAATCCATTCAATTAATTAAGTATTCGAGAAAATATTTCATAATAATATCCAAAATTTAAAACAAACACCAACAAATTATCCAAAGATAGTGTAAAAGAAAGTGTAAAAGAAACTGTTCAAAACTTAAATCGAAAAACATAAAGGGTTCGGCCACTTAGTGGAATTCGGCCCCAAGGGTTAAAAATTCGACTAAATGTGGTCCATGTCTAAGATTCTAATCTTCCATAGGGGTAACAGTCTCAGAAACCTCCATCTTTGTATCCTCTGGTTCATCTACTTGAACAAAATTTGATTCAAACTTCTTACGACAAAGATGATACTCAACTTCAACCTTCGAGGGAGCACGGCAAACACGGGATCAATGGTCATTTGAACCTCATCGTAGCACATGACTGCATCCATGGTGTCAGGTGCTTTTCCCTTATTTTTGAAGTTCGAGGCCTTGGGAGTGAGGTTAGAACGCTTCTGGGCTCGGTTTCCTCCCTTAGATGGGCCTTGGCTCTATTGACTTTGGTTGGGTGGCTTCTGGCCACCCCTACCACGCCTAGAATTACGATTTGGGCGCTGAGTCTTGCTATGATGTGCTTTAGGCATAACAGTTACACCAGTAGGTCGAGTTTGATGATTCTTTATCAACATCTGATCCTACTTTTCAGTAAAAAGTAAAACAGAGATCAAATCTGAAAACTTAGTGAACTTCTAAGCCATATATTATTGATGCAGGACAATATTGGTCACAGAGAAGGTCGAATAGGTTTTCTCCAGGAGATCCTCTTCGGTTAAGTTCTCGTTACAGAACTTGAGAAGTGATCGGATACAACAAATTTCATAATTATATTCATTCATAGACTTAAAGTCCTTGAAGCGCAAAAGCTGCCAGTCGTGTCTTGCTTCAGGCAAGAATATGTCTCTTTGGTGATCAAAACGATTGGCCAAAACAACCCATAGAGCTCATGGATCTTCCTCAACAAGGTACTAGGTTAGCAGTGCATCATGATTGTGTCTTCGGATGAAGATCATGGCAGTGGCTTTCTCAGCTTCGCCAACCAGGTTATTCGTATTACCTTCAATAGATGCTCGCAAATTCTTATCGGTTAGGTAGACCTTCACATCTTGGACCCACTTGAGGTAGTTTCTTTTGGAGACTACTAAGGCGGTAAAGTCGAGTTTGTTCAAATTCGACATGTCCTTGTCACAAAATAAATGAACGAGAATGTGGTTGATACAATGGAGATAAATCAATCCATTCACATAGAAGTAGAACGTTCGGGTTCTAATAGACATGTATTGGTTTAAATTTACAAGAAAAACTTCGAGTTTTCATGGCTGATGTTTTAAGAAAAACTTCAGGTTTTCAAAGGCATATTTTTCGAAAGCTTCAATTTTCGAAAGATTTATGAACTTCAGGTTCATGTGTACCTGCAAACAAACACAAAAATATACAAATATATGTATGTAGGTCTTCAGGGCCTCCGATAGTAAGAGAATTAAATATTAGATTTTTGTCCAAAAAACAAATATTGGGCGAAAAATTATAAACTCATAGAGCCTAAAAAAGGCAATTATAGCTCGGTGGCCCAAAAATGGACTAAAGTCCACGAGTGGGTTTAACAAATATGTGTCACGGGGTTTAGGCCCAAATCTGGGCTGGACATGAGGCGGGCCGAGCCAAGGTGGAAGGCGGTAGGCCTTCCTAGTAGGTATGGGCTGCTGCAGGCTGGCCCAAGGCGCGGGGGAAAGCAGGAGGCCCATACGAGGGTGCGCTATTGTGCTTTGGGGACACAGATGCACCAGCCACAAGTGATTGGATCTTTTGTATCGCGGTGCACTGGATGCCACAGCAACACGGAGCTGGGATCATGTACAGTGCAGTTAAGTGGGACACCATACTCCAAATGGGCTTGTGTCGTGCAGGCCGAGACGAGGCGGCAGCTGGGCTGCTTCAAGCAGACCCAAAAAAACAAAAATATTTTTGTTTTAAGGTTGCTGGCTTAGAGAGCCGAAGCCCAAGTGGGCTCGAGTCAAGACCAAATGACACCCCGGCCTTGTGCTGGGTACGCTTGCTGGGGAAGAAGACCGACGGCGGCGATGTCATGGTCGGGGAACCTCGGGGCAATTCACAGTACGCTTCAGAACCTTTTTCTAGGTGATGGAGACTAAAATCTCGACATTTCCAATCCAAGAAACCCTCGGATTTGAATTAGGTTTTTCGAAATCCATGGAGATTCATACGAATCTCGCTCAAAACCACGGAAGCGACGACTGCAGGTGGCTGTGCATGGCTGCTGGTCTTGCGTGTGACACCGTGAAAGACTTCGAGGCTGCTGCACAGTTTGGGTTCCGAAAACTTTTTAATTTTTTTTTCAATTCAATTATATGCATATTCAATGTAATTCATGGCAATATTAATTCACATAATTCCACAATTATGAATATAATGCATATATAATTTATGTAGAATATAAAATTTGTAAACGTATAGTTGGATCATACATTATGGTTAATGTTCATGATATCAGGATTGCAAAAATATCGAGATAAAAAATGTTGTTTTAGAAGAACCTGATTTCATGATGATATTGGTGAACAAGTTTAATGCAAAAAATTCCACATTAGATTCATTAGCGCAACAGAGGAGCGTGCTAATAACGTTTTGTGGCCAATTTAATTGACAAAGAGAGAGAGGGGGCGTGACATAGAGAGGGAGAGAGGAGAAATATGTGATATTATTATAGTGTAATTTTCCCTAGCACTTTGATTTATACTAATAAAGAGGAGAAAGTCTTTATCCTCCAAAGAAATACAATTCTAATAGGGAAAAAATAACAAGTAATTAAATCTATTTATGATTGACACAATCACACTTTAACGAGAGAGTGAGAATTGTGGTTGTGGATGGGACCAGGTTAGTGAATATGAAGTGTTAATGAGAGAGGAAAGGAGGTCATTGATAAATTGATCATGGTTTACGTATGCAATTGATCAGTTGTTCTGGAAAGTTAATACAACTAAGCATATGCGCATGCTCACAACTATAAAACGAAAGGAGGTCATGTAAGAACAAGTTTATAACACCTTATTCAAGAATCAAAGATTCATCCAATTGAACCACAGCCAATACAAATTTTGTATTTTAAACAGATATGAGAGTCAAAGTCCTTTGAAACATACCTGCATTATTTGATCCTGATGAAGAAGCCATTGCAGCCTTCTTGCTCAAAACCTTCTCCTCTTTAACGATAAGAAAAGCTCTTCTAATCAATAGGTCTTAGAACTCTACAAGCTTACAATCGCAAGAGCAGGGGTTTGAGCTAGATATGTATATATATAGCATTCCTCTGTCCATTCCCTATCAGAAACGGACTCTTACTCAAAGCTACAAACCAAACAGAATTATGAGACACTATAAAGTTCCAATACCGAGTCTTGTTCCAAAACCAATTAGAACTTCTCTCAATCCTGTTAACCCAAATCATTGAGGATATCTTAACTACTTTAAACAAAAGACTTTTCTATATCAATCTTAAACTATATAACCGGTCCCAACCTATATTTCATACTCACAATCTTACATTCTCCCACTTGAGTATGAAACACAACAACCAGTATTTAAGATTTATAGAAGTGATCACTAAGTCTTATGCAAGCTCTAATCATCCTCTCATATTACAATCATAATGCATCTCAAAATAAGGAACTGAAGAATCTACTATGTACATCACAGTAACCAATTCAACAATTACTACTTATCCAATCTGCAATTAAGAATCGTATAAATCATAACACAGAGCACAAAATGTATAACTCTCACTTGAGTAATACAGCTCTCATAATTCGAACCAAGTCAATGATTTTATCCATTCAACATACCAATAAGCATGCATCAAACAAATCACAAAACTGATTTCTTAGCAAACTTACTTTCATTGAATAAAACTTGTTTTCTGGAACAATTAATCACATTGGAAGAATTGAACACTTATTGAAAACCAAAATAAGCTACTTACTAAACAAAACACTAACTCAAATAAAACTATCTAACTACGAAGACTTGCTGTCTTAATGTCATCAAATTCAAATGAACACTCCAACAGTCTTCCAATTTTGAAACAGTTTACTCCCACTGTTCAAAAGACTCTACCACCCCCACCTTAGCAACATGTCCCTTATATAAATTATTTGGCAAGGCCTTGGTAAGAGGGTCTACGATCATTGCACCAGTAGATAAATACTGAATATCTATTTCCCCCTTCTTGACCATCTCCCTAACTTTAAGAAACTTTACATCCATTAACCTTGAGGCTGAAGTTCTTTTGTTATTCCTTGAGAAAAACACAGCGGCATTGTTATCACAGAACATTCTTATAGGCCTTTTGACTGAATCTACAAGCTTCATATCAGAAATCAAATTTCTGAGTCAAACTGCTTGTTTCATTCCCTCAAAACATGCTACAAACTTAGCTTCCATAGTTGAAGTTGACACAATAGTCTGTTTAGCACTTTTCCAAGACACAGCACATCCACTCAACTTAAAAATGTATCCTCCAGTTGATTTTCTTTCATCCACATCCCCAGCAAGATCAGAATCAGTGAATCCAATCAACTCTAACGGATCACTGTGCCCATAAACCAACATAAACCCCTTGGTTTTCTGCAAATATCTCAACACTTTCTTGGCTGCCACCCAGTGAGCTTCTCCAGGATTTGATTGAAATCTTCCCAAAAGTCCAACAATGAAAGCCAAATCAGGTCTGGTACATATGTTAGCATACATAAGGCTGCCAACTAAAGAAGCATATGGTTTCATCTTCATCAATTTAGTCTCAAGTTCATTTTTAGGACATTGATCGCGAGAGAACATATCACCCTTATTTACTGGAACATCTGCCTTATTGCAACTTTCCATATTAAACCTGTTAAGCACTCTTTCTATATATCCCTTCTGAGATAAACCAAGAAGTTTCTGTCTTCTGTCTCTCACGATTTCAATTCCGAGAACATAGTGAGCTTCCCCAAGATCCTTCATTTCAAAGTTTGAACTCAGCATGCTCTTAGTCTCTTTTAGCAACTGTACATCTGAACTTGCAATCAAAATGTCATCGACATACAAGACCAGAAAAATGAACTTGGATCCCTTGAACTTAAGGTAGATACAATCATCCATCTTGTTTTCAATAAACCCTTGTGAAGTAACTACTTGATCAAATTTCAGAAACCATTGTCTTGAAGCCTGTTTCAAACCATAGATTGATTTATTCAATTTACAGACCATATCCTCTTTCCCCCTTTCAACAAATCCAGGAGGTTGTGACATAAAGATCTCCTCATCAAGTTCACCATTCAAAAATGCAGTTTTGACATCCATCTGATGCAATTCCAGGTCAAAATAAGCTGTCAAGGCCATTATCAGTTGTATTGAGTCCTTGGAAGAAATTGGTGAAAAGGTGTCATTGTAGTCAACACCCTCCCTTTGTGTGAATCCCTTTGCAACTAATCGAGCTTTATATCTCTCAATTCTTCCCTGAGCATCTCTCTTGGTCTTAAATACCCACTTGCAGTTTACTGGTTTAGTGTTATCTGATGGCTTTGCTAAAGACCAAACATTGTTGTTTGCCATTGACTCAAGTTCCTCCACCATTGCTTGCTGCCATAAGACTGCTTGAGTGCTATTGATAGCTTGCTGATAGGTCATAGGATCATCTATATCACCATAATCAAATTATGTTTCTTAAAGATACACATAGTCTTGTGAGATCACAGGTTTCTTGATTCTGTTAGACTTCCTGATCTGTGGTTGTTCAGTCAAATTCTCATTTGTTTGAACATTGAGATTTTGATTTTGAGTCTCTGATCGATTCTCAATGCTTGCTTGATCATTGCTCTCAGCTTCTGCCATATCATCATCAAGATCATCGGCATTTGGGTGAGTTCTTTGCAATACTGGTACTTGATTGTAGGTTAATTGAGAACAACTTTCTGATTGCACCATCTCTTCAAAATCAAATTTTTCATGTGTCATATCTGATACATCTTCATCCTCCAGAAAAATGGCATTGTGAGTTTCTTGAATCCTTGTGTATGCTTGTGTACAATAGAATTTGAAACCCTTTGACTTTTCTGAGTAACCGATGAAATAGCATGTAGTTGTTCTTGGATCCAATTTCTTCTCACTTGGGTTGTAGAATTTTGCTTCAGCTTTGCATCCCCATACATGAAAGTGATTGAAGCTTGGCTTTCTGCCATGCCATAATTCAAAAGGTGTCTTAGGCACGGATTTTGAGGGCACTCGATTTATAATATAGCTTGCAGTTTTCAATGCCTCTCCCCAAAGAAAATTTGGGAGCTTGGATCTTGAAATCATGCTTCTCACCATTTCCATAAGAGTTCTATTCCTCCTTTCTGCCACTCCATTCTGCTGTGGGGTACCAGGAGTGGTATATTGAGCCACAATCCCTTGACTTTCAAGAAAATGAGCAAATGGACCCTTTTGTTGCCCTGCTTCTGTATGCTTGCCAAAGTATTCACCTCCCCTATCTAATCTAACAACTTTAATCACATGGTTTAACTGTTTCTCAACTTCACATTTGAAGACTTTAAAACATTCAAGGACTGCCGATTTCTCACTTATTAGGTAAACATAATTGAATCTGGAGAAGTCATCTATGAAGCTTACAAAATAAGTATTCCCACAAATGGTTTTGACAGGAAATGGCCCACAAATATCTGTGTGAATGACCTCGAGCAATGCATTACTTCTTTTAGCATCTAATTTTCTAGTATTAGTCATCTTGCCCTTGATGCAATCAACACATTCTGCAGCAGTTTTAATGTCTATTGCAGGGATCAAATTCATTTTAGACAACTGAAAAACTCTTTCTTTTGAAATGTGTCCTAGCCTCTTATGCCAAAGTATAAAAGATTGATCAGAAGCATGCATCCTCTTAGTTGCAGTATTCAAAACATGTAAGTCCTCAAACTCTACATTACACTGTATTTTCCAAAGATGGTCATGCTGAAATGCTTTTCCATGTAAAGATCCCCTTTTGAAAAACTTGACACACTCATCATCTCCCACAAAAACATACCCTTGTTTGACCAATTTTGATGCAGAAACAAGATTTCTTCTCATTTTTGGGCACATATAACACATCATTCAGTTGCATTGTAAAACCAGTGTCTAATCTTAGTTTGACAGTGCCTATGGACCCAACAGAAACTTTGGTTCCCTCTCCAACGAAAACATTAAAACTGTTTGTCTTCTTTTGTTCTTTAAAACCATGCAAAGTGTTAGTGATATGCACAGATGCGCCGGTGTCAAACCACCAAGAGTTTGTAGCAATATCAACAAGGTTTCTCTCCTCACAGACATAGACATCAGTTCTACCTTTACATCTCAGCCACTCCTTGAATATTTCACAATCTTTTCTATAGTGACCCTTAGTCTTGCAGTGATGACATCTAATCTTCTCAACACTTTTAGTTCTTACCTTAAATTTATTAGACTTAGAGGAATTGAAACTTTTATCAGGCATAACAGATTTATCATAAGATTGTGGTTTAGAAGATTGACCAACATTGGACTCCTTCTTTCCTTTGGCAACTTGGACAAAATTAACAATTTCAGGCTCCTTTCTCTTTTCTTGTTTCTGTCTGTTCTCTTCTTGCACGCATTGAGCAATGAGTTCATCCACTGTCCAAGTCTTGTCTTGAGTGTTGTAGGACACTTTGAGTTGACTGAATTTGAGCGGCAATGCTTGAAGTATCATAAACACAAGTTGTTTCTCTCCAATATTAACTTCCATGGAGTTAAGTTTTTCAGCTGCATCAGTCATTTTCAGAATGTGATCTCTGATTGATCCTCCACCTTCAAATTTATAAGAAGTCAAGAGGGACATATATTGAGCAATCTCAGCCTTCTCTGATTCTTTAAATTTGTTCTCAATGGTTTGGAGATAATCTTTTGCAAGAGCTGACTTCTTTATTCCACCACGCACAGTGTCTGTCATACCACTTTCTAGTATCGATAGTGCCACTTTGTTGGCCCTGGTCCATCTCTCAAAATCAGCCTTCTCAGCCTTAGTGCTTTTGTCTGTTAAAGCCTTAGGTTGTGGATTGTCAAGAGCAATGTCATACTCATTTAGTGTCAAAAGCAATTCAAGCTCTCTTCTCCATCTTTTGTAATTGCTTCCACCAGTGAGTATTGGCACTGCTGCTAAGTTTAGTGATCTTAGTGAAACTGCATTAGACAACAATGAATTCATCATTATGAATCTTAAAGATTCTTGATTTCAGTCTTTTCACTACCAAACTTATTCATTGAATCAACTTATTGATACATATGATCTTATATTTTAAAGACACACATAGAATAAGCAATTCAACGGGATTCATCAATATCTGCATTAGAGTCACCACAGATTGCACAATATACATATATATAGTCTCTGATATCAGATATATAAGCGGAAGCATCTTTCAAGAACAATCTGTATTACTTTTGACTTATGCCAGATAATCATACATGAATCATGTCAATGTTCTAATCCTAATCCCAAACAGTCTAATAAATTCGAATTTCAAATTCATACCTTTTGTAGTTAACTTTCAAGATTCGTCAATTTCAGCATCTATTTTGACTAAGAATCATGAATCAGAGAAGTAATTAGGAAGAAAATGGTTGATCACAGATGATAAGAGAGAGAGTCCTCTTCGAAGAGCATACCAAGCGACACCGTTTTTCTTTTAATTTTTTATGACTTGTCTAAAGGCTATTTTAACGAAAACGGCACCGTTCTTAACTAAAGGCTCTAAGAACCCTAAGAGCCCAGTTCGAAACCCAGATAATATGTTTTCATGTTTTTTTTTTTTTTTTTTGGTTGAATTCAATGGTTGAACCCTACTGGCTCTGATACCACATGTAAGAACAAGTTTATAACACCTTATTCAAGAATCAAAGATTCATCCAATTGAACCACAGCCAATACAAATTTTGTATTTTAAACAGATATGAGAGTCAAAGTCCTTTGAAACATACCTGCATTATTTGATCCTGATGAAGAAGCCATTGCAGCCTTCTTGCTCAAAACCTTCTCCTCTTTAACGATAAGAAAAGCTCTTCTAATCAATAGGTCTTAGAACTCTACAAGCTTACAATCGCAAGAGCAGGGGTTTGAGCTATATATGTATATATATAGCATTCCTCTGTCCATTCCCTATCAGAACCGGACTCAGACTCAAAGCTACAAACCAAACAGAATTATGAGACACTATAAAGTTCCAATACCGAGTCTTATTCCAAAACCAATTATAACTTCTCTCAATCCTGTTAACCCAAATCATTGAGGATATCTTAACTACTTTAAACAAAAGACTTTTCTACATCAATCTTAAACGATATAACCGGTCCCAACCTATATTTCATACTCACAATCTTACAGGTCATTGATAAGTTGATCATCAAAGCACACAGATAATCTATAGATACGATTTACATAAGTGAGAGCAATATCGAGTACAGAAGCGAAAAACAATGTGAGAGATACTGTCGAGCATGGCATTGACCAGGTGCACAGGGCTGCGGAAGCAGTGGCTTGTCCTTTGGCTCCCCTGGACGGAACCAATGAGAAACCATGTGAATGTCCCAGCAACAAAGGACATGAACAACAACAACAAATAAACCGCGGTGGTGGAGGTGGAGGTGGCGGTGGACATCTTCCTGCTATCAACATCAGTGGCAACCAGCAAGGAGGCATCAAGGGTAATAACATTGCCCCCAAGCAAGGAAACGTCAGTAACTTTGGCAACAATTTAATAGGCCCTTGATAGCTGATCCTAAGTAAGAGGGATTTAACCTCGTTGCATGCATGATTGCAATTAAACATATTGTAAAATAAGAGCGGATCCAAAATCTGAGGTTTATAGCAAGACCTCTTAATTTGTGTGTAACATTGTTACTATAATAAATTAAGGATATTTAGCTAAAGGTCAACAAAATCTTTATTAATTAACCATCTATCAATCGCCAATTTGTCATTTCATCATTCACATATATCACATGCTTTCCAACACCATTTCACAATTACATCAAATATTAGATTTAATGAATCAAATATGCACGATATTATCATTTAACTACGTTAATCAATCAATGAGATAACATATCATTTCATAAATTTAATAAAGGAACTCCACATAATTCTCTACTTGGATTATAAGTAATAACATGGTAAATCTAATTTATACTCACAATGTCTACTATGGGTAATTCCCATTCACTCGAATCTAGGGTTCCGTGCTCACTTTATGGAAATGAGCAAGAGTAGGGATTCCAGACCACTCAACGGAATCCAACTAAAATAGGGTCACATATCGAAATGTACCAAGTATAACTAATCCTTATAACCCTAGGTAGGCAATGATCACCCATCACAGATATACCAAGCATGATCACCCCTAGAATGTGTATGGTCCCCCATTGCAGATATACCAAGCAGAACCATAGGCATAATCTAAGTGTGCAGGCAGTGATCACTTATCACGGATATACTAAGCATGACCACCCTTGAAATACGCATGGTCCCCTATCGCGAATATACCAAGCATGATCACTCCTAGAATGCGTATGGTCCCCCATTGCGGATAAATTAAGCAGAACCATATGCATAGTCTAATAATGTAGGCAATGATCACCTATCGTGGATGTACCAAGCATGATCACTCACAACAGTCCCATATCGCGGATATAACAAGCACGACTATATCCTATAGCTCTAGGTAGTGATCAACCATCGCGGATATACCAAGCACGATCACTCTTAGAATGCGTATGGTCCCCCATTGCGGATAAACCAAGCAAAACCATAGGCATATTCCAATCGTGCATGCAGTGACCATCCATGGCGGATATACCAAGCATGATCACCCCTGAAATACGTATGTGTGAATTTAAAAATTTTTAATGAACACACCTTATCCTATCGAGGATATACCAAGCAGGACCGTCCATGTACCACTGCTACATGGTGCAGTTAGATCAACACACAACCTCCCCTACCTCTACCCCTATGATTTATAACGTAAACTCCTGCATTATTGTCTTCTCACGACCACTAACTATCTTGTTATACCAGCATATAAGTTCTACATAATACTTCTAATAAGATTCTAGGCTCGTATTTCTATACTAGCAATCGTACATTTCGTTCGTATCATCTAGAAATTCAGTAAACATGTATGACACAATAAGGTGCCACTTGCACGTAAATTAAGGTGCACATCATCTGGGATAACTCGCTAACTAAGATAGGCCCGCTAGGCTCCACTTGGTCTCTAGTAATGCTACTTTTAGTACTGAAGAACGTTTTAGAACATCTTGGCCAAAGTCAACCCTAGTAATCCAATATGGAATATCCATCCACCGGATTTCCGATCCGTAAGTTCCAAAAATTCTTAAATATTACGTACAAGAACATACTAAAGTTTGGTGACAATCCAACTATCGAATCATCGTTCGCTACAATGGTCAACTGGTCTTCCTTAATGAAACTAGGTTCAAATGACAAAATTTCACTAATTAGGTGCCAAATAAACCGAGGTATCAAATGTAACCTGGAAGGATCAAGTCATTCCTCGGGCCACGTGCCGCCCTTACTCGTTGGAAAATTGACCTAACTCTAAAAATTCTCAAATTATACCAAAATAAAGATCATGAAGAGAGGAATAAGTTTTATACCTGGGCCGAGGTCCAATTCGACTGGGAAGACGCTTGAAATCGCCTCAATCCACCGGAAACCTTAAAATGGGTGCACTTCAATTCGTCTATTGCTTCGCCGCCCCAAACTTATATGGGTCTTGTTCTTGGCCTCAAGGGGAGTTGAACAATGGTGGTGGTCAACAGAAATACTAGTCGAAATGGCAGATCGTCGGTGTGAAACTCGCGGCTCACCACTTGGTTCTTCTCGAAACTAAGGTCAAACCCCATTGAGTTTGGGTGGAAAATGGAGAGGGAAGTGAGCCAATAATGATTGCAGGTGATAGAGACCTTGAATCGCCTGAAAATTTGAAGAAAATTTGTCGAAAAATGCCCAGAAAATCCAGGTCAAAAACATGTCGAGGGGATCCGGCTGGTGATAGGTCTATCATTTCTCGCATTTCCTCCTCTCTAATTGGTCAATCTCCCTTATTTTCTTTCCCGTATCTCTCATTTTCTTCCTCTCTTATGCTGCCATCTAGCTAATTCTAGTCTTTCTCTTTCTTTTTTTTTTCTTTTTTTTTTATACAATTAAAACGTCTCTAATTTCTTTGTTTCAACTCTGATTCACGAACGATTTTTGCCTACCCTCTCGTATGATCAAACTCTGTCCAATTGTACTTAGTGTGACCTCGTAAGGTCTACGGATTTTTAACGATTACTGACCAAAATGGAAACTTCGTAATTAGTTTAATTAAAATCTAAATTTAATAAAACTCACATAAATTCATGAAAATAATAAAAAATCTCGCTAGTACATAATACGTAATTTACAATAGTGAAATCCAGAAGCGGGATTTCATAGTGTGAGTGATGGAAAAATGGAACGAGGAAATAGACACTACAATGCAGCGTCTGAATCTAAATGTAAAACCAGAATAAGGAAACCGAAACTACAACGAGGTGTCAGCTGAAGTGGGTGCCATTTGTAATGATAGATTTTTGTTTATTTTAAATGCATTTACGTATCATAATAAATGATTTTGATTCGCCACATCACCAAAAAATTTCAGTTTTTATTTGCCATGTCACCATTTAACAGTCAAATTAACGGTTTGACTAACGGATGTATGAAATTGCAACAAAAATGATAAATAATGTATGAGATTGAAATGTTTTAAAGATGTTGTACGAGGTTGTAATAGCACCCAAACCTGAAGGGGTAAAATGTAATTTACCCTTATATTTACCTTTCGATATATATATATATATATATTGTATATGATTCATATATTTCTCAATATATATATACACGTTTCATGCGTTATGCAATTATCATTTGCTATGTGGTATTTGTGAGTCACAGTATCGAAATAAATTAGAAGCAATTAGGATTCTTTAGACCTTAGAAAAGTAAAAAAAGAATATATATATATATATATAATTGGGAATTTTTTTTTCGGCTCACTGTCGTTGCCCTGAAGCCCTTGTTGCTTTTTGGGCATTGCCCACCCCTCAGCCTAACTGATAGTAGCCTTTAATGCTGCTGGGCTTGCCTATTTTGGCCCAAACCTGGAAGCTAGCTTAGGCTGGGCTTCCCTCACCAACGTGCAAGCTTGCCTTCGGCTGGTCCTACATCATGTGCCCTGTTTTGGCCCAAACCAACAACTCTTGTTGCTGGGCTTTATCCCAGGCTCAGCCCAATGGCCTGCAGCCTTGCAACAGGGCCTAGTCCCGCGCCGCAGCTAGCTCATTTTTTACTAGGCTGTGATATTCTTTCGACCTAATGCCCATTTTTGGCATTCCCGCATTATAAATCATACCCAATTTTTTTATTTGGGGTATTATGGTTTACGCCAATTAATTTAATAGAAATGTCACTTGGCCCATCGCCAACCAAAGCTAATATAACCCGTCTGTCATTATTTCGCTTCCACTATTAAACCCGTTTGGTCTTGATCTATTGAATTAATTAAAAATGACTAGCAGTCCATTAATCAGACAATTAATCCAAAATTATTGACCTAAAGATCACTTTTGGACATTAACGATTCAATAATTTATTTTTCTACTTTGAACCGTTGACATCCTTTCGTAGTCCCGAAGCTCTCACACTTGAGTTCCCGAAGCAACTCAAATCCAATACACTTAAATCAGCATATTGTATTCTATGTTCTTCCAGGAACCTCTCCTTTATGAACCAATTGTTCATAAAACTAAATTGAACCTATAGTTTCATATTTCGTACTTTTGAAACCCAAAGTTTTCACTCAAAACTTACCACATGAAACCCGTAGCTTTCATATTTAAATTAAACCTATACATGTCTATAGAACCCGAATGTTCTACGATGTATGTCTGTGGCTTTCCATATGACTAACCACATTCTTTTTGTGCCCTCTGTTTTAGGGACATGTCGAACTTGAACAAGCTCGATTTCACCGCTTTGGAAGTATCTAGAAGAAACTGTCTGAAGTAGGTTCAAGATGTGAAGCTCCATCTTACGTCAAAGAGTCTTCGAGCCACCATCAAGGAACCTATGAACGTCTCCGTCGACGAAGCTCAGAAAGCTACTACTATGATCTTCATTTGAAAACACATCCATGATGCACTGTACACTGAGTATCTCACTGAGGAGGACTTACGCACCTTCTGGCTTGCTTTGGCCGATCACTTCGATCACTAGAAAGATATTTACTTGCCTGAAGCAAGACATGATCGGCATCATTTACACTTCCATGACTTTAAGTTTGTGAACGAATACAACTTTGAATTTTGTAGAATCTGATTGTTGCTTAAGTTTTATAAAGAGGACTTAACCGAAGATGATCTCCTGGATAAGACCAATCCGATCGCTGTTTGGTTTATTTTGTTTTGAATTATGGATAATTATGTTTTATGGATATTATTTCTCGATTAATTAATTGAATGAATCGAATTATATTTATGCATATGACCGATTCAATTAATTTATTTCTAGGTATGACTAGTGGCAATGTTAGTTGTCTGGCTGATAGTGCTAACATGCACACCATCTTGCATGAACAACACTATTTTACTAACTTCATACCTAAAAATGCACCTCTGACAACCCTCTCAGGCTCATTTAACCTGATTGAAAGATACAGAAAAGCCCATATAATGTTGTCTAATGGTACTTAATTAACCTTTAAAGAGGCCTTCTATTCTTCATGTTCCAGAAGATCGCTGCTGAGCTTTAGAGATATTCGAGATAATAAATATCATATCAAAATCATTGAAGAGAATGGTTCTGAATTTCTTTGTATCACTTCTTACGAGTATGGTCAGAAGCGTATTCACGATAAGCTGGAACGTCTCCCAAGTGGGTTGTACATTACAACCATTTGTGATATGATGCGCCGTATCCTCAAATCATCACTTTGCATCATTACCTCCCTACATTGCATTCCTGCCTTGCAAAGCTTGTTCTTTGGAGAAGTTGAACACTCAACCCTCATCTACAAAGATTATTCACAACCCTCATAAGTTTCAAGGGGATATTTGTGGACCTATCCAACCAACATGCAGACCATTTAGATATTTTATGGTGTTGGTTGATGTATTGACACGTTGGTCTAGGGGTAGGTTCAAAAAATGAAAATCGAAAAAAAGGGACTGAACACCGAACCGAAACCAAAGACCCAAAAAAAGATGAACCGCAATAGAAAAAACTGAACCAAACCAAACCAATAAGGTTCGATTTTGGTTTTGGAGGTCCGGAAACCGAACCGAACCGAATCCCTTTACGCTTTATGAATGTATGCCAATGATGTTTCTTTTGTGAAACTTTGTTGCCAAGTTTGAAACTGAGCCCAGGGCTTTTTCAAGGAGCTACTTGGTTCAATTAGGGTCATCTCCCCTCTCTCTCTCTCTCTCTCATCCTCCAGATATCTTCCTTCATTCTTCACCTTAACCTTCATCCATTCTTGATCGGATCATATTTATATATATTTTTACTTCAAATTCTCTCATCTTTTCTTGGTTAGTTCCTTATATTTTTGCTCTATTTACGTTATTTTTGTGTTTATAAGATTTGTTTTGTTTTGTAGAAAGAATAAAGAAAAGAAAAAAATAATAAAAAAATAAAGAAAAGAAAAGAAAAATAAAAATAAACAAGAATCCTAAGAGAGTCAAAAGGAAGAGCACGTGAAAGGATCCAAGGCATGTCCCTTTGCAGCTGGCGTGGGACGGTCCAGGGGGAGGAATCCAAAGCAGGACACGTGAAAAGAAAAAAGGAAGCCAGAGAGAAAAAACGTGAGGAGGAGAAAAAGAGGATAACAATAAAAGCTGCACCTTGCAGCGACTTTGAAGGGAGCTCGGGGAAGAATTGCTGCCTCTTGGGCAGCGAGAGGCAGTGATAGAAAGGCTGCTGGCGTAGCTTTAGGTGAAACGGAGAGAATAGGCAGCAAGGCTGCCTTGCGCAGGAAACAAAAAGAAGCAGCTTGCGGGCAGCTTCAGGGCTCTTGCAGCAAGGTCAGAGTGCAGTGAAGAAACCACTCTGCCTTTGCAGCAAAGTCAAGAAACAAAATAAATAAAATAGAGGGCAATGCTGTCTGCAGCACGGAGGAGAGGAATCCGGGGGAGTGCAGTGAAGGGGCTTGCGGTATAAAGATAAAGAAACAAAAACTGCCTCTTTGGCAGCACCGAGAGCATCAGTTCCCTTGGGCAGCGAGAGGGACACGGATAGAAGCAATCTGGACAGAGGGAACACAGCAAGCATTCACTCTCTTTCGGTTAAATCCTTCCAAACTCATATTTTATTTCTGTTTTAATAATGTGTAACTAATTTTATTTTGGCTAGAGGTTAATTCAAAACCATGAATATATTTGTAATATGAATTGATTACCTTCAGTTGTGATTTCTGAGTTGTGATTTAATTTGCTTAACTGCTTGATTGATAACTTATTTTTGTATGTCGATTAAGAATGCATACTTAATTTACATGCATGAATTTGATGCTAGAATATAAGTGAATTTCACCTAATCGTTATAAACTTATATTCACAAGT
>VIEB01000017.1:955347-1025347 GCA_006547085.1 Malus baccata
TGTTCTAATAATATGTAAATAAACTTGTTTTGGCTAGAGGTTAATTCAAAGCCATGAATATATTTGTAATATGAATTGATTACCTTCAGTTGTGATTTCTGAGTTGTGATTTAATTTGCTTAACTGCTTGATTGATAACTTATTTTTGTATGTCGATTAAGGATGCATACTTAATTTACATGCATGAATTTGATGCTAGAATATAAGTGAATTTCACCTAATCGTTACAAACTTATATTCACAAGCAGTGGAGGTCGCTTATAAACGATCGCGTTAAGTGAATTCTTGGCAAGAGTATCATGCTTTTCATAGTTACGATTGTCTCGTCAATGCTTATGTTTTTCATAGAACTTAATGATTCTTGCTTGTATCTCTATTATGCAATTCATGTAGGGAACTTGTAGGGAATGTTTTGGGTTGTCGTATGCAATCATCCAACCCAATAACTTGTGGAAAAACTGAGGGTTAAAAAAGTGCTGTTCACGGTTAATCTGGAGTATTGAAAATTTACAATTTATTGAAAGAACAACTGAAAAATCAATTTAGGTTGCATATGTATCATGTGTGGAGAAGAACCCTCTAGCTAGTCCGTCATTTATCATTTTACCTTAATTTTATATTTTTGTCAATTCTGTAATTTAATTAAGTTTAATTTACTGTTCATCAAAACCAAACACCCATCCATTATTAAATTATATTATTTAGTTAGTTTTCTTTATTGTTAGTCTTTTAATTTAATTTCCGTCCATTTCGAGTCTTAGTGTTTAATTTAATTGTTTTCATTATTTTGAGTCATTTTAAGTGTGTTTCGAGTTATTAGAGTTTTTAGCCTAGTTTTGTGTCTTTGAGTCTTGTTTAATATTTTTAAATTAATTTAGAATAGATTAGCAATCCCTCCTAATCCCCGGTCCAGAACGATACCCTACTTACATCCATACTACAATTGTCAAAAAGAGGGTTTAATTTGTGTGTCAAGAAATTGTCGCATCAATTCTTCACCATCTTTTTTCATTAATTCTTCACCTTCATCCTCCAGATTTCACAACCCATTTCGTCCATTTCCTGAACATTCAAATCGGCAGAGAGAAAAAAAATTCACCACTCTCCTCCTTTTTCTCCAAAAAAAATTCATCTTCATCCTCCACATTTCACTACTCATTCTTTTTCCCCATAAAAAAAAATTTGGACAAAAAAAACCAGATTTTTTTTTTTGCAGAAGTCGCGCCATGCACGACGTCAAGTGAACCTGGCATTTTGGACCCGACCCGACCTATTAATATTAGTATATGGGTGGATACTTAACGGGTCGGGTCGCTAACGGGTGAACCCGTTAAATAACTGGTCACTTTGGGTCAACGTACTAGACCCGTTAGCACTCGTTAGTTGAGGATGTTTGAGTAATTTCAGTAAAGCCTTAACAATAAAAAATAAATTCTTAGCTGCTAGTTGCATCATCGTCACCAAACCTGCTGAACAAACACCTCTATATGCATTATACTATGCTCATCTGGCTAAGTTGGTAAGCTCAGTCATTCTTTACGTTTGTTCGTGTTTATTGCCAATGTGGCTCACCATTGTTGACTCTCTCTTGTAAATTCTTATGAAGGCTGGTGTTCCTAACGGAGTGTTCAATGTTATAACTAGATTTGGAAAGGCTGCTGGTGCTGCCATCAACCATCATATGGACATTGACAAAGTAAATTCTCTTTCTTTCGTTCAAATTTGAATCCTTATGTGAAAAATTGTTACCAAAGTCAATGACAATACTTGAACGCCATGATGTGATTTGTAATGTTGACTCTTGTTCTTGAAATAATGCAGGCTGCAACAAAGAGCGATCTGAAACATGTTTCACTTGAAATAAGAGGCAAATCACCCCTTGTGATTTTTTATGATGCTGATATAAATTTGGCTGTTGATCTTGCTCTCTTGGGAATCCTTTTCAATAAGGTGAAGTTCATAATTTCCGTAGTTAATATGTGTAAGTGTATTGGAATGCAAAAAAAAAAAAAAAAAAAAAAAGAGAAAAATGTTATCGGGTGTTAATGGGTGACCTATTAGATTAACGGGTGGGGTTCGGGTGACCCGTTAGCTTAACGGGTCAGATTGAATCCGATCCAAACCCAATAAACTCAACCCATTTACAGGTCTAACGTCAAGGCTCAGACCAACTTCGTTTATCCTCCTTCCCCGCCTACTGATGTTGTTGCTGATCATCCCTTCCTTCATTTCAGCTACCACATGCATTCTCACCCGTATGCTAAAACCCGTAATTTCACCCTCATCCGTCTGGTTTGGGGACAAGGTCGAATTTTGAGGTTTTAGATTGGGGAAGATAGATGAGGGAGATGGGTTTAAAGGGGGTGGGTTCAGCGGTAGGGATTAGGTGGTGGAAGAGGAGGGGGAAGTGCTCCATGGGAAGGAGGTGGAGATGGCTAATAGGGGTGCGTTCAAAAAACCGAACCGAACACTGAACCAAAACCGAAAAAAACCGAAGCCGAAAAAAAACCGAACTGAATTAAAGAAACCGAACCGAAACGAACCGAAATCTTTGGTTCGGTTTCGATTTCAAAGGTTTGGAAACTGAACTGAATCGAATTAATATATTTTAATTTTATTTATTTATTTATTTATTTTGAGTTTTTAATTTCAAGCCCAATCCTAACTCAATTTCCAAGCCCAAAACAGGTTAATATCAAACTTCAAGCCCAAATTTATTTTAAAAAGCCTTATGACTAGAAACCCTAGCCTTATTCTCTCTGAAGCTTCTTTTTTTATTCCTCCGTTCCCCCAGCCGCATCTTTTCTCTCCCTCTTCCTTTTTCATTTTTTTTCTCCCTCTCCTCAATCCACAACTGCCTGTCTCTCTCTCATTTGAGTACTCTCATGATCAGAATCTAATCTCCTTCATGCACGTCGTCCACAAAATCAGAATCTGTCTTGCATGATTGAAGGAATTAGCAACGGCTTGGTTCGAACGCCTCCGATGGGGTTCCTCTTTCTCTAACTTGTAGTCTTTGAAGTCTGTTCTTTCTTGGTCTACTTAATCCTACCCTGCTTTTGGATTGTTTGTATTTGATGGAAAATATAAAATCTGTATGTGTTAATTGGAATTTTTGTGTGGGTTTTTAGGGTTAGGTTGCTTTGAATTGCAGTTTTATAAGTATTCTTCTAGTGCTTTACTTGTTTTTAGATATATGAATGGATTTCCCTTCTTAACATTGTAATTGTTTTTGTTAACGTGTATTGTACTATATGTGGGCAGGTCGAATAGCTGGAATTTCTTTGCTTGCAATATTAATGAAACCGGGATCAAGGAAATCGGTAAATTTTAGACTCAAATTTAGGAATTTCAGATTTATTAAAAAAAAAACTGAAACCGAGCCAAAACTGAATTGAAAAAAACCGAACCGAAAAAAAACCGACGAAAACGGAACCGAACCAAACTGAATAGTAATTTCGGTTCGATTTTCGATTTTGGTAAAAAAACCGAACCGTTTCAAACTGAACCCACCCCTAATGGCTAAGGTGGACCCTGTTGGAACGGATTAGGAAAAAGGGAAGAAAGGGAGAGAATTATAAGGGGTGGGTCCCACATGTTTTAAAATAAAATTATTAAAATAATTTATCTTTAATTTATTAATATTTAATGAATATTTGTATCCACTTGGCTAGGGAGTGAGCCTCGACTTAAACCATGTCAGCATTTAACAAAAAAATTAACAGACAAACCGACGGAGGTATGACATTGCAACAAATTCGTAAGATGAGGTATGACCAAGGTATAAAATATCGATAATATCGAAAATATCAGTAGTCTAAAAACACGGAAATATCGATCGAAATATCGGGATATTATCGATATCGATAAAAATAACATGGAAACCACGGAAATTGTAAGAAAAACTTGGAAATTTTTATTGAAACTTCGCAAGATGTTTATTTAGTCAATTATCTATTAGTTTATCACAAAAAATTGGAAGGAAATGCATTGCATGATGGATTTAACTGATTTAAGTTGATTATATAGCGAGCTGGCAAACATTGTGAGTGTAGAAAATATGTAGTAATTAATGAAAGAAGTTTAAACACATCATAATCATTTATATATAATGAATTAGTACAATATTTTACAATTTATACATTACATGGTAACCGCAATAACGTTCGCATGGTAATTGCAATAACGTTCTACGATTTATACAGTTGACCCCATTTAATAGTATAAGGTTTTGTTGTTGTGGTTGTTGTAAACAAGTTACAATTGTTGCCAACGAGATTTCATATAAAGAAACAAACACATTGCACTAAAACAAAACCAAGACTAGCATGTGTTACATTTGTGTTTTTTTTTAGGAACACACTAACAAATGATCCTAAATCTTATGTGTTTATATGTCCAAGATTATTTCTTAATGATCCAAGCAAGGAAAACAAGGTACGTGAAAATTAAACCTGAATTTCTAAATAAGTTTGACAAAACAAGAATTTTGGCAATTACCAAGTTTGAGTCCATTTCCTCCATTATGACTTATCACTTATGTAACAAATACATCCACATTATACCGACCCTTGAGTGGCTGTGTTGGTCACGGGTCCGGTTCAAACTGGATTGAATGAGAATTCAAATCCTCAAAAGTGAGAGAGAGAATAGTGACTTGAAGCAAGCCACGTATCCTCATAAGTGAGACGTGGGAGTGGCTTGAAACAGGCCACGTGTTCTCTCTGCACACTCAGTAACTATAGCCAAACGCTTTTCTTCTTCCTCTCTCAACTTTGTAATCTGTATACTCTGCAAATTGTTTCTCTCGTCCATCCGTTTCTTGTTCCTTTCTCTACTCTACTCTGTACATGCGAAGGTTTACTTTGCGCCTCTCAAAGCCACACATCCACACCTCTAAAAAACACAGCAGCGCGCAGCAGCAAGAGAGGCTTCACGACTTGCAGGTTTCCGACTTAAGCAGAGGGCGAACAATCGTGCCTGGGCTTCATTTCCAGCGAGGGGAGGGGCGATGTAGCTTCGCCTATGTTCAGATCCAAATCGTGCGGCCACAGAAGAATGGAGGTGGAGAGTCAATGGCGGCAGCGGCACTTCGTCGGGGGTCAATGGGATGCAGGATCTCAAGTGCTACAGCGCGTCCTACGCGTCCTCAGTGCACCCGCATCATCAGCAACAAACCCAGGCGGGAAACAACGACGAGAAGTTCAAGAAGGGGAAGTCGGCAAACGGATTGGTGACAGAGCTTGAGCGATCCAGAGCTGCAGAGGAAGAAGCGATATTATCGATATTATCAATAATATAGCGATATTTTGACGATAAGTATAAAAATATCGTCATCTCACCAAAACGATATTATCGGCGAAATATCGCTGATAATATCGATATTTTAATCCTTGGGTATGACATTGTCATTTTTAAAACATGAGGTATGAGATTGTAGTTCGACCCATAGTTGAGGTAGTTTTATGTAATTTACCCTTATTCAATCCAATGGCTGAGATTGAATATAATCAAATATAACGGTAAAAAAAGATCTAACGGTCCAAATTTAAATCCAACAGCTAAAATAATTAAAAAACATTATTTAACTCAAAATTCACCCAAAAGCTCTATAAATACATATGTATTTGTTCAAACATCCACACAAAACTCACTTTTCTCCTACAATTCTTCTCTCCTACAATTCTTCCAATTTTTCTTTCTACCATCTTCCAAAACCATTTCTTCCCATTTCCAAAACATCCACACAAATCTCTATCATGTGTTTCATATTCTTCCATAGTGTTTCATGAGTTTCATGTGTCGATTTAGTGATTTTTCAATATTTATCGGAATTTAAATATTTTTAGGTTTAAATGTTCATAAAATTAATTTAGGATAGTCTACATAATTTTTTTAAAAAAAATAATTTAAAAATAGCCTAAATTCATTCTTTAATAATCTGGGGCTAAAATTTTAGGCCAAAAGGGTTGGAGCAAAAAAAGTTATTTCTGGGTTAAAACCTAAATTTTCTTTGCTAAAAATTTTAGGTTTTACTCCGAGGGTTGGAGATGGTCTAAAGAGAATATATATGAAACAAAAATTCAGCAAAAAAAAAGAAAAGAAAGATACTATCCATATATTAGGCCTAATGGTTAATTGAAGACAATATCAATGCATAATTGTACTTAATAGTGGATACTTATGAAACTTAATCATATATACACAACCAAACTATTCAACTCAAAGATATTAAGGACAAAGCAACAGCATTCCCTTAAGGAGTAAATATGACACTAAAAGTTTCAAACCGATGGATATGTGCAAACATAGCAATGGAGAAGAAAAAAGCCAGACGAAAGATTATAAATTGAAAAGTGAGTTGTTATTGGTACTAAATATATGTCGTCTAACTCATTTTGAAGGGAAATTATTATTTTGAGAATTTGTGCATGATAATTTGTTGAAGTATCAGTAACAATACTTCTCATCTAAAATGAAAAAAAAAAAACAAAACAAAATTGAAGTGAATCCGCACCTGTTTTGTATACAGGAAAACAAGCAAGTTTGCAGGTTGATTTGCCTCTTGTAGATGAATAAGAAAACTCAAAACATATTACTTGCTCATCTGGTAGATTAAAAATAAATTTTCTTATAACAATAGCACGATGATAGGCTGCCTATATATAAGCATTTCTTCTTCAATATGTTTATGCAGAACGTGTTTAAAGGCCATATTAAATTAATGTCATGATTGATGATACTAAGGGTTGGTTTGGTATTGTTGTGCTTTGAAAAAAAGCTGCTGTGAGAATAAGCGGCTGTGCTGTGAGAATAAGCGGCTGTGAAATAAATTAGCAGAGTGTTTGGTAAACTTTTTTGTAAAAGTGCTTTTGAAAAAAAAAACAGTCTGATAGTGGGTATTTTCATTAAAGGAGCACTATAGCTCCGTGTGCTTTGAAAAAAAGCCAGTTTTCCAAAACTGCAAATAGCAGCTTCAGTTTTTTCCTTTGATTTCAGCTTATTCTCACACCAGCTTCCAAAATAAGCCATTTTTTTCGATAATATAGGCGAAATATGGCCGATATTATCGGTTTTTCGCGCAATGGATATTTAAATAGGTATCCAAATAGTTTTCGTCAAAATATCGCGATATTTCGATAATATCACGATATTTTGGAAATATCGCGATATTTTTTTAACAGTGCAATCGGAGAAGAACGCCGGAGATGGTGTGCCTATTCCCGAGCCGATTTCGTCCCAAAAACCTTGCAAAAACACGATTTTGAACTTAAATTTCACATATAAGGTTCAAATTTCACGCATGCAAGAGGTAATCAACATATGTTGGTCAGAGTGCTGAATTTCAATGGAATCTCACCTGAAAACTTGTTATCTTCGAGTCAAAGACGAACCAGAGAGTCACGAACAGTTTGACAGAGAAGTGGAGAGATCGCCGAGGAAATTGTTCGAAATCTGTCAACAACCTCCTTGCTCAGCGGCGCACCACCACAGACGAGAAGCCGAAGCGAGCTGAGATCGTACTTCTGAGCCAACTCCGACTTCGCCAGAGCCACGATCAACGGGGGCGACACCGGCATTTACTATATTTTATGCCTCTCCGATGTTGCTGAGCTCAGGCGGAATTGACCCAGAAAGCTGGTTTCTGAAAAGGAAGAGGGATTCGAGATTGTCGGACTAAGGAGCAGAAGGATCGAGAGAGTGGGAGAAGGATCGAGAGACCTTGGGTCTCTGTGCATGTGTGTGGGAGAAGGATCGAGATAGTGGGAGATCTGTGTGTGTGTGGGAGAATGAAGAAGGGGGAGAAGAGAGCTCAGAGAAGAAGAGAGAATGATCGAGAATTCGAGATTCGATTCGAGAGAGAGACGTATGCGTGTGAGATCTGTGTGCGTGTGTGATGGCATGTTTGTGTGTGTGTGTGTGTGGTTGGGTCATCTCATCTAACTCACCTGACTGATTTTACAATCACTTTTTACAATTTCAGACAATGGACAACAAATAATAGAGCTTTAATAATGAAACCGTGTGCCACTGTGAGTCTATGATATTCTTTCACATGCAAAACCATGTGCCACTGTCTGTTATATACTTATATTCTTTCACGTTATCAGAGGTGGAGTATCAGAGGCATTCAGAGCATTTTCGTTTCTTCTTCTTCCCTTACCATTTTCAAAGCCATTCCAGATCCATTCCAAAGCTTGAACACAAAGGGTTCCATATTTAAGGTAAGTTTACAAACTTATATTTATATTATTGTAATTTATACAACAACAAATAAAATTGTATGGACTCGTATGTTAATTTTTTTAAGTAATTAATACTTGCATGTTAATTTTTGTAAGTAATTAAGTAATGTTAACAATTACATGTTAATTTTTTAAAGTAATTAAGTAATGTTGTATAATTATTCCCTAGGATAATTTTAATATGTTTAATGTTATTTATTATTTTATTTCCCTTACCATTTTCAAAGCCATTCCAGATCCATTCCAAAGCTTGAACACAAAGGGTTCCGTATTTAAGGTAAGTTTACAAACTTATATTTATATTATTGTAATTTATACAACAAAAAATAAATTTGTGTGAACTCGTATGTTAATTTTTTTAAGTAATTAATACTTGCATGTTAATTTTTGTAAGTAATTAAGTAATGTTAACAATTACATGTTAATTTTTTTAAGTAATTAAGTAATGTTGTATAATTATTCCCTAGGATAATTTTAATATGTTTAATGTTATTTATTATTTTATTTCCCTTACCATTTTCATTATCAAATTGGATTATTATTCATTAATATTAGGTTGTATTATTCCATATTATTTTTATAATTACTTAAATTTTTACAATCATTTTCTTTACTTCATATTTAATTCAATTGGATTATTCATTAAATTGGCTTATTATCAAATTGGACTATTCATTAAATTGTATTATTATTAAATTGGATTATTATCAAATCGAATTATTATTCATCACTATGTTTTATATTAGGATTATTTTTTTATCAAATTGGATTATTATTCATTAATATTAGGTTTTTTTATTATCAAATTGGATTATTCATTAAATTGGATTATTATTAAATTGGATTATTATCAAATTGGATTATTATTCATCACTATGTTTTATATTAGGATTATTTTTTTATCAAATTGGATTATTATTCATTAATATTAAGTTTTATTATTCCATATTATTTTTTTAATTACTTAAATTTTTACAATCATTTTCTTTACTTCGTATTTAATTCTTTTGTAGAATAACTTTATTATTTAGGTTCTCTTATGTAACCGTCATCACTACTATATTTTTTGGCCAAAAAATATTTGTCTAATTTTCATGAAAAATAAATGTAGGTACGTTTAAGATGTCCAGTGGAGCTACTAAACGTGATCCAGCTTGGGAACATGGAGACCCAATAGACGGAAACAAACATGGCACAATTTGCAAATATTGTGGTCGGGTAATGAAGAGTGGCGGAGTGACATGACTTAAGTACCATCTTAGTGGATTAGATCCAGCAAAAAATGTCCAACAATGCGATAATGTCCCCCCAGAAGTGAAGGCATTCATCAGCACATTAGTAAAAAATAAAAAAATAGCATAAGGAAAAGATAACACATGGAATGGAAAATATTCGAGCTGGGCTACGAGGAGAAGTCATTGGCCAAGCGGTTGACAATGATGATGACGACGATGAGGACAAATGTGATGGTGACATGGGACCTGAAGAACGACGCAGTTTGAAACAAGCATTACGTGCCTCCAAACAGTCAACATAGGAAAGAAAACACCTTCATAAAATTCCTAATAGAGCACAAGGTTCCAGGATAAGTGGTGGTGCACAAATGCGACGGGGAGGCAGTCTTAGAGAATCACAACCAACACCACCAATAGCCCCAAGTTTATATAAGTCATCCAAAGCATGTCAAAAGAGTGTTTGGAGTTGTTTCACTGGAGGTAATGTGAATGAGGGAATGGGGCGTCTAATTAGCAAGTTCTTTATCTATGAAAATGTCCCTACTGCGAATGCATCATCACATCATTTCAAAAATATGGTAATGAAATGTCAATAGGCCGGTGTTGGAGTACAACCTCCCACTCCCTATGAGATAAGAAACAAATATTTGGATATGGAGTATAAAGACATTGGCAAGTATGTTAACAAGTTGAGGTCAAAGTGGGAAACTAATGGTTGCACAATCATGTGTGACGGATGGACTGGCCCGATCAGATTGTCTATCATAAACTTCATGGTATACTCCAAGGGAAAGACAATTTTTTTGAAGTCTGTTGATGCTTCAAACCATATAAAGAACTACAAGTATATTTACAAATTATTGAGGGATGTAATCATGGAGGTGGGAGAGCATAATGTTGTCCAAGTCGTGACCGACAACGGTTCTGCATTTGTCAAAGTTGGAAAAAAGTTAATGAAGCATCATAATGTGTTTTGGACATCATGTGCAGCACATTGTATTGATCTCATGTTTGAGGCAATGGGGAAGAGATAGAATGTTGCTACTGTGGTCAAAAGAGCTAGAACGATCACAAATTATATTTACAATCACGGTTGGTTGTTGGCAAAGATGCGTGAATTTTGCAAAGGAGAAATTATTCGTCCAGCTACCACTCGATTTGCCACCAACTATATTGCATTAGACAGCCTACTTAAGAAGAAAGCAGGGTTGAAACAACTATTCACTAGTGACGATTGGGCCAACCACAATTTGAGCCGCTCAAATGCAGGTCGTATGGTGAAAAGTATAGTGCTTGATCATGCTTTTTGGACTCAATCATACATGTGTGCCAAGTGTTTGAACCTCTTTACAAAGTTTTACGGATCGTTGACACAGAAGTGTATCCTACTATGGGGGCAGTATATGAGTTGATGCGTGTAGTGAAGGATGAATTGGAAAGAAAACATGGTGCAAGGTGGGTCGTAAAAATAATTGAAGACCGATGGTATAAAACATTATACCACGATTTGCATGCAGCAGGTATAAATTATGTCATAATTTGCAATTCATTTCTTTAGTTGCATAAGTATTATTTATCTTATTAGAGTATGTGTTTCTTTGAACAGCATATTATTTGAATCCCCGATACCAATACAGACCCGGTGTTGGAGATGATGGTAACCTTATACGTGCTGTACATAATGTATACTCTAAATTAGACCCTGCATCACCAGCAGTTGGCCAATTTGGAAATGAGGTACACAATTACTTAAATTATAATAATTACTTTGTTGGATTAAACTAACACAATTTATTGTATTCAGCTAACATGGTTTAAAGATGCAAGAAGAACATTTGGAGAACCAACATCAGTTGCTGCTTGAACAAATATGTCTCCTAGTGAGTATAAACATATTTCACTATAAGTTTGTAATAGAATTTGTTGGAGTTATTAGGCTTATCAACATTATTTTTCATTGTAGCTGAATGGTGGATCATGTATGGGACCGATGCACCAACTGTGAGAAAGTTAGCAATCAAAGTATTATCACAAACAGCTTCCTTATCTGCTTGTGAAAGAAATTGGAGCACATTTGCACTTATACATACAAAGCAAAGAAATAGGTTGGCTCATAGTAGGTTGGAAAAATTAGTTTATTGCTACTACAACATGAAGCTTCAAATTCGAGATAAGGAAGCAGAAATAGATCATGTCGACCGTGGTGACCCACTAGATGTGTTTGATATTGTTGGTGAAGATGATGATACAGAGGGTAACCAACTTTTTCAATGGATTAGACCTCTTCATTTAGATGATGATAAAGGCAACCCAGCTCCCAGAGTTGCTGAAGAAGCACGTAATGAAGGGATAAATGTAGAAAGAGTATTAGAGGAGGATGTGGGATCTAGCAGCGCTGACTCTTTGGAAGAACTTTTGCGCCCAAGACCAAGAAACACTGGAATTCCACCTTCTTCCAATCCTATACAACCACAACATCGTGCTGATACTAATGATAACTCTAGTACAAGATCAAGAGACTCACCTACCACCGGAGGTGGGAATGATGAAGGATATAGTGGAGCTGGAGGTAGTGGAGCTGGATATGGAAACTATGTTGGACCACCTTACGGATTTATGAGCCCCTTTACTGGTGAGGCAAACTTCACACATGCAACACAAGACGATGACCATGGCAGTAGGCGGGCAGGACCAGGAATTGGTGCCATAGGGAAGGACTATACTCATAGAGAAAGAGGCAAGGGGATTTTGTCAAGTCAAGAAGATGACTCGTTATCTAGAACTTCGGACTCTGTTGGAGTGGGAAGTAGTAACTATGGTAATTCTCAAAACCAACCATTTCCCTATCCTTCATATCCCATTCCTGTTGGGATGAAATCGAGCGACTCATGGAAACAATCCGAGACTCAATCTTCAAATGATTTTGCTTATGGACAAGGTCAACCAATCTCGGATCCATATGGGTGACATGTTAACAATTACATGCAAAACTATTTTGGGGATTGATCCTTTGATAAGTACTCTTCAGAATACACTCACTCTACACATAGAGATGATGAAGATAGTGACAAATTTGAACCTCATAGGAACTCTATGTGGTACTAAAGTGTAAAATATTGTACTAATTCATTATATATAAATGATTATGGCGAGTTTAGACTTTTTTCATTAATTACTTCATATTTTCTACACTCACAATGTTTGTCAGCTCGCTATATAATCAACTTGATAATGTTAAATCCATCATGCAATGCATTTCCTTCCAATTTTTTGTGATAAACTAATAGATAATTGACTAAATAAACATCCTGCAAAGTTTCAATAAAAATTGCCAAGTTTTTCTTACAATTTCCGTGGTTTCCATGTAATTTTTATCGATATCGATATTATTCCGATATTTCCATCGATATTTCCGTATTTTCGGACTACCGATATTTCCGATATTACCGATATTTTCTTCCTTTGATTTATCTCACTTAATGTGCTCCATTAATTAGCTTCCTCATAACTTATAGAAGAAAAAAATTCCTTCACTTATACAATAATAATTGCCGCGAGCAAATCCAGCCAACAAGATTTACCGTGGCCAATGTTTGTGGTGGAATGAACGAGCAACCTCAATTTGGCTTGCAATGACAACTATGTAAGCAAGGGTACTTTAGGCGTTTCCTATCCTCCACTTTTATTATTCACAGTGTTTGAATAAAATTAGAGAAAGATATGAAAGGGGATGAAGTCTAAACTTCAAAAGATATTAGATAAACTCTTAAATTTCAGATCAAATCGACAGTTTTTGTCGATATTTTCGTCATATAGGTTAAATATCGACGACCTCCCATATGATACTTCCTAAATTTTCATTTTAAATGTCCACATTTTTTAGCAAACTTTCATCAAAAGCAACCAATAACGATATCGATATTGTTTGTACAATACTTGACCAATTCCGAAACTACTGAGCACCGATCAACGTTATACCGTCAAGGACCCAGAAGAGTTTCCCTACAACCAGGAGGCCAATTACAGTGTGACACGTGTCGACACCATAAACCAATCATAGCACGACATGTGTCAACATCACAAGCTAATCACAACACGACAAGTGTCAATGTCAGAATGAAACTAGAACTCTCTTCTATAAATAGAGATAATTCTCTCACAATATTTTCTAATGTCATTTGTACTAAATCATTCACTAGTACTCACTAAAGGAGAGCTTGAACCTATGTACTTGTGTAAACCCTTCACAATTAATAAGAACTCTTCTACTCCATGGACGTAGCCAATCTGGATGAACCACGTACATCTTGTGTTTGCTTCCCTGTCCCTATCCATTTACTTACTTATCCACACTAATGACCGGAGCAATATAGCGAAAGTTACAAACTTAACACTTTCTGTTGTACCAAAGTCCTCACTGATTTTGTGCATCAATAGATATATCTATCAATATTTTCATAAATTTGTATATTGATATTTCTATAATTTAACGTAGTACTGCTAGTGGTAGATTAATTCAATCAAACTATAAACAGTCAACCAGTTCTCAAGTTGTGTACAAATTGATGGAATGCGATATTCATACAGGTAACCAATCCGTGAAGTTTTTCGAGTGGTTGGAAAACTATACGTGTTGGAAGATCTCAGGTTTGGGTTTCAACAATCAATAACAGAGTGACATCACCAAGGTTAGGTCATCTGGCAATGATGGTCCGTTCTAGTAGAGATGGAGGAACTTTCATTCAAGGGGCGCATATAATTGAGGGCCATGAGGTCATTAATTGTAGGACAAAGGCATGCATGCTACCATTCAAACATAAAAAATTAAAATCTTCAAGAAAGTGTTATTAACTCTAAAAAAAAAATCTTCATTAACTAATCTACGATGTGAAAATAAAGTCTCGATATTGTGGTAGCCAGATTTATCTCACTTGTTGTGATCCATTAATTTAGCTTCCCCATAACTTATAGAAGAAGAAAAAATTCCTTCACTTATAGCAGAATAATAATTGCCGCAAGTTGGGCTTAGTGGTCTCTCGGGATGAGAGCGATGAGAGCAAATCCAGCCAACAGGATTTGCCCTGGACAATGTTTGTGCTGGAATGAACGAGCAACCTCAGTTTGGCTTGCAAAGACAACTATATGATTTACAGTGTTCAAAATTTTTCCGATACAGTTAATATTTCTGGAAAAATCAGAAAAAGATATGGAGGGGACTGAAGTCTAAACTTCAAAAGATATTAGCGAAACTCTTAAATTTCGGATAAAATCGACAGTTTTCATCAATATTTTCGATATAACGGTTAAATATTGACAAACTGTCATATGACATTTCTTAAAGTTTCAAATTTTTTTTTTAACAAACGATATTATCTACACTAAGGGAGTGGGGAGTGAGCTAAACATCATAATGAGCTAGCAATAATATAGCTCAAATTCACATTTGGCAAGAATCGAACCTAAGACTTCTCATTTACAAGTGAAGATGGATACTACTAGACTGTAGTATAAGTAGCAAGTTTTAGCAAATTTTCATCAAAAGTAACCGATATCGTTATATCGATATTTTCATAAATTTGTATATTGATATTTTCTATAATTTAACGTAGTACTGCTAGGCTAGCGTTAGATTAATTCAATCAAACTACAAACAGTCAACAGTTCTCAAGTTGTGTACAAATTGATGGAATGTGATATTCATACAAGTAACCAATCCGTGAAGTTTTTCGAGTGGTTGGAAAACTATACGTGTTGGAAGGTCTTTGTTTTCGATTTTAACAATCAATAACATAGTGACGTCATCAAGATTACGTCATCTGGCAATAATGGTCCCTTCACGTGGAGATGGAGGAACTTTCACTTAAGAGCACCTCCACTCATGGAGCCTTCCCTCCTGGCAATCCACTATTCAATCCACCCTATTGAACAGTAACTGCCTTAAATGAATAGTAACTACCATTAATGAACAGTAATTGTCATTTACATCTCCACCCTTGGAACCCTCCCCTGGCAATAAGGCAATTAAAATAATAGTTTTTTTTGTTTGTTTAAATAATAAAAAATTTATTTTCATAAATTTGTATATTGATATTTTCTATAATTTAACGTAGTACTGCTAGGCTAGCGTTAGATTAATTCAATCAAACTACAAACAGTCAACAGTTCTCAAGTTGTGTACAAATTGATGGAATGTGATATTCATACAAGTAACCAATCCGTGAAGTTTTTCGAGTGGTTGGAAAACTATACGTGTTGGAAGGTCTTTGTTTTCGATTTTAACAATCAATAACATAGTGACGTCATCAAGATTACGTCATCTGGCAATAATGGTCCCTTCACGTGGAGATGGAGGAACTTTCACTTAAGAGCACCTCCACTCATGGAGCCTTCCCTCCTGGCAATCCACTATTCAATCCACCCTATTGAACAGTAACTGCCTTAAATGAATAGTAACTACCATTAATGAACAGTAATTGTCATTTACATCTCCACCCTTGGAACCCTCCCCTGGCAATAAGTAATTAAAATAATAGTTTTTTTTTGTTTGTTTAAATAATAAAAAATTGCAAAACTCCGGTCCCCCCTCCCTCTCTCTCTCTCTCTCTCTCTCTCTCTCTCTCTCTCTCTCTCTAACACAAAAAAATTAAAAAATTGCAAAGCCCTCGGGCCAGGCCCGTCGACTCCCCACCCCCCCTTCGCTCGGGCTCCCACCGTCACTCGGCCTCCACACAGCTGGACCTCTCTCCACTGGGCCTCCGGCCCCTTCTCCTCCACTGTCCCCCGAGCAACCCACATGGGTGGAGTTGCTCTAATGGACGTACATAATTGAGGGCCATGACCTATGAGGCCATTAATTCTAGAACAGAGGCATGCAAACTACCATTCAAACATAAAAAACTAAAATCTTCAAGAAACAAAATATGCATCCCTCTTTCATTCTGTTTCTTCTATTTTGAATCGGTACAAAGATTAGAAACAATAAACATGAGTATTCCTACAATCAAAGGATAACATTACTTATTTTATCAATTTAATCAAAAAATTAATTTGAAAAAAAGGTAACAATAAAATAAAGTTGAATTACAATCATCCTACATGTTTTAATAAAGTGGATTATTTATAATAAGGCATACAAAAAATGGACTTATATTAAAGAATATTCAATTTTGTTTACCCTTCTCTTTATATGATACGACAATAAATTGTTATTAACACTCTAAAAAAAATCATCATTAACTAATCTACGATGTGAAAAATAAGAAACAAAGAGAGTTCATTATAACATATTTTAGAATGCAAGTAACGTTGGTGTTTAATATTCAGAAGCATGCTTGGCATGCTTGTGATTTCCAGAACACCTGCTTCTGCCACATCTCCCATCCCAGGCGAGATCTTCTTTCCCTTGCGCCTTCTCTTTGTAACTTTTATTTTCGTTTCGAAAAAAATTCACATTTATATTTAGCATCGGGTTGGTTTGTCATTGCCTACAATTCATGTCCAATAAAAGCCATTTCTCAATGGTGGCTTTCTCAACATCTCTGCTCAACAAAGGTTGTCAGTGCGTGTCAAAATATCCCCACAGGTCGCACAACACCGCATATGGACTGGCGCGCTTGAGGAGGTACTCAATGGATTGAAATCCGAGCTGGATTGTTTGGATTATTGGTGCCCAAGTAAACGGACGAAGATGGGACAGCAGATAGTGTTTGGGATAAATCTGAACTTTGGGCCAGAAAGAGAGTCGGCCCAAACCCAAGGCCCAGACGAAAACTTAGGAGGCAAGAAAGGGGCTTTCGGCTTGGCACAAGTTACAAAGGCCACCTGCTTACCTGCTCAAAGACCACAGGGGTGTAGGCTGATCAGGCACTGCACAGCCTAATAAAGTACTTTATTGGTGGCATCCATGTAAAAAAACTAATGAGTCATCACCAAACCGCATTCGGGCACAGCTGTTGCTACAAGAATCCAAGCCAAAGTCGTCTATAAAAGGAGGAAGAGAAGACAGAATTAAGGACACTCAAACAAACATACAAATGCAAGCCAAAACTCTGCTTAAACCAGATTTGCCTTCAAACGAAGCTGTAGTCAGCACAAGCCTTTATCCCATTCGGGATAAACCTTCCTTTCCAAACCTCTGTAATAGCTCTGCTACCTTGTCCGCACTTGTGGTAGTATCGATTCATTTTGTATCCTCTCTACCCTTCTAAGCTTTCAGACCTTTGACAGAGCCACAAAGATAGGAACCTGTAAGAAGATCAGCCTTAGCCGATAAGGTTCAAACTTGCCCGACTGTCTTTGCTCTGTCTTTGTCTTTTCTTTCTTTTAAAAGCATAATAATATGTTATATATTCCCAGTTATATACAAGTTGTTTCTAGCAAAGTCATGATGAAAAGGGTTCTTCAGTACTTGAATCCGACTTGAATATGTCTTCAGTGTTCAAATCAGATCTAAGTCCTAAGCCCGCGGGCATGTAATTTGGATCAGTTTAAAAGTCCTTGACCTCAAGGCATAAAAAAGAACTTTATGTGGACTTAACCCATCCACGACAATCCTTGATAAGCGAGAAGTCCGAAGTTACTTGGGGCGCAAGTAATCAATCTATTTCTTCGTTTTGTTTCTATTATATCCTGATTATTAGAAAAGGCTTAAGTATGGAGTGAATTCTGATAGAAAGCCTCAAGGCCTATACCTAAGGCCCCACAAAGGCATCTATTTGGACTCACTCTATGTTGCGGTCTAGATGGTCCGAGTATAAGGATTAACTCTGATGAGAAGCCTCAAGGCCTACACCTAAGGCCCCACAAAGGCACTCATTTGGGTTCGTCCTACCTCTCGGATTCAGGTAATCAAAAGTATAATAGTGATAAGACTCCGGCAACCATAAAGACCAAATATGATGTGTCCAAGCACTGGTTTAGTTTGACAGGAAGCCTCAAGGCCTATACCTAAGGCCCCACAAAGGTACCTGTTATATCTAACTTAGTTTCTCGGGCATATGCATATTCAATCAAAACTTAACATCCATTCAACATCTGCCATACTGAAGATGGCAGTGGCACGCCTGAGCACCACAAAGTTAATCTTGATTGTAAGCCTTAAGGCCTACACCTAAGGCCCCACAAAGGCACCTTTCAAATTAACTATGTCCTTCTCTTTCAGTACTGCCCGACGAGCCTTGCCCGAAGAGTATCTTGCCCGACCAAGACTTGCCCGACGAGACTTGCCCGACCGAGCCCGAGAAGAAAGCAGAAGTTCGACAGCAGCCCTCAACCGACGCCATTCTCCCAGGGGAGCTGTGTGCTCGTCCCCCAGGAAATTCCTGCGACGAACATAGTTTTGGCACGCTCGGTGGGACCCAAACATCTACACTTCTAAGATCTTACATGTCCAAAAAGAGAAACTATAAACTTGCCAAAAAAGAAGCCAAGAAAGGTCTTTTCCAGATGGCAGAACAATCAGAAAATCCTTCGTCCCCATCCGGACAGGTGGTCTCAGGTAGCTCGACTGCATCTGAGAAATCACAGGGGAAAGGAACTAATGAAGAACTGCAAGCTACAATGATCCAAGTGTTGAAGAGCATGGAAAGAATTTCCTTGGAGACTAAGGGAGAAGTAAGTAGACTCTGCATGCTTACAGGAAATCTACAAAGAAGGCTGGATTTGGAGTTCTCTACTCCAAAGGGTGCTCAAGGAAGTGGAATGAGTCCAGTTATTACGAGAAGTGAGCCAATCATTCCCTTATTCCCACTACTAGAAGAAGAAAAGGATAGGGGAAAGAAGAAGGTGATGCCTGAAGGAGGTCAACCAGTGATAGAGTCAGTTTCAGAAAAGGAGTTCCCAAGCTTCCCATTATTATCATTTAATAATAGGAGGCAGAGCGAACAAGAAAGAATGAAGTACGGACTGCCAGCCATGACGGGAGAAACTAGCAGGAAAGAAACAACCACCACTACGTCAGATAAACCTCTACCCTATAGGCCACCTCCGATGGTCAATAAAGGTGGAGGATCTAACTGGAGAAAACCTGAACCCAGGAGGGAAGTAAGCGCGGGCAATGACCAGAGCCCGAAGAGTGAGTCAGCTATCCATGGCCAGAGTGGTACTTTAGCTACTCAGCAACTAAGAGAAGAATTGGCTGAGTTAAGAAGAACGGTGACTCAAAACGCCCAGCCGCGAGCTCGTCCAGTATTCAGGGTTACCTACCAGAAGCCATATCCTGAATATATCGACGAGTTAAATCCATTCCCTCTTAATTTCAAGATGCCCGCATTCCCGACCTTCACAGGGGAAGATAGCAGTGTGTCCTCCAGAGATCATATTTTCAAATTTTCTAATCTCTGTGTGGCATATGAAGACAATCCAAACTACAAATTGAGGTTGTTTGGAAATTCATTGGCAGGATTGGCATCTCAATGGTATTCTCTATTACCCCCCAATTCTATTGCCAACTGGGGGCAAATGGAGATGGCTTTCCATGAACAGTTCTACAGGATAGAGCCAGAGCTCACCATTAATGATCTGGTAGAAGTGAAACAATATGATCATGAGTCCACCGAAGATTTTATGATGAGGTTCAGAAGGACAAGGATGAGATGCCAGTTCCCTGTCAACCAGGCACAGCTCATATTCATTTCTCAAAGGGCTTTAAAATTACCTTTGAGAAAAAGGTTCTATGATGCGCAGTTTAACGAGCTGCAAGAGTTGGTGATTGCTGCTACTAAGTATGAGAGGCTGTTACAGGAGGAACAGCAAGTGAAGCATACTTCCAAAACTCCTCATTTCTACAAAAACAAGGCCATTATTCACCATGTGGAGGTAGGTGAAACCGGGCCCGAACGCGAAGATAATCGTGAGGAGGAGAATATAGATGTGTGTGCTGCTGAGATGACCACACCCTTCAAACCATTGACGATCAAAGGGTTAGTCCAACCGGTCAAGGATCAGAAGATCGTGATGAATGATGGTGGTTTCGTACCCATGAAACCCCCAAAGTATCAAAGTTATTCTTTCGATCTAACCAAGGCGCCAGAAATCTATGAAGAACTGGTGCGGGCAAGAGTCATTTTGCCCGACAGCACCAAAAAGATGCCCAAGCCTAAGGAACTCAGGGGGAAGAAGTACTGCAAGTTGCATTATACTTTCAACCATTCTATAGTTAATTGTGTCCAGTTTAGGGATTGGGTACAGGATCTTATAGTAAATGGGAAGTTGCTACTTGATTCACCCCAGGCTAGTATGATGGTAGACACTAACCCTTTCCCGGAAGCTCCTATTAACGTGATCAACCTCGTTTTTAAGGAGTCAGGGTTATTAACTGAGTAAAATGCCATTGAAAGGACCAGGGGCCTGGGGGCAGGGGCTAAGGTTGCCAACAATAAAGGTGGAGAAGAAAAGCAGGTAGGCAAGGGGGCAAAGAGTTGCCCGAAGCCAGGTCCAAGTGGAGCAGAGCAGGAAGAAAATTACATATCCATTCTAAAACAAAGAGAAGTTACAAAGTCATTCTATTCCAAAAACTTTACATCTTCACATAAGGTGATTATTCTAGAATGGTATGTTCTCATGATGGTAAAGATCCTATTTGGTTCAGCCAAGACAGTATGGCTGTTTACAAGTTCAGACTTGGTTTGCTCTAACTCTGAAGTTGCTTTTTCTACCCCTTCGATCTGTTGCTCAAGGTTGTCCAGAAGAGTTGCTTGCTCCGCCTTAAGGATCGTCAGTTGTTTCTCCAACTTCTGAATCTCAGAAGAAACGACTTCAATCCGTTCTTTGGTCTGCATACTCTCTTCCATCAGCCGACTAACTTGGGTAGAAGAGCTTGATTCTTTCTCTATGAAGCATTTCGCCCGGTTAGCCTGTCGGTCTGCTCTCTGATATTGCTCCCTGAGGGCCCTCAAGTTTTCAAAGAAAGAAAGAAAAGAATCATACTGAGGCTTCGACAAGCGACCATTTCTGAAGAACTCAGTAATGACTTTCTCAAGATCACAGAGAGCCTTGAGACTAAATGATGCAGTGAATTCTTTCTTTGCCCATGCTTGAAAGATTTGTTGCACTTCCGAGGACATAGAGGTTGTTGAAGGCTGCTTTGAAGACTTCAACCGCGTCTCAAGTCGCCTGAGCGCTTCGAAAAGTTTGGGCAACTTGGCAGGATCAGAGGAGGAAGGAGAAGGGTCCGGCACAACAGTTCCCTCCAGTAAGATAATGCCTATGAAGGGGGCAATTTCTGTTTGTTTAATCTGTTCAGCTCCAGACAGGGAAGTGTCAACATCTCCAGAAGAGGAAGGAGGGTGAAAGCGCTTTGGTTTACAGGCCATTGGAAGAGGGGAAGTTTCTTTTGATGAAGCTCGCTACAAAATCCCATGATCAGGTCAAGATGAACTGAACACAAGTTGAAACAAAAGGGGCCCGGGAGAGAAGAAATTTACCTGACTTAACCCCGGAGTTTCACTAGAGAATGCACTAACTCCTTGTTGGGGTGAAGATTCTTCACCACCAGCAAAAGATGGAAAAGTTGCGCCTGAACCTGTGCCTGCATCCTGGTTATATCCAAAGAAAGTAGTGATGGTCAGCCAAAAAGGTCACTAGAGGAAGAAACAAGAAGAAAATATTCCAGCACCTGAGTTTGATCTTGAGGAGAAGAAGGAGGTTCATCAACCGTCGGGCGAGCAAACGCCTGCGAAATAGTTGCGTCTAAAGCTACAGGGATTTCAGGAACTATGGGTTCCTTATCCAAGGCCACTAGCGGGGAAGAGGGTTCATATCCTGAAGATGGCTGCAGAGAACATGGAGAGGAGTTACTTGGGTAGCAATGCGCAAAATTGAAATGAAAAGAAATAGTAACTCACCAAGGTATCATCCTCATCCACAAAGTGCAACATGACTCCTGTGGACGGATCAAATTGAGAAGAGGGGGTTGCATCCAGAGCAGTGGAAGAAGCCATAGATCTCAGGGGAGGTCTATGACTAGGCAAGGAAGCAGATGCACCAGCCTAGAAAGAATATATAGAAGAGGGGAAAAGATCTTAGCCATTAGAGCCATAAATTAGAAAGAGATCCAAGGAGTAAAGAGAGAGAAAGTACCCCAGCAGGATTAATCTGGGGGGAGGAAAGATTTTTCCCTCGGGCAGGTTGTGGAGAGGCCTCGGGCGGGGAGAGCCTTTCTTTCCTTGTAGCCTAAGTCAAATTATTCAAAATTCAGGAATGTATCAAAATAAGAAAGTATAAGGATATGAGCCATACCTCTTTAAGCATGGTAGCCCTTCGTGGTTCCTCCTTAGAAACAAGGGTTGACCTTTTAAAGGCTTGAGGTCCTGTTGAGTGATAAAAGGGACAATTAGATAAGGGATGAAGGTTGCCATTTGATCTAGAAGAAGAGAGACTCACTGGAAGATTGTTGTTTCCCTCTGCCCGCTTCAGAAACTGGAGCAGATGGAGCTACTGGTTTAGGAGGCACGGTGACCCTTGCCCGTTTACTCTTTCGGGTAAGAATTGGTCGTGTGGTTGCTGAAAGAGGTGCAGGATCAGAGATTGAGGTTTTAGTCATGGCCACCCTCTTTCGTTTGGATGCTTTGGTCACTGCTTTGGTTGTTTCTTCAGCTCCTGAATCCCCAAGAGATTCTGAGACGTCCGTCCCTTCCCCGGCTTCCCGCCTCTCAGCCTCTGCTGCAGCACCATGAAGAACTGCAGCATCAGCAGAATCATTCTCTGATTCAATGGCTTCATATTCAGTATCCACTGGAGCTGCAGAATCAGGTAGGAGTAAGGGAAAGTGGACATCAAGGAAAGCAAAATCTGATGGGAAGAAAGTTACCTATTAGAAGTAACCGGTTTTTCTCTTGAATCATCTCCTTCCAATTTGCGAGCTCGCCCGAGCCAGGATATGATTTAAGAGAAAGCTGGTTGAAGATACGATCATGATTCGCCTTTAAATCTCCTCCATACTTTCTAGTCCATTTTTCCTCCCACCAAGAGGAAAACAGCGAGGTACATTCAAAATTAAGAACAACGGAATGTCGGGCTGCTTGACTCATTACATCCAGACTACGGCGGGCGGCTCGGAATGTCATGTCAGATGGAGTTTGTAACCGAAATGAAGTGCCACAATGGATGGAATCGAAGAATAGGACAGGTATGGCCTGCCTAAATCCTAACTGCCTGCTGCAGAAGTTAGGATGATACACCTCCAGGCCTCGATCATACATATTGCCCCGAACTCCCCAGGCCAAGTCTCTTGGCTGAATACAGCTGATAAACTTTTCCCGGCAGAAGGGAGTAGCATCCTCACCAGGGGCATCTTGGAAGGCTTGGTCGGAGAACCAAGGATATCTCCTCAAAACTGATGCACCCCATTCCAGGTCTGATCGAGTCCTGCAGACTCTGAAAAAGTAAAAACATGCAAAGGTAGAATGGTCTACAGGAGGAGCTTCAGCCAGGATTCGAGCAGGAGCCACACCATCTGGAAACTCTAGATTGGCAGGCCGAAATTCTGGAAAATACCATTGTAGCCAGATCTGTATCATTCAGATGGGTCCGTTCAAGTTGGTCTCAAAGGGCTCATCCCGGGTTATTTCAAAAATGAGGTGATAGAGATAGGAGAGAAGGAATGGACCCGTGGCTACATCATCAAAATTGTGAAGAACCTCTACCAAGGGGATCCATTCTACCCTCACTCCCTTGGATTTGTTGGGGAAGACATGCTTGTTGAGCCAGTAAAGAAGAAAATACATATGCTCTTGATCTTTGTCAGCCCGAGGGGAGCCTGCCCCAAAATTCTCCTTTACAAAAGGAATGAATCCTTTAAAGGAGGTCCCATAACTCTTGAAAGTGACTGAGTTATAGCTCAGAGGAAGGAAGGAAGTAGAAGAACTTGAGCTCCCGGGGGTAGAGGATGGAATCCAATCTTGAGTAACATCTATCACCCTGCCCGATGGCCTGAACCCGAAGACCTGGGCCATATCAAGAATGGTGGGAGACATGGGACCCATACGAAAATCGAAGGTATTTGTGCCCGTATTCCAAAAGAGAAGGGCAGAAGTAAGCAACTCGGGCTTAGGGACAATGGAAGTCTTCGAAAGCATGATCAGTTCGTAGATACCGTTACTCATCCATTTCTGCTTGAAGGAAGGCTCTAATTCGTCAATCCACTGGGCCCAGGTAGGATCGTTCATCAGAGGAAAGCATCGACGATGTAACGACCATTTAGAGGAGGAAATGCCCGACCCGACCGAATAAGGATTTGGGGTAAACCAGTTCTCCCTAGGCATGTTGCTTTCCACTACTGAGGGGACCCGAGAAATCCAGGCGGGGCCCAAGTATTGTACTCCGTGCGTCTCAAAGAATAGCTCAGAGTGAAAACCTGCCCGCGGACGATGCAGCCCGTTGAGTAGACGGCGTAGAGTGGCGATTCCGTCGCCAGACTCATAAGATGGTAGGGTTTGGCCGGATCCTGAAGCCATTTAATGAAGGCCGTAGGGGAGAAAAACGAGGAAGATGATAAAGATGCAACCTTGTCGGGCAACAAGAAAGAAATGGTGGGAAGTTTCGTTTTATCACAGAAGGTTTTCTTTCTACGAAACACAGAGAATGGAGAAGTTCAATCGCAAGGGTTCCAAGGTTTAATAAAGGGTCTCTTTCAATTAATATTGGCGCCTGAGATTCCAGGTTTAATATCAATTGAAGGGGGCACTGTTTGGGATAAATCTGAACTTTGGGCCAGAAAGAGAGTCGGCCCAAACCCAAGGCCCAGACGAAAACTTAGGAGGCAGGAAAGGGGCTTTCGGCTTGGCACAAGTTACAAAGGCCACCTACTTACCTGCTCAAATACCACAGGGGTGTAGGCTGATCAGGCACTGCACAGCCCAATAAAGTACTTTATTGGTGGCATCCATGTAAAAAAGCTAATGAGTCATCACCAAACCGCATTCGGGCACAGCTGTTGCTACAGGAACCCAAGCCAAAGTCGTCTATAAAATGAGGAAGAGAAGACATAATTAAGGACACTCAAACAAACATACAAATGCAAGCCAAAACTCTGCTTAAACCAGATTTGCCTTCAAACGAAGCTGTAGTCAGCACAAGTCTTCATCCCATTCGGGATAAACCTTCCTTTCCAAACCTCTGTAATAGCTCTGCTACCTTGTCCGCACTTGTGGTAGTATCGATTCATTTTGTATCCTCTCTACCCCTCTAAGCTTTCAGACCTTTGACAGAGCCACAAAGATAGGAACCTGTAAGAAGATCAGCCTTAGCCGATAAGGTTCAAACTTGCCCGACTGTCTTTGCTCTGTCTTTGTCTTTTCTTTCTTTTAAAAGCATAATAATATGTTATATATTCCCAGTTATATACAAGTTGTTTCTAGCAAAGTCATGATGAAAAGGGTTCTTCAGTACTTGAATCCGACTTGAATATATCTTCAGTGTTCAAATCAGATCTAAGTCCTAAGCCCGTGGGCATGTAATTTGGATCAGTTTAAAAGTCCTTGACCTCAAGGCATAAAAAAGAACTTTATGTGGACTTAACCCATCCACGACAATCCTTGATAAGCGAGAAGTCCGAAGTTACTTGGGGCTCAAGTAATCAATCTATTTCTTCGTTTTGTTTCTATTATATCCTGATTATTAGAAAAGGCTTAAGTATGGAGTGAATTCTGATAGAAAGCCTCAAGGCCTATACCTAAGGCCCCACAAAGGCATCTATTTGGACTCACTCTATGTTGCGGTCTAGATGGTCCGAGTATAAGGATTAACTCTGATGAGAAGCCTCAAGGCCTATACCTAAGGCCCCACAAAGGCACTCATTTGGGTTCGTCCTACCTCTCGGATTCAGGTAATCAAAAGTATAATAGTGATAAGACTCCGGCAACCATAAAGACCAAATATGATGTGTCCAAGCACTGGTTTAGTTTGACAGGAAGCCTCAAGGCCTATACCTAAGGCCCCACAAAGGCACCTGTTATATCTAACTTAGTTTCTCGGGCATATGCATATTCAATCAAAACTTAACATCCATTCAACATCTGCCATACTGAAGATGGCAGTGGCACGCCTGAGCACCACAAAGTTAATCTTGATTGTCCTAAGGCCCCACAAAGGCACCTTTCAAATTAACTATGTCCTTCTCTTTCAGTACTGCCCGACGAGCCTTGCCCGAAGAGTATCTTGCCCGACCAAGACTTGCCCGACGAGACTTGCCTGACCGAGCCCGAGAAGAAAGCAGAAGTTCGACAGCAACCCTCAACCGACGCCATTCTCCCAGGGGAGCTGTGTGCTCGTCCCCCAGGAAATCCTTGCGACGAACAGATAGTTTCTAGCTGTCTAAAGTTCGCACGACTCCTCTTCATGGACACGCCTTGCGCCTGCAATAGTTATGACTCTTCTGGTTTGCAAAAATGGGAAGAGGTTCTTGATATGTTCAACGACCTCATTGATTGGTTGAAAAACGAAAGGGAGTTACTTGTTTCCGTAGCAAAGCTTGAGGTCATGAAAGAGAGACTGTCTCGAGAGGATGTGCTAACGGATAAAAGTGGATCAGAGATATTGAAGTGGATGTACGCGATGAGGTTTATAGATGTGCTAGTGAGAATGGTTTCTGCTTGTGCATGGGAAGGTTTGTGACTTCAGACGAGGAGAATATGGTTTGGACCCCAGGGCTCTTGGGCTTTGCCAAGGTTGTTAATCAGAGTAAACACCTCAATGTTGTTACCAAGCATATTTCAACAATCATGCGGGTTAGGCCATCTCCAACCGAGGACTGGCCAGAGGGCTCCTTTTAGCACTCTGGCCCTCCAAGATATTAATGTTTTAATGAACAGTACAAAGCCATATTTGCCTCCATCTCCAACCGAGGGCCAAAGGACCATAGGGCTCGTTTTAGTCGTATCACAAAAAACCGTCTCCAACCGAGGTCCGAAGGGTCAAACATAATTTATTATTTAAATTTAAAAACTACAACAACTTAAATTTAAAAACAACAACTTAATTTTAAAAACTACAACTTATATTTAAAAACTACAACTTAAATTTAAAAACGCCAAATTAAATTTAAAAACTACAAATTAAATTTAAAACTACAAATTAAATTTAAAAACAACATTAACTTAAATTTAAAAACTACAACAACTTAAATTTAATATCCATAATCAACATCATCTTTATCATCCACCATTGTAGGAGTATAGTTAGAGGTAAACAACTGCCGCCAAGTCATAAATTTTTTTTTTCCTATCGAAATAGGCCTTACTCATTGGAGTGTAATTTGACATGTTCCTTTCCATATTCTTATCATCCATATCTTCTTGTATTTGTTTGGCCCGTTCTTCATGCCTACACTTCCTTTCTTCTGCCTCAAGGGCATTTTGCTCTGCCATTAATCGCAGTGAGGCCACCACTTCATGTTGAGCGGCGTAATCATCATTTGCCTTTCCCTTTTCCTTCAACCTCTGTGCCTTGTTTCGTCCCATAGCCCTAGGTATGGAACCTTCACCCGAAGACTGATTTTCTACCCTTGTTTGTTGAATGGTAAGAGATCCATCTTCACCCATATCTGCAGTTAAGGATGCAGTTCCAAACACCGGTGTAGGAGCTTTATGTTGAGATGGATTTTCAAATAACACCCACCCTTTACAAATTTCCCAACAACTGTGAAACTGAAAGGGTTTTGAGCTGCTCTCCATATACAATTCCTCTGCTTGGCATACCTAGAAAATATAATTAAAAAAATTAAAGGAAATTAATATATGAAATTAAATGTAATATAATTAAATATTTAAAATAAATAGTGAAAACACTTACTTCGTCGTAGTAATTAGCGCTGCTTTCATGTCCACTTACGGCTGCTAACAATGCTTGATGTCATTTGTTCAAACTTGGCTGAAGATGTTTCTTCCATCTTGAAGAACAACTCTCGTGGTTTCGGATATTCAATGGAGTGATGCCTTCATAGAACTCTAAGTATTTTTTGGACACACGAGTCCAAACACCGTCCTTTGTTTGATAATTGCCCCTCACACTATCTTCCGACACCCATCTATAAGCCTTGCAACGAGCTTCATCTTCTTTTCGGATCCAAGCCCTATCTTTCATTGCAGACGAGGCTATTTCAAAATTATTGAAAAAATTGAAGGATAGATGTAGATCATGAGTAATTGGTAAAAGTTCATAAGATTATTAGGTGATGGCGGAACCCTAGTGCTTTCTTAATTTGATTTCTCCCAAAACAGTTTTCTTTTTCCTCTATTTTCAATATTGCAGATTGTCTTATTTTTATTAATTAAATTTGTTTTTATTTTAAGTAGGTTATAAAATCAATCACCTCAATTTCTACTTTACAATAATTAATTGAAATTTGATTTGTTTCGAATTATTTAATAATCCCTATGGAGAATGACCTTGCGAGATCCGTTTATACTATAACAACCTTGTCATTCTTGTAAGTATTATAGGAGTTTTTATCGCATTCACATGAGCAGTAAAATTCCTATCAGTGACTATCCGGATTTGTATGGTGGAGGGAGGCTTCATTCGTCGGTTTGAGAGAGTTGCAGGCTTGCTGCAGTTGCTTTGAGAGAGAGATAGAGAGATGGTGACTGTCCGTTGGGAGTGGGATGCTTCGAATGAGGGAGTGCGAGGAGACTCACAGAATCCCTATAACAACGAGCGATCAATATCAAATTTCAACAATCCAACGGTCTAGCTTAATCCTAATAATAATTTGTTGAAAAATATTAGTATTTAGGTTTATTTTAGTATTTGGGTTTTGCTTGTTAGTTTAGGATTTGGGCTTAGCCCATCCGAGTTAGGGTTTCGTAGGTTTAGTTCTCTATAAATAGAGCTTGTAATTTAGTTTGACAATCAAGTTAGTCACAATGTAGCCTTCTAGGGTTTTGTAGCCGTTTTGGCATTCCTGTTCGTTTAATAATATTCTTATTATTTTTGTTAGTCTTGTTCGTTACGCACTCTGATATTCAACTTAATTATATATATTATATTTTATTCATACGGTTTCCGCAGTTAAGTTAGACCGAATTCCGTGCCGAATACTTTGGGATCGGTTTGGGATGTTGTACCGAATATTTTGGGATTTTCGTTTGGAAACTTTAACGACAATCTCTTGGTACCGTTCACTTTAACGAAAATTCATATTTTTACACTAAAATGTCAATCCTGGTACTATTCACTTTACCCTTTATTTTGTCCTTATCGTTAAAACTCAAAGTTTTCAAGCCCTTTTCATTAGTTTTCTTTTTTTCGGTTTAAGTTTTTTCCGGTTTGGGGTTGGGATTTTCGAGATTTTTTTCCATATGTACGTATGCATCATGCAAGCGTAGAAAAATTTGTCCAACAATCGTCTCATATAAATATTTGAACCTACGAAATTTACGTAAGAAGTATATATTTAGTATTTACGTATGTATGTTTAATTCATATGACCGTTTTATATATTTGAGAAATGGGTTTTGTGTTGGTGGGTGTGGTGGGAGAGTGATTTTTCTTGCTTCATATTCTTATACATGTTTTCCCTTTCCTACTTCAACGCAGGTACTACTCGAATCTTTATTAAAGATATGATACAAATGTAATATGAAAATGTAATAAGTGTAGCATTACTTTTTTTTTAACTAGTTACGTACGTGCATGCAATGAAGCTTTTTCTCAACATATTATTTTATTTCTTTATTTTAGGAACAAAATTGACATATTATTTAAAGTACAAATTTTATTTCTTACAACATGTGTATTTTGATTTTGGCTAAAACATAACAATGTCACTAAATTAAGTCTCTATATAAAGGGGGAAAAATTACAAATTTTTGCGAACCAAAATTAAGGTTGGGAGATATTTGAGATAAAGGAAAGAACGGGGAAATTAAAGGAAAGAACAGAATTTTGTGACCTTTTCTACTTGTTGTGTCAGTATATAATTTAGGTAGGGTTTTTCAACATGAAGCAAAGGAGTGTCCAGCTTTTGAGTAATTTATGTGGATTAACTTTTGAGGAGTGTTCCTTAAGATTTGGTGCTTTTATGGCTCAACAGTGGGGATGCCTGGATTTGAAATCGGTGAGCACCACATTAAAAATTGAACGCAATGAAAAGACCAATTAAATGAAACTCATGAATCTCACTATGACCTTTAGACTTGGCAGTTTTTGACACGACACGAAAACGACACGAAAATAACGGGTTTCGGGTCAACACGATAACTTATCGGGTCACTATCGGGTGACCCGTTAACGGGTTCTTAACAGTTATACACGCGGGTAACCCGTTAAGAACCCGTTAATAACGGGTTCGACCCGTTAAGAAAAAAATTATTTTAATAATTTTAAAGTTTAATTACTAGAAGATTTATTATAAAATACAATAGTCATATTAATATATACAATATATTCTATATTAAATATATAGTTTTGTATTATCGTTCTATATAAATTATAAAAAAAATAAAAAAAAAGTTTTAGTCATTATTTATTTTTATTATGAGAGTTCCTTATTATCATTACTAGGATAAATTTTACATAACATATTCTTGTCCAAAATTAAAATATACTAGTATAGTATTTGTATATGCAAGAACAAAGAAGACATACATACAAGTATGAAAAATGTGAAAGAATATATAAACACTCGTGATTTATCATTATTCCTCCACGAATAGATAATTGTTACACTTATATTATCATTTAGATTTTTAAAATCCTTCAAACCCTCATGAATAATGTTTTTTATTTGAGGGCAAAATTAATAAAATTAATAATAATTATTGTAGAAGTGTAAAAAATGTAAAAATATATATATACAATCACTCATATATAAAAAAATGTAAATGCTTTAAATTAAAGATCAAATTTATTCATTACATTCTTATAGGGTCGAAGAATGTATATGTACAAAATCATTAAAATCGAAGCTAAAATAACCGTTAAATTGTAATTTTTCGTTTATAACCGTCGAAAACTTTTGTTCCATTACGTAATCTCTGAATGTTTGTTTTTTATGATTTTTTAAGTTTGCAATCTCGGAATGTGTACAAATAAGTTTGACGGTTGGATCGTTGAAAAAAGTTTCGTATAATGCATATTGCGTCAAAACGGTATATTAGACAAACACTTAGAGTTAATATTATACTTCTATTAAGTATAAAATAAGTTTTTGTGGTATCCACTAGTGTAAATACTTTAAATTAAAGATCAAATTTATTCATTACATTCTTATAGGGTCGAGGAGTGTATCTGTAAAAAATCATCAAAATCGGAGCTAAAATAACCGTTAAATTGTGATCTTCGTTTATAATCGTCGAAAACTTTTGTTCCATTACGTAATCTCTGAATGTTTGTTTTTTACAATTTTTTACATATGCGATCTTGGAATGTGTACAAATAAGTTTGACGGTTGGATCGTTGAAATTTTTTTGCAGAATCAATATTGCGTCAAAACGATACATTAAACAAACACTTGGAGTTAATATTATAGTTTTATTAAGTATAAAATAAGTTTTTGTGGTATCCACTAATGTAAATACTTTAAATTAAAGATCAAATTTATTCATTACATTCTTATAGGGTCGAGGAGTGTATCTGTAAAAAATCATCAAAATCGGAGCTAAAATAACCGTTAAATTGTAATTTTTCGTTTATAATCGTCGAAAACTTTTGTTCCATTATGTAATCGCTGAATGTTTGTTTTTTATAATTTTTTACGTATGCGATCTCGGAATGTATAAAAATAAGTTTGACGGTTGGATCATTGAAAAAAGTTTTGTAGAATGCATATTGCGTAAAAACAGTAGATTAAACAAACACTTAGAGTTAATATTATACTTCTATTAAGTATAAAATAAGTTTTTGTGGTATCCACTTGTGTAAATACTTTAAATTAAAGATCAAATTTATTCATTACATTCTTATAGGTCGAGGAGTCTATCTGTAAAAAAATATCAAAATTGGAGATAAAATAACCGTTAAATTGTGATTTTTCATTTATAACCGTCGAAAACTTTTGTTCCATTACGTAATCTCTGAATGTTTGTTTTTTACGATTTTTTACGTATGCGATCTCGGAATGTGTACAAATAAGTTTGACGGTTGGATCGTTGAAAAAAAATTCGTAGAATGCATATTGTGTCAAAACGGTAGATTAAACAAACACTTAGAGTTAATATTATACTTCTATTAAGTATAAAATAAGTTTTTGTAGTATCCACTAGTGTAAATACTTTAAATTAAAGATAAAATTTATTCATTACATTCTTCTAGGGTCGAGGAGTGTATCTGTAAAAAATCATCAAAATCGGAGATAAAATAACTGTTAAATTGTGATTTTTCGTTTATAACCGTCGAAAAGTTTTGTTCCATTACGTAATCTCTGAATGTTTGTTTTTTATGATTTTTTACGTATGCGATCTCAGAATGTGTACAAATAAGTTTGATGGTTGGATCGTTGTAAAAAGTTTTGTAGAATGCATATTGCGTCAAAACAATAGATTAAACAAATACTTAAGAGTTAATATTATACTTCTATTACGTATAAAATAAGTTTTTGTGGTATCCACTAGTGTAAATACTTTAAATTACAGATCAAATTTACTCATTACATTCTTATAGGGTCGAGGAGTGTATCTGTAAAAAATCATCAATATCGAAGATAAAATAACCGTTAAATTGTGATTTTTCGTTTATAACCGTCGAAAAGTTTTATTCCATTACGTAATCTCTAAATGTTTGTTTTTTATGATTTTTTACGTATGCGATCTCGGAATGTGTACAAATAAGTTTGACGGTTGGATCGTTGGAAAAAATTTCGTAGAATGCATATTGTGTCAAAACGGTAGATTAAACAAACACTTAGAGTTAATATTATACTTCTATTAAGTATAAAATAAGTTTTTGTAGTATCCACTAGTGTAAATACTTTAAATTAAAGATAAAATTTATTCATTACATTCTTCTAGGGTCGAGGAGTGTATCTATAAAAAATCATCAAAATCGGAGATAAAATAACCGTTAAATTGTGATTTTTCGTTTATAACCGTCGAAAACTTTTGTTCCATTACGTAATCTCTGAACGTTTTTTTTTACGATTTTTTACGTATGCGATCTCGAAATGTGTACAAATAATTTTGACGGTTGGATCGTTGAAAAAAGCTTCGTAGAATGCATATTGCATCAAAACGGTAGATTAAACAAACACTTAGAGTTAATATTATACTTCTATTAAGTATAAAATAAGTTTTTGTGGTATCCACTAGTGTAAATACTTTAAATTAAAGATCAAATTTATTCATTACATTCTTATAGGGTCGAGGAGTGTATCTGTAAAAAATCATCAAAATCAGAGATAAAATAACCGTTAAATTGTGATTTTTCGTTTATAACCGTCGAAAACTTTTGTTCCATTACGTAATCTCTGAATGTTTGTTTTTTACGATTTTTTACGTATGCGATCTTGGAACGTGTACAAATAATTTTGACGGTTGGATCGTTGAAAAAAGCTTCGTAGAATGCATATTGCATCAAAACGGTAGATTAAACAAACACTTAGAGTTAATATTATACTTCTATTAAGTATAAAATAAGTTTTTGTGGTATCCACTAGTGTAAATACTTTAAATTAAAGATCAAATTTATTCATTACATTCTTATAGGGTCGAGGAGTGTATCTGTAAAAAATCATCAAAATCAGAGATAAAATAACCGTTAAATTGTGATTTTTCGTTTATAACCGTCGAAAACTTTTGTTCCATTACGTAATCTCTGAATGTTTGTTTTTTACGATTTTTTACGTATGCGATCTTGGAACGTGTACAAATAATTTTGACGGTTGGATCGTTGAAAAAAGCTTCGTAGAATGCATATTGCATCAAAACGGTAGATTAAACAAACACTTAGAGTTAATATTATACTTCTATTAAGTATAAAATAAGTTTTTGTGGTATCCACTAGTGTAAATACTTTAAATTAAAGATCAAATTTATTCATTACATTCTTATAGGGTCGAGGAGTGTATCTGTAAAAAATCATCAAAATCGGAGCTAAAATAACCGTTAAATTGTGATTTTTCGTTTATAACCGTCGAAAACTTTTGTTCCATTACGTAATCTCTAAATGTTTGTTTTTTATGATTTTTTACGTATGCGATCTCAGAATGTGTACAAATAAGTTTGATGGTTGGATCGTTGAAAAAAATTTCGTAGAATGCATATTGTGTCAAAACGGTAGATTAAACAAACACTTAGAGTTAATATTATACTTCTATTAAGTATAAAATAAGTTTTTGTAGTATCCACTAGTGTAAATACTTTAAATTAAAGATCAAATTTATTCATTACATTCTTCTAGGGTCGAGGAGTGTATCTGTAAAAAATCATCAAAATCAGAGATAAAATAACCGTTAAATTGTGATTTTTCGTTTATAACCGTTGAAAACTTTTGTTCCGTTACGTAATCTCTGAATGTTTGTTTTTTATGATTTTTTACGTATGCGATCTTGGAATGTGTACAAATAAGTTTGACGGTTGGATCGTTGGAAAAAATTTCGTAGAATGCATATTGTGTCAAAACGGTAGATTAAACAAACACTTAGAGTTAATATTATACTTCTATTAAGTATAAAATAAGTTTTTGTAGTATCCACTAGTGTAAATACTTTAAATTAAAGATAAAATTTATTCATTACATTCTTCTAGGGTCGAGGAGTGTATCTGTAAAAAATCATCAAAATCGGAGATAAAATAACTGTTAAATTGTGATTCTTCGTTTATAACCGTCGAAAACTTTTGTTCCATTACGTAATCTCTAAATGTTTGTTTTTTATGATTTTTTATGTATGCGATCTCAGAATGTGTACATATAAGTTTGATGGTTGGATCGTTGAAAAAAATTTCGTAGAATGCATATTGTGTCAAAACGGTAGATTAAACAAACACTTAGAGTTAATATTATACTTCTATTAAGTATAAAATAAGTTTTTGTAGTATCCACTAGTGTAAATACTTTAAATTAAAGATCAAATTTATTCATTACATTCTTCTAGGGTCGAGGAGTGTATCTGTAAAAAATCATCAAAATCGAAGATAAAATAACCGTTAAATTGTGATTTTTCATTTATAACCGTCGAAAACTTTTGTTCTGTTACGTAATCTCTGAATGTTTGTTTTTTATGATTTTTTACGTATGCGATCTCGGAATGTGTACAAATAAGTTTGACGGTTGGATCATTGAATTTTTTTTTTTGTAGAATGCATATTGTGTGAAAACAGTAAATTAAACAAACACTTAGAGTTAATATTATACTTCTATTAAGTATAAAATAAGTTTTTGTGGTATCCACTAGTGTAAATACTTTAAATTAAAGATCAAATTTATTCATTACATTCTTATAGGGTCGAGGAGTGTATCTGTAAAAAATCATCAAAATCGAAGATAAAATAACCGTTAAATTGTGATTTTTCGTTTATAACCGTCGAAAACTTTTGTTCCATTACGTAATCTCTGAATGTTTGTTTTTTACGATTTTTTACGTATGCGATCTCGGAATGTGTACAAATAAGTTTGACGGTTGGATCGTTGAAAAAAATTTCGTAGAATGCATATTGTGTCAAAACAATAGATTAAACAAACACTTAGAGTTAATATTATACTTCTATTAAGTATAAAATAAGTTTGTGGTATCCACTATTGTAACTGCTTTAAATTAAAGATCAAATTTATTCATTACATTCTTATAGGGTCGAGGAGTGTATCTGTAAAAATTCATCAAAATCGGAGCTAAAGTAACCGTTAAATTGTGATTTTTCGTTTATAGCCGTCGAAAACTTTTGTTCCGTTACGTAATTTCTGAATGTTTGTTTTTTACGATTTTTTACGTATGCAATCTTGGAATGTGTACAAATAAGTTTGACGGTTGGATCGTTGAAAATTTTTTTTTGAACCGCCAGTAATAGATAATTTTGTAGTAGTGAAACCTTAAATTTATTTAACCGTTGATTGTCATTTACGCTTTATTTTTCTTACTGAATTTCATTTTTAAAATTTTATTTTTTGAAAACATGATCATCTGGCGGATGTAAGAAGATGATATCACGTTTCGATATTTACGGTTAACTGAAATATGAGTCAATGTCATATAATTTGTAAAAACTTTATAAACATCAAGCAATATTTTCACTAACCGTAAAACTCTAAATATAAATAAAATATCAACGATCCAAACCGTTCATCTACCTGCACCCTCTAATAGATCATGTTTTCAAAAAAGAAAATCTAAAAAAACGAAATTTGATGAGAACAATGAAGCATAAATATAAACAACAATCAACGGTTAAATTTTGGTATATGAATTATATGATTATAGTGGCGAATTTCGAAGTTAAGCTCTTCATGAAAGTTATAAAGCTTGTTATTACGAGTGTTTATATATTTTTTTACACTTCTACATTAATTAAAAAACTATTAAAGACTTTAGGTAAGCGAAAATATACTTAAAACAAAATTGTGTTTTTATGTTTTGGATGTGATAATATGGAATGTATATACTTATTTAGTATTATGTTTTTCATTTGATTATTTATTGGTTTAAAATATATTTTCCTTAACGGGTAACGGGTCGGGTCATATTACCTGTTAATATTATTGGGTCGATTTCGGATCGGGTCATTTTACCCGTTTATTTTAACGGGTGTTACACGACACGATCCGTTAAAATATCAGGTATGACATGAAAACGACACGAACACGGAAAACACGACACGAATGCCAAGTCTAATGACCTTCTTTCTCATGGTAAAAAGGTAAAAATGAGACTTTTTCTCAACATATTATTTATTTATTTTATTTTAGGTACAAAAGAGACATTATTTAATTTCACGCATAGACAAGCTACTATAAATTAACAAGTACATATATATAGAGCACACGTACTAGAAATTAAATGGGAAATAACAGGGAGAAATTAAATGGAAAACTACGGAGTGCCTAACTTAGTGTTGATGCTAAGCGAGCAATAGACCACACCATTTGTATGAGAGTGAGTATGATGGGAGAAGTAGCAGCAATGACAGAAATAATTTTCCAAGGTGTGTTGAAATATTTTTGTTTCAGATCTGCCTTCCATTTGTTCCACGGCTTTTCGTAGTAATCGTTGAGGTCCTTCGCAAGAGTAGCATAAAAGAATTCGTCTCTGAACACCAAAACACCCTTGCCAAGGCTGTTAATCAGATCATAGACACCTCATTGTTGTCACCAAGCAGATTTTCAACAATTCCATTCTTGACAAGAAATTCCACATCATTTGGGGTGTTCACAAAATTATCCATGAGGATGATATAATCATTGAAGTAGTTGCAATTGCAATGGCATTGCTCAAAGGCAATAAGGTTTCGGAGTACACGCTCCGTGTGATCTTGTTTTTTTAGATTTGCTATTTTCAAAATTCCGTCTTTGAAACATATATCAAATAGATTATTGCTTGATCTCGCCTCAAACTTGACTCCAGCCTGGTGTAGTTTCGTCATGCTGGGTACAGCTAGTGTTTCGACTGACCCTCGATTTTCATTCCCTTCCTCATCCGTTGGTAGATTTAAAGTTCAAATCAAATCAACAAAATGCTCGACTTTAAAACTAGAAGGAGATCCAGAATCGTCTCTTTTCACATAAAAACTCGTTGATTCCTTGCAGAACTTGTAAGAGAGGTCAAATACTGAATGCACCTCCGCAATGGCAAAGAGATCCTCAAGAATGAAAAATGGCAGCTGATTTTCAAGCAGAAGCATGTCAGGCCTTATAATTGTTTTCAACCATGGTTTGTAAAAGATGCGGTCATTGCTATCGGGCACGATATGCCCCCGGTCCCTCAATAAGAGCTCAATGATGAACGCGGCATCCGCAAGAATGATTCTTACAAATTCATCACTGCTCAACTCAATGGTCTGCGCATAGCAACTGCGCAATTCCGTTTCCTTGCCCTTTATTTTCGTCACATAATCTGCCAAGCGGACCTTTGTCCGATCTAAAAAAATACTGCAGGTACCTCTTCTTGTGTTCTTCCATCTCTTCTAAGCCTTTCTTGCCATGGTGAATCGGACCTATAGAGACTACTCGAGGTGTGTAGGCCTTTTCATTTGCACACCGTAGTTCTTCAGGAACTGTGTATACAACACGAAGCGGACAACGGAAGCAAACCATCCAATTCCTTACTCATTGAAGTTACCAACGGAATGTGTGGGGGTTTCCAATGTCATACGGAGCTTCGTTGCTTCCTTCCATTTAATGCTGATATCTTTGTTGTTCCAAATTGTAATTACTGACAACGAGATGATGATCACCGACACAACAATAAACAATTTTTTTTCGGTAATAGAGAAAATTAATCCAAGCATTGAGAAAATATGACAATAATAAAAACTAATCCAGATAATAGAGAAAATTAATCCAACTATTGCAAAATATATACACCCAAAAAAAGTAAATTTTATTGTATATAATTATGAGGAGCGCGCTTAGTCAAATTGAATTAATTTCTTCTATCTACCCTCTTATATTTTTTTAAATCAACGTGGAATGAGAGAAAAATATAGAGCAAAATAGTAGTATTTGCAAATAATAAGTCATAAACTTGTATTCTTGTAGTATTTTTATAAAGTTGCCATGTTCCACTATGCAATTGAAAGAGGTTATTTTTTTTGTTGTTATTTTGATATTTTCGCAACAAAAAAAAAAGGACAACCCAATAAAACTAACAAATATTCGACAATAAAAAAAAAACTAAAATTAACAAATCATTGAATTGTCCATTTATACAATTATTCGAAAACATGTCTCTATAGGCAACAAAAACAACAACAACAAAACATTTTCCCACCAAATGACAAATAAATTGAAAACATCAAAAAACATGTCTCTATAGGCAAAAAAAATATATATATATTTTCCCTCTAAAGACGTCTAAAAAACATAACTTATTCGACAATAAAGAAAAAACTAACAAATCATTGACGTAACCCTTTAATTCATCACCAACTGCTCAATTGGAGCCATATAGATGTCGGTGTGTAAAGTTGGCTCCATACAAGATAAGGGGATGTGGAGAGGCATTTCGCATTGGGGAAGTACACTAATAATTTAAAAGTTAAATATAAGTAATTCATTCCTAATTATACGCAGTCTTTTGATGATAAAACTTCGCAGTTGAGGGTTATTGAGCTGGATGTCATCCATATATTAGGTCTAAGTGGTTAATTGAAGACAATATAGTAGTGCAGGTTGTACTAAATAGTGGACACTTATAAAACTAAAGCACATATCCACAACCAAACTATTCAACTCAAAAATATTAAAAAGAAGGCTGCATCATTGAAGATGATCAAATAAATTGAAAATATCAAATAACATAAATTAACGGATGATGTAGAAAAATAATTAAATCAATCTATAATAGTGAACTAGTTTGCATAAATCACTAGCTCAAGTTGTCCACAAATTGATGAAATGTGACATTCATATAAGAAACCAATCCGTTCTTATCTCAAACATGAATCCTTCTTAACTTTGGCTGATGACAACAATCATAGCAGAGTGACATCAACAAGGTTACTCATTTGGCACATGAAGATAGACGGACTTTCATTTAACAGACTATATAATTGGGGGAATGAGGCCAATAATTGTAGAACAGAGGCATGCATACAACCATTCAAACTTAAAAACTAAAATCTTCAAGAAACAAAAAATGCATTTTTTCTATTTTTTATCCTTTGACTGTTCAAAGACTAGAAATAATAGACACGAGTGTGTAAGGAAAGAAAATGTGTACATAGAAATTACTTCATAGCAGATATGAAAAGTATTGAGCTTCTATTCAAACTTAAATGCAATGAAATGCATATCAACTTTTCTAAATAATAAAACATCTTCGGAAAATTAAAGGACTTTTCATGTGCTTATAGAGAGTTGGCTACTCTCCGATTTATCAATTGATTTTGGGGAGTTTTAACGAAAATGGCCTGGAACTATTCATTATTAATCATAAGGACATTTTGTGTATGAACAGTCCATAATGGATCAAGTTCTTTTCTTTATTTACTCTTATGCCATTACAGTGGTCCACAATGATGTTGACATTTCTGTCTGGGAATACATCATTTTACATTATGCTATTAAACTTATGCTAATTTTACAGCTAGCTCTTCAAGCTTCCATCATGTTGTCAATGTTATGTAGCTCTTCTTCTGACAAATTATTCCAATACTGTTCATCGCCTTCTACTAGCTCCGCATCTCTTTCTCTATCTTCTTTCACCTTGTAATATATTTCTGCTGTTTCTTCTTTGAAATTTTGGGGCTTCCAATAAGGCTGATGACTGATTCTTGTCTTGCTGTAAATATACATCTCTTCTTCTTCTTCTGCTACTAGTACCATGTCATACCTAAAATCTTCAAACTCATCTAAAGCAAACATTTGGATCCCTCTAAATTTTAAAATATCTTTGTATGAAGGAGTCCACCTATGTGAGGAGATAGAGTTTAGTCTAAAGGACTCTTCATTGATCATGGCTATATGCCTAGCTTTCTCCTTATGCATATGTACATACCAATCTGGAGGACTACTAATAAAACTTATGCAAATTTCCTTCCACCTTTCTAGATAATCTTCTGCTACTTTTATAAGTTTTTCAGGAAATGATTCTAGTTGAGAAATACGGTTAATAAATATTTTATCGAGATAACCAAACTCTAATAGTAAGGCAGGTGTAACTTCTACCACATTATGCTTTTCCTGATGCTCATAACTAAAATGCCATGATTTAAAATCTCTCATGTTAATCCTAGCCACAGCTACGCTAACCTCTGGTTTACAAATACAATTTTTATAGTACTATCACAAAGACATGGAGGATACATCTTTGTAATAATATTCATCCCTAGTTTTGGATCAAAGATGGACTGATACAAGGCGCATTGTAATTGTAATTGTAACTCTTTCAAGGACTGTGATGCTCTGCTCATGATCTCATTTTGCATATATGTTGGCATTATTCTTAGTTTCGCCTTTGAAATTTCTTCTAATAAGACATCATCTAATATTAAGTCTGAAGATATATTCCTAAGAAAACTTTCATATTTTTCTTGTTTTTCTTTGTCACTCAGAACCTGATGCTGATCATTACTTTGATGTTGCTCCATTTCAACGTCTTCTTCTAAGAGGTCAATCTTAATTTCTTCTATGGGTTCATTAGCCTCTTGTTCTATGGGTTCAATAACCTCTTTTCCTTTATTCTTATGCTGATCAATTTCTAAACCTATTTTCAATTCTCCCTTCAAGGTGTCACTTGCCTTTTGCTGCATTCTAAGAGATTGGAGTTCGTGGTTCATTTTGGTAAATTTACCAAGTAATGACTCATGGTCTCTAGAGATAACTTGAAGGTTGTGCTCAAGAGAATGAATATGCTGCTGGTTTTGGTGGAAATTAAAATTAAAGTTATCAAACTCTTGTTCCAAGGCTCTAATTAATTTTTCATGACCTAACCTCATGCTTGGCTGCTTAATTTGGATATTCCAGAAATTATCTAAGAGAACCTGCTGCCTATCAAAAAGCCCTGGTACCCTTGACCTATATCTCAGAGTTGGATTTCTAATTCCTTCAACAATATTGCTATTAAAGCTGAACGTAGGTACTGGTGGTGATGCTGGTCTGCTCATGCTATTTTGAAATCCACTGAATGGTGGAGGTTGATGGTGCATCATCATGCCATTGAAAGAAATTTTTCTGCCTTGCAGCCTTGTGCTATTTGCTGATGATGGTCCACGATATTCCATATCTGTTCAACAAATTAATCTTGATAAGATATCAGCTAATGTATTGTCATTACCTTTTATATATTCAAAAATTGGTTTAAAACCATTTCCTGTAATTGAATCAACAAAATTGACTCATCTTCGGGTTGCCTGTTTATTAGTATTTATCTTATTATAATGAGAAACTATGTTTTGGCAATCTGTTCTAATCGTAAATAACTCATTATGTAAAAACAAAGAAAATGCTTCAAGTGAATTAATTATCCCTAAAATTTCTAAATCCGTTGATGGTAATCTTGACTGTACATCACTAAACTTTCCTGAGGAATATCTACAAACTTGTTCGTCAGACTTTGGAGACTCCCTATGCCTTTTCTGGTATAGTATAACTGCCCATCCTAATGATGAAGCATCTGTTTCAACTATCTTGTAACTATCATCTAATGGTAATGTTAATGGCTTAAGTTTAGTAATTTCTTGTTTTATTTTTTGAACTAATTTAATATCTTCACTATTAAAATATTTTTGTCCTGTTTTGCTAGTTTTACTATGTAAGAATGCTATTTTTCTTCCTAACTCAGGGATAAAATTTCTTGCATAATCTAGCAATCCTAAAAATGCTTGTAACTGTTTCTTATCTTCTAATTTGTCTGGAAATTCTAACACCTTTTTAGCTATATGATCTTGTAATTGTATTGTACCTGACTTGATATACATTCCTAAAAATTCTCTATCTTGCTTTTCAAATGTTATTTTATTTTTGCTAATCACAATTCCATTATTGATAAATTCTTGTAATACTATCTCTAAATGCTTCCTATGTTCATTTTTATTTTTACTATGTACTAAAATATCATCTACATAAACACTACAAAAATTATCATATTTCTTGAAAATTTGGTCGATCTTTCTTTGAAAGATCGATGGAGTATTTTTAAGTCCAAATGGCATAACGAGCCACTCAAAATGTCCTTCTGGACAAGTAAAAGTTGTCAACTCAATTGATTCTTCTGCTAATCTTATTTGCCAAAAACCTGATTTACAATCAAATTTGCTAAAATATTTACTCTCTTGAATTATATTTATAAGCTCATCCTTATTTGATAATTTATAACTATCTTCGTATGTATTATCATTTAATCTCTTATAATTATAAACTATTCTAGCCTTACCTCTTTTTAGTTCCGAATGTTTTCTTACAATAAATGATGTTGATCTATATCTAGACTTAGATGGTCTAATTACTTTTAAATTTAACAACTCTTTTATTTGCTGCTCAAACTCTTGTTTATCTATTAGACTACAAGGCATATCAGCTGTCTTAATGGTTAAATCTGGGTTAATTATATCTAATATTGCTAGTATTTTATTTTTACTCCAATGTAACTGTGGGTCTTCTCCTATAATCCTAGTTTGTTCTGCTAATTGTAACAATTTTTCTAAACTCTTTGGTCTATCTAACTGTAATATTTCTATACAGGTTCATTCTTCTAAAATCGGGTATTCATGTTCAAATATGTCTTCATCAAACTCTTCTACGTTATTATGCTCATCATTTTCTTTTGAGTTTTTTAAATGATAACTATCTTGGCCACTAGGCTCTTCTATACTTATGTTTTTGTATGCTTCTACAGTATTACTTTGGTCAGTTATTGTAATGCCTCTTTTGAAAAATGTTATGTTAGGGTTCATAAATAAAAAACCTTGCAAACTTTTCAAAAAGTTTAATCCTAAAATAAATGGATATGATCCTACTGGTGAAATAAATGTTAATGGTAAATTAAATTGTTGTTTTTCTACTTTAATAAACTCATTATTTATACAATATGTTAAGTAAACTGGTATCTCATCAAATTGTGTTATTCCTACTGGTTTTGCTAATTTTTGTCTATATTTTTCTGGTACTAACTCTTCTCTTATGACACTCTTTGTACTCCCTGTATCTATCATAGCTATGGTTTGTATCTTATGTTCTTTTGTTAATTCTATTTCGCAATTTATTGTGATTAAAGAACTATTTTTTGGTTTTTCTATACTATGAACAATATTTCCTAATATTTCAGATTCTGCTGAATTAACTTCTAATAACCTATTACTATAACATTTTTCACATAATATTGAGTAAGTATTGTAGTATTTATTTGCAACTAATTTATTACACTTATGACATTATTTTGGCCAACCTAAATTAATGTATTTATATTCTTCTTCATGCTGTTCTTCTATGAATGCACACATATACTCTTCTAGATCACTATTTGTGCTACTTGAATCTTCCGAGTCTGAATCTATCATGTTAATACTCTCTATAATATAAATATTCTCATTATCACTTAAATTATCTAAACTGTATATTGACTGAATATTCTCATCTTCTTCTAACTTAAACAACTACTCCACATGAATAACATTTACAACTACTCTTATCTTTTGGTGCTTTATATTTCCTAATCCAAGGTCTGCCACTTCTTTTTCTAAATTGTTTTGGAATATATTTTCTTTTCCTATATGTTCTTGAAGGTCTTATACTGAAATTCTTATGTTGTTTGTAGGGTTTATATGGCTTATATTTCTTTTTGTATATTTTCTTATGCTTATTTTTTTTATGGCAACCATACTGTTGTGGTAAATCTATATTTTTACAACTCATATAAAATTGTTTCCTAATTTGTCTCTTAGCCTTTATTTGACTACACTCTTGTCTAAGTATATCATATACATGTTGAATTCTAGGTTCTATAGCAATATTATTCTTCTTTGGATGCTTTTGCCATTCATTTCAATTCATTTCACCTATTGGTCCTTTTATTTTTGTCATATAAGTATCTAATAAATTAATATCACTAATTCTACCTGTTCTTCCTAAATATTTAAAGAAATCTGTTGTATACTCAGCTATATACTGTAAATCGCAAATTTGTAATTGTTCTAAATTTCTAATTGCTCTTATTTGTTCTTGTTCGCTTCTGCCATCTAACCTATTATGATCTAAAAACTCTTGTTTAATCAAAGTAACAAAACCATCAATATTGAAATGTGTTTTAGCTGCCTGATGCTGTTCTGGATTTTGGACTTTTCATGATTGGAAATAATCAAAAACTAAATCATCCAAAGTATGTTCAAAGTAATCTAACATGTTTTGTGAATTACTAAAATCTAACATTAATGCTGCATGTACGCAGCCTTTTTCCCATCTCTCAATCGTTCTTTTCCAATCTTGTGGATCTACATTATCTAAATTTAATATATTACCAGCTATATTAATTTGTTCTAACCCTCTCAAATATCGAATCCTATTATTTCTAGGTTTTATCCTACTTTCTTCTATACAGTCTACTTTTGCTTTTTCATTATATTGTTCATTTGTTGGTCTCAAAAATTGTTGATCGGTTCTGCTTGCGTGTCCTGGATTTTCTACTCCTGATGTACTGCTTTCTTCTGCTGGATTACATTCTACTTTCAATTCTAATAAATTATTATATTCTTTTGATCCTAAAATGTGTTCTACTCCTATTTCTAAGATTAAAAATTTCATTTCGTCGTCTGAAATTTTATGTAGTCCTAAATCATATGTCTTATATTTTTCCAAATATTGTTTTTCATCTAAATGATCAATATCTTCTATAAGTTTATCTACAATATGATCAAAATTTTGTTCAACTAAATTAATATTTAAATTATCAAAAGCCATATGTATACTTTCATTTTCAAGTTCACTCTCATCTTCGTCTATTTTTTCTAGTTGCTTATAATTACTAAACCTAATTGTTGCTTGACCTGTACTAGTTTCATATATTTGTACTTTATCTGGTTGTCTATTTGGTGCTACTTGTAAATTAGGCAATGTCCACTGAGTTCCTTCTAAAAAGCTATTATCTACGGGTTTTGCTTCTATCATATTTACATGTTTACTGCCAAATGTTTGAACTAAATTTTGAAACTCTAAATTAAACTTATGATTATATCTATCAGACAGTTTACATATATACATTAAGCTAATACACAAATTTTTATACTCTCCTTTCATATTATAATTTTTTGTTCTTATGCTCACTTTAATATATTTACTAAATTCATTAATCATCATAACATAATTTGGAATACAACCTATGACTGCTAAGTTTGAACTTAAGTCTACTTCAGCTGTTGCTATTGCTGCTTGTTGGTGATTATCTTATCTATCATCATATATGTATACTAAAGCTTTTCTACCTACTTGTGCTCTGGTTAATCCTACTATTCCAATTAATATTGTTCCTATATGAATCTGACTAAAATGTGATTTTCTCACATGAGTAACTGCTTCTTTACTAATTAGATTAAGTGTGACTTCTTTATCAATACAACTAACTTCATGTTGACTGATGCTGCTTACAATTCTACTTATGTTTTCAAATAAACCTAATTGATACAAGTTATATTTATTTTTCTGTGTTCTCTCAAAACCTCTTCGAATAAATTCTTGTGCTTCTTCTTCATTTGGATAAATATCTTCCGCTCTAACTACTTATTTTCCTTTTTTCCTAAAGAGTTCCATTTTCTATTATCAAAAGGATTTAGCTTAGGTCTTCTATTATTATTTGCACTCAAAGTTAAATTTTCTAATTTATCAAGCAAGGATGATGGAAGTGATGAAGATGCATTATGTAAAACTTGGTTTATTTCTGCTATTTGTTCTTCAACTTGATCTAATTTTTCAGCTAAACTTAAAACTAATTGGATAATCAAATTATTTTGCCTAATGGGAATATTACTACTGGATACTTGTGTTGAAAAAATCTGTTAATCCTACTGGTTCTTTATCTAATTTACTAATTTCTTTCAAAGCTTGAATATATTTTCTGCTAGTTCTAGATCTGTCATTAAACTAATAATTTATCTATTTTATTATGCAACTTATCTACTTGTTCACTTAACTCTTTTTGTACTAATTGAATTTTTTGAACTTCTAATTTTAGCTGTTCAACTATTTCTAATGATCTACGTTCTACTTGCTTCGGCTTACTATCTATAAGATCAACAAGCTCTTTTATCTCTCTTTTGCTAGGAAACCTTTGAATATTTCTATTATTATCTTCTAACTGAGATGTAATATAGTTTAAATTTTGTCTAATTATTTTTAAGGAATTTTTCTGAAAATGTTCTAACAACTGGTTTAACAAATGATTATGCTTATTATTTTCTAATTTTATATTTTCTGCTTGACTAATAATAAGATCTACAATAGTATTGGCTTGTGAATTTTCTTCACTATGCAAAATATGATTATATACTTTCTTAATGCAAAATAACAAACTAAACTATTTTGGTCTAAAGTTATTTTTCTTTTTTGAGGTTCACTAATTTCTAAATTAAGATAATCTATCATAAACTACAGTCTACCTTTCTCTAGGGTTACGGCTAACTGGTTTCTTAAAAAGTCTCTTTCTTTTCTCATGGTCTCTAAAACTTGATCTGTTGTTCTTTTTGCTTCTAAAACTTTATGTTGCACTTCTGTGTTATTATATTTACGAATAAATGAAGGATGTTTAAGATATCCAAGATAAAACTTTTGCTTCTTCAAAGTACTATTAATTCTTTTGGATATATATGCTAATCTTTTCTTTATGCTAGTTATAGTTGGATGTCTGGGACAATAAATACCTGGTAATTGTGGTTGACAGGGTCTACAGGGACAATAATATCTGTTGTTCATATATAATAAACAAATATGATATAAGTTGTATCAACGACTTCTATCCTCAAGGTACTTTACTATTATAATTATACTATTAAAATGTTAAACTTGGCTCTGATACCAAATTCGCAGCGCATGCTCGATTAAATAGTCGGATGACCATTATAACAACTAGACATAGAACCTTGCACAGAGAACTCGACATGTTTCAGCATGACGGCCACTCACAGTACAAGTATAAGGCCTTAACGGCTAAACTCAGAGGTACGAAGAACTCAGAGGTACCCTGGTTAATGTCCAGTTATTTGTATGGCAAACATTCAACTATAACAGAGTGCTCGAACAAAGTATGATCGTCAGTTTAGCAGGTTAATAATATAACCACAATAGTGTTTCCCTATTTTGGACTAGAAGTCTAATTAAACAAACACACTAAATAAGGAAAAGAAAACTTACTTAAGGCTTGGAGATTGCTTGAATATGTACACTTGAACTTTTATTGATATATGGAATGTTTACAGAGATAGTTGTTTACAAGAAAGTGATTACAAAGAAGTGTTTACAAGGATGCTATGAAGGCTATGAATGCCTGAGTGTATGAAGTGAGTATGGTGTTTTCAGATGTTGAGATAGGTGTGTGGTATTCAGGTGTATTCTGTATGGAAGGAAATGCTCCCTTATACACAAAAGCTGATTCCTAAACAACAAAATAACTTTTCAAGATTTACAACTTTTTGATAGTGACAACACACTGTTTTTGAAAGCTGTCAGCACTGTTTCTGAAAACTGCTGAAGGCCACGTGAATCCATATTGTCTTGGTTGCTGCAATGTTTGCCACCTTATCTTTGGCATGCAAAATTTTTCTGAAAATGTCATCTTCATTGCTGAGCAATCTTGTATGGATGTGTGAAGGGCATGATTGGCATTTTTGCTAAGTTTTGTCCTGATGATTAAAGTGAAACTTTTAAGGGTGTTTTGGTTAGTTTTCCATTGATTTTATTAGGGTAAAACCTCAATAGTTTCTTCATTACAAATGGTAGACAAGCTGATCAATCAATTTCTTCGAGCTACCTACCCATATTTTTCTTCCAATATAAAAATATGGTTGATTTAATTCAATGTTCAAAATCGTTGATTGATTTGACACGTATGGACAGAAAAACGATATCTAAATTGAATGATTTTTTTTTGGCAGATATGATCTTTAAATAATGACAAAGATAGTGAACGGTTTTCATTGTGAAGTTCATAAGTCGAAGATACATTAATTATAAGTGGGAAGGCAAATAGGTTCTCTGGAGGAACACAAGCATTATCTGCTATTTAATTACGATCATTAATCATGGATGATTAAAGTTTATTTTGATTAAGAAAAATTCCTACAATTCATGGATAACTTGAAGAAACTTAAAAGAAAATATGGAGGGAGAAACTTAAAAGAAAATATGTGGCTTTGGCAACCAAGCCAAATTCAGTACAATAAATAGAAAATTGTTGTGGCATATTTTATCTGACAAGATTAGGGTGGCCAGCGGCAAGGAGAAGAGAGAGTGAGAGAGATGTGTTTGTAGAATTGTAGGGGAATGTGTGTGTTATCCCTCCTACATAGTGCTTTATTTATAGTAATAGAAGGAGAGAAGATATTCCTTCATCCCCAAGGAATATAAGTCCATATAGGAAAGGATAACTAGAATCAAATCTAATCTAGGATTTACACAATTACACTTAAACTAGGAATGTTTACAACACTCCCCCTTGAGTGTGTAAATACTCAAGGTAGATTCAGCATCATGCAGAAGTTGAGGAAGTCGACTCGTCGGCACTAATTCTAATGAACCACCCTTATTCTCAATAAGGTAGGAACTTGTATAAGTAAGTCTCACTAAAAAAACCCTAAGGCTATGGCCAAAACCCGAGTAGGGACAAAATCCATAGTCTAAGGAAAAATGCGTGAAAAATGCAAAGTCAAAAGAAACGTCTAGGGGACATCATTAGGGATATGACCAACCCAAGATGAGTGCCTCGTTAAAACCTAGTTAGGTAGCAAAAACCCAGTGGGAAAATGCTCCTAATTGTAGGGAAAATAGTACATTAAGATAAAGCAAGTACTCTTCAGGATACTCCCCCTGAGTTTGACACAATTCCAAAGAGAAATAGCAATGTTACAACTCACAAAGTTTACGCATACCAATTCCATGAACAAGTTTCTGAAACGTCATCTTCGGCAGTGATTTGGTGAAAAGGTCGGCCAGATTTTCTTGTGAACAGATTTGCGTGACTTTAATCTTCTGATGCTCTTGTTGTTGGTGTGAAAAGAAGAACTTCGGTGCAATGTGCTTGGTGTTGTCTCCTTTGATGTAACCCTTCTTGAGTTGTTCGATGCATGTTGCATTATCTTCAAAGATTGTCGTCGGGACATCAACGGTGGGATAAAGATCGCAAGGGATATGGCCCATCACTGCTCTTAACCCAAAGCATTCTTTAGTTGCTTCATGTAAGGCGAGAATTTTAGCATGGTTAGACTAAGTGGCAACTTTGGTCTGTTTAGTTGACCTCCAAGAGATTGCGGTGCCTTCAACGGTAAAGACATAACCCGTTTGAGAATGCACCTTGTGCAGATCAAACAAGTATCCTGCGTCGGCATAACCAACAAGGCGAGAATCGACTCGAGAAGCAGAGGGTGCGACATTACTCGAGGATCCGTAGGGATAGAAGAAGCCCAAATCTATAATACCCTTATGCCAGTGCAGTGTCTACGTGTAGGTGCATTACTGTTTCTTAAGAAAAGATTAACAGCAAAGGAGATGTCGGGTCTAGTGCATTGAACTAAGTACAATAAAGCGCCTATCGAACTTAGATAAGGAACTTCAGGCTCCAAAATTAAGGAACTTCAGGCTCCAAAATCTCTTCATCATCCTCCTTCGGACGGAAAGGATCTCGTTTTTGCATCTAGCAATCGAACAACCATAGGAGTACTCGAAGGCTTCACTTTATCCTCATTAAAGCGGCGCAACACCTTCTAGGTATAGTTCAATTGATGTACTAGGATTCCACCCAAACAATGCTCTATCTCGAGATAGAGACAGTGTCAAGTTTTACCTAGATCTTTCATTTCAAATTCTGACTTCAGGTGCGCGGCAGTTCTCGTAAGCTCTTCAAGAGTTTCGATGAGACTCATGTCGTCAATAGATACTGCAACGATCACAAATCTGGAATGTGACTTCTTAATGAACACACAAGGGCAAAGTTTGTTGTTCACATATCCCTGACTAGTCAAATACTCACTTAGACGGTTATACCACATTCTTCCGGATTGTTTCAAACCGTAGAGTGAACGCCTCAGCCAAATTGAGAGCTTGTTCCGGGGTTTGGAAATATTTGAACCAGTTAATGTAAGTCCTTCGGGAACTTTCATATAAATTTCCGTATTAAGATCCCCATAGAGATACGCGGTTACTACGTCCATCAGCTGCATACTCAGTTTTTCAGAAACTACGAAACTGATAAGATAACGAAAAGTAATCACATTCATAACGGGTGAATAAGTTTCGTCATAGTCAATCCCGGGGTGTTGTGAGAAACCTTGTTAAAAAAGACAAGCTTTGCAACACACAATTTCGTTCTTTTCATCACGCTTTCAAACGAAAACCCACTTGTAGCCAACGGACTTCACATGTGGAGAAGTAGGAGCTACAGGTTCAAACACCTTAAGTTTCGCAAGCGAATCAAGTTTGACTTGAATTTCTTGTTTCCAGTTTGACCAATCAGTTCTACGTTGACATTCATCAACGGAACGCGATTCAATGTCATCGCTCAACATGATCTTAGTAGCTACTGCAAATGCTAATGCATCATCGACAATCATCTCATTTCTACACCACACATCATCTAAGCTAGCATAATAGACCGAAATCTCATGATTCTCGGGAGGAGGATTCGTCTCTTCAAGGATGCTTCCATTATCTAGAATTTCCTCATGAGTTGGATAGAATGAGTAAGCGATAGGCTGATTCACGGTAGGCTCTTCAGGACCTTGTGCCGTCGATTTCCTCTTCCGAGGGTGTGAATCCTTTGAACCAAGAGGTCTGCCACACTTTTGTGTAGGGGCAAATGATTGGCTAACCGCTAATGTATGTGGATCACCAAGATTGGCGTCCTGAGCTTCCAGGAGGGAAGTCCGTCGTACATTTAGTACGTCCATCTTTGCAGGCGTATTCGCAGCTAGAATGTGTGATCTTGTCATGCGCGCTAGATCAGTGAAAGCATCTGGCATGCTCTGAACTATGCTCTGGAGATCTAATATGCCCTGCACTTCAATTTCAGACTGTGCGGTGTGGAGATCTAAATGAGACAAAGTGTGAGTCGTCCACGATAATTCTTGTCGTTTTTCAGGAACTTTGACGTTCTTATCTCCCCCTAATGACGGAAGACTGTCTCATAGAAGTGACAGTCCGCAAAACAAGCGGTAAATAGATCGTCTATCAAAGGGTCTAAGTAACGAATAATCGAAGGAGATCATATCCGACATTGATTCCCATCATTCGCTAAGGCCCCATTTTTGTATGAAAGGGTGGCGAGATCGACACATATACCGCACAACCAAAAATGCGTAGATGCCATATGTCGAGCTCATATTCGGTAACCAACTGAAGGGCACTGAATGGTTGTGTCGCAACAGGCCTTAGGCGGACCAACTTTGCTGCGTGCAGTATTGCATGGCCCCAAGTAGTGATCGGGAGCTTGGTACGTATGACCAACGATCGAGCAATCATTTGTAAGTGCTTAATGAAAACTTCTGCTAGGCCGTTCTGGGTGTGAACATGGGGTACGGGATGTTCAACTTCAACCATAACCGACATGCAATAGTCATCAAAAGTTTTAGATGTGAATTCTCCAGCATTATCCAATCGAATAGATTTGATCAGATAATTAGGGTGGTGATCCCTGAGCTTGATAACCTGAGCCAACAGTTTGGAGAATGCAGCGTTCTTTATCGACAACAAGCACATATGTGACCAACGTGTGGAAGCGTCAACAAAAACCATAAAGTATCTAAATGGTCTGCAAGGAGGGTGAATCGGTCCATAAATGTCCCCCTAAATCCGTTGTAGAAAAATGGGAGGATTCAAACGAATCTTGTCATAAGAAGGCTTAGTAATAAGCTTTCCCATGGAACATGTTTGACATGTGATTCCTTGGATCGAACCTAAACTTCGAGTTAGTGGATACACGTGTGATGATTTGAGGATTCAGCGCATTGCTATTCATCCACGATGTCCCAAACGATCATGCTAAAGTGTAATTTCGTGCGTAGTCCCAGTAATAGGGTCGGCCACATAATGGCATTCTATAGGGCATATGGTCGTAGTATACAAATCACTCAGGGTACGCTCTATCTTTTCAAGAATACGCATCTAGCCATTTTCTTAGGAAGTTATGCACAGAAATTCAACTTTGTTTTCTACGTGGGTTTCAGCAACGTTCTTCCAGAACGTGGAGAATAGAGTGCCTCATCAATGGTCAAGATTGTACCATTGGACAACATTATACATGCCTTACTGTATCCTTCCATCAGGTTGGATGGGCCTGAGAGAGTTGTCAAATGTGCATTCTTAAGTATGAAGTTAGCGAAATGGATGCGTTCACGCAAAACGGTGTGTGTGGTTGCATTATCTGCCAGACAACTAACTTTCCCACTAGTAATTCGTAGAATGAAAAATTAATTTGAATTGGTCACATGCATAAAAGTTCTTAAAAAAAATATCAATTCAAAATAATTTCATTTTTTCAGGGATGGTAATTAATTAAAACTTAATATAAAAAAACAAATCACCAACAAATAATCCAAAAATAAAGGAAAAATTGTTCAAAAATCAACCAAAAAACAAGGGGGGTTCGTCCACTTAGTGGAATTCGGCCCCAATTGTCTTATTTCATCGAAAAAAATAAGTCTATGTCTAAGATTCTAATCTTCCATAGGGGTGCTGTCTTCTTGAAAGTAAAAAATCTCCATCTTTGTAGTCTCCGATTCATCCACTTGCATGAAGTTTGATTCAAACTTCTTACGACGAGAATGATATTCATCTACAACCTTCTTGGGAGCTCGGCAAACACGGGACCAATGGTCCTTTGAACCACAGCAATAGCACATATCTGCATCGATAGTTTCAGGTGCTTTGCCCTTATTCTTGAAGTTCGGGGCCTTGGGAACGAGGTTTGGGTGCTTCGGGGCTTTATTTCCTCCCTTGGATGGGCCTTGACTCTGTTGACCTTGGTGGGATGGCTTCTGGCCGCCCCTACTGCGCCTCTTTTGGTGTTTTGGGTGTTGGTTTGTGCTATAATGTGCTTTAGGCACATCAGTAGCCCCAGTAGGTCGAGCTTGATGATTCTTCATCAATAACTGATTTTACTTTTCAGCGAAAAGTAAAACAGAGATCAAATCCGAGAACTTAGGGAACTTCTGAGCTCTATATTGTTGATGCATGACAATTTAGAAGCAGAGAATGTCGAATAGGTCTTCTTCAAGAAATCCTCTTCGGTCAAAGTTTCATTGCAAAACTTGAGAAGTGATCAGATTTGACAAACTTCAGAATTATATTCATTCACAGACTTAAAGTCTTAGAAGCGCAAGTGTTATCAGTCGTGTCTTGCTTTAGGCAAGAATATGTCCTTTTGGTGATCAAAACAATCAGCCAAAGCGACCCATAGTGCACATGGAAAGCGTCATGGATATGTATTCAAATGAAGATCATAACAGTGACTTTTTCAGCTTCGCCAACAGGATCGTCCATCGCTTCTTCAATAGCAAGATGCAAGTTCTTTGCAGTGAGGTGAAGCTTCACATCTTGAACCACTTGAGGTAGTTTCTTCCAAAGACCTCCAACGCGGTGAAGTCGAGTTTGTTCAAATTCGACATGTTCTTGTCACAAAATAGATGGACAAAATGTGGTTAGTGTAATGGAGAAAAAAAAAATCAATCCATTCACATAGAAGTAGAACATACAGGTTCTAATGAACATGTATTGGTTTAATTTTGCATGAAAAAACTTCGAGTTTTCATGGGTGATGTTTTTAAGTGAAAATTTCAGGTTTTCAAACAAGGCATATTTATACGAAACTTCGAGTTTCAAAATATTTATGAACTTTAGGTTATATATTCCTGCAGGCAAACACAAATATATATGCAAACAAATATGCAAAAATAGGATTTTTAGGTCTATAATTATAATTTAATTAATTATTTTGACTTTGGGCCAAATTAAAATGTGGGTGAAAAAATATAAAACCCATTGGGCCTAAAATAATTAGGCGAATAAAACTAGGGGCCCAAAAAAAAGATATATATATAAGCCCACGAGGTGGCTTAAAAAAATGTCATGTGACCTAGGCCCAAAACTGGGCTAGGGTGTCTCAGGTGGGGCTACAGGCCCACATAGAAAGGAGAAATCAAAGGGGGCCTGCAAAAAGGCAAGCCCTAAAAAAAACAGGTTGCTAAAAGCTGACCCCTAAAAAAATGTCACTCGGCCCGCTGCAGGCGGGTGGCGGGCCCAAAGGGATTTTTTTATATATTTTTTTCACGGTTTGGAAGGAACCAATTAGGCCGAGCCTTAAGTATTGGGCTACTGTAGGCAAGCCTAATTAAAGAAACCTTTTTTTTTTCTCTCACGGACTGGTTAAGAAACTAGGCTGAGTAACAAAGCCCAATAGGGCTCGAGTGGAGTCCAAAGACACCCCAGCCATAGCTGGGTGCATTCGCCGGGGAAGAAGGTTGGTACCACTGCTTCAGGCGATCGTGCTTTGAGACTATGGTGCTTGGGGCGAGGCTATGGGTCAATGAAAACTTCAAATATGAGCGGAGATTGAAAAATCTTGACGTTCTATCAAAACCCTATAAATTCGAATCAAAATCTTAGAGAAATTCCGACGAGATTCGAGAATCTCTATCAATTGGTGTCGGTGACGAGCTTCAGGCCGTTAAACATGGTGACCCGAGGTGTGTGGATGGGCTGCAGGCCATCCTGTGATGGTGGAGAAGCCATGGTGGGCGTCAAGGTGTTCTGGGTTTCAATATGGAGCCCACGACTCCGACTTGGGGACTCGATGCAGGCTGCAGGCCTGGCGAGGGAATGGGCTGGGCCATCGCAGGCTGCTGGCTTGGTGGCTTGAGGCCTTGCATGGTGTAAGGGCACGGGTTCGAAGAACCCTAGGTTCCCAATTGCAGAAATTTTATTTTTTTCTTTATTTTTTTTAATTCAATTCTTATATAATTTGATTTGATGCATATGTAATTCAATAATTTCAATGCATGTACATATATTTGATGCAATTCATAGCAAATATCAAATTCACATAATTCAACAATTATGATTATGATGCATACAAAATTTATGTAGAATCTAAAATTCGTAAAACGTAAAGTTGGGTCATCCATCATGGTAAATGTTCATGCTATCAGGGCTGCAAAAATATCGAGATAAAAACTTTTTTTTTTAAGGAACTTGATTGTGTGATGATATGGATGAACTAGTTTGATGCAGAAAAATTCTCTAACGTCAGATTCATAAATGTAGCGGTAGGAGCATGCTGATAACGTGTTGTGGCCTATTTTATCTGACAAGATTAGGATGGCCAGCGGCAAGGAGAAGTGAGAGTGAGAGAGATGTGTTTGTAGAATTGTAGGGGAATGTGTGTGTTATCCCTCCTACGTAGTGCCTTTATTTATAGTAATAGAAGGAGAGAAGATATTCCTTCATCCCCAAGGAATACAAGTCCATATAGGAAATGATAACTAAAATCAAATCAAATCTTGGATTTACACAATCACACTTAAAACTAGGAATGCTTACAACAAAAATGTTATAGTGCATGTATATTTTCTTGTCGAATTATGACACGAGTATTTGAGAATTGAGATAACTAGATGTAGTTGAAACGACTAATCATTTGAAATCCAATTATTGTATTCCTTTCCTTGTTCAAATTATAACACACATGAATCTAATAGTCTAAACAAATAATTGTACCTTATAACATCGTCTAAAGTCCTACAAAATCGACTTTAATAATAGAAAAATGATAAGGAGACTCTATCAAAGTGGAATTTTCAGTGGATTCTCTGTCACTTCATATTTTTGGTACAATTCTCGTGACATCGTTATAAAACATTGTACCAAAAACATAAGGTGACGGAAAGTCCGTGGAGAGTCCCACTTTTGGAAAGAGTGATACATCACGTGTCTCTATGCAAGTGATTAGATTCTTGTGTTAAAAAATTAATAACATAAAAATAAAATTTCTCACCACTTATATAATTGCACGTGATGTACCACTTGTGTTACGAGTACAGAAAAAAAAATTTCTTTCACTTTTAAGAAAATCTCCTTAACATTTCTCTTAATAATAAACCGATATGTGCAAGAATAGCTTACCAGAATTTCAAGACTTCCTCTGTCGGCAGAATTTGAGGCTTGCAGGTTATAAATTATTGTAAAAAGAAATATTATATGGTATTATCATATAGTGACACGGGCACTCTTATGTAATGGCGAGAAGGTTAATAATTATATACTTAAACTATATTTTAGATATTATCATATAGTGACACAGGCACATGGACGGAGCCAATGAAGGCTCATTGGGGGCATATGTCCTCACTCAAGTGATTCGTTTGTTAAGTTGCCGATTACAATTATACAATACACACGCGTATCTTTGAAGAAAATATAGGTATCTAATGTCCAACGTACCTTCATACTACATATACTTCATATCAATTATTATATGAGCAAAGTGCTCTTGTTCTGTCATTCAAATCAAAAAATCTCTCTCCCGTGTAATCACGTATTAATATTTTTCTTATCACTCTACCACTTTTCACTACTACACTGAAATTTTTGTAACATTGGAATTGTGATAGGTCATCATTTGAAATCATCTCTATTATCATATTGGGTATAAACTATACTGTAATAAGGTTTTCTTTGTTGATTTTCAAGTTGTTCCCACTAGAAGAAATTTCTAGCTCCATCCGTGCACAGACACTCTTATACTAGCGAGAAAGTACATAATGGCATCGAATAGTTACTTACCTTTGGGTGTGGAGGTGCTCTGCAATATGAGCAAGCAATCTCCGCATATTCTTAAACCATTTTTAAAGCATTTAAATTTGAATGAGTATCATTGAAGCAGAAAAGTTGATGCATCTATTTTTCCAAACATGAAAACGAACAAAGAAGAAAGATTTTCCTTCCAATAAGGTTGTTTGTAAAGAAAGTTGAGGTTCTACCACAAAACCAATGACAATATGGGGAGTAGCTCAACTTCTTTTTCCTTTCATTAATGTGAGGCTCTTTTACATTCACATTCTCACATGTCTGCTCACATGTGACGAATTTTCAAGCCAAACACGTGGACAACACGAATTTGGTGATGTGTGGCCCGACATACTCTGATACCATAAAGAAAGTTGAGGTTCTACAATAAAATCAATTGGCAATATGGAGAGTAGCTCAATTTCTTATAAACCCTTACAGTGTTTCTTCTTTCACCAACGTAAAACTTTTTTACCTTCACATTCTGACAGTTTAACCATAGTAGAATAAGCCCGTAAGTGCATATTTTCAATGATTTCACAATGCTCACCGGGGACTCCATAAGTATATACACAGAGTGAATAAATTATGGGAGCGACGAGATGCTCATCATCAGTTTGTCTACTGAATCCAGTCTCCATTAGTTGGATCGTTGAAGGAGGTTGTTGGAAACAGATCAACAAGGTTGCATCTACATATAGATTATTGATGTAATGATAATATAAAATCACAATATAGACTAATATAAACAAAGCGTAAAACATAGCAAGTATATATGTATGTGATTCAAAACTGAAATTTGAATAATTATGGCATCTGTGGTTGAATTAAATCGTCTGAATTATAGTGTTTGTGTCTTCTTTGTGAAATAGTTTGGATTCTGATCAATTGTTAATAAGGCCTATGTAATGACCATGTGAATAAGGCCGGCCTTATTGGATTTACTAATGAGAAATTATAGAAACTATTTGTCTTGTTATTGATTCATTGAATTCCCGTATTTCATGGGATAAAGTGAGAGGAATGTTGAATTTCATGAGGCGTTGATGTAAATAAAGGCTTTTCTATTTGTAGTACTTAATTTCAGAACCTTAAAAAATAATGTTAGTTTTCATCAAATTCCTTACACTAAATATTGGCTAAAGAAAGTAAAGGACGTGAGTACCAACTAGCTATGGGTTAGTAAGCTTCTCAAGTTTAAATGACCTAAATACTCGCATTGATATGTAGTCGATTGCAGTACTAGAATAGTGTCATTTTCGTGATAAGTAATTTAAAGAGAGCACCCGAAAATGGATTTGTTCTTCTTGTTGTATTCAACAAGTTCATGCAACATTATTCTTCTATTCCAATGTCTTCACAAAGAGCAGCAAAACAGAAGTATTTTGCAACAATTCCTTACTCCATGCTCAACAAGCAACTGTTCATCCATTTCAGTGTTCACGAAATGATCCATATGATGATGACAAGCTAGTTTTTGGCTGATCCCACTTTAAACTTGACTACTGCCTGGTGTAACTCTGTGATGCCATCATTTTCTTTTTACCCATGTTAAGTTTGTGTTATTACAAGTATGACAAAGTATATATACTGATTTTTTTTTTGGCTGTTTCTTTTCTTCGTTCTCCCATCTCTTTTCCTTCTTGCTCTTATCTCCGTCACTCAGCTAATGACGACGACGAGCTATTTCCATTCGAAAGCCGGCGAATAGGACCTCGCCGTTTTACCAATCATCTCCCTTTCATCTTAGGAACAAAAAACACCAGTCGCATGCCTCGATTCGTTAGGGTTTCGTCGAGGATTTTGGAAAACCCTCAGAATTTTCCGACATTTTTGGGACGATTCCGGCAAAGATCGGCGTCGAGGTTGGTCTCAAACTGTAATACCTTGAAAATTTAATATATGAATATATGGAGACAATCGAAAATAAATCGATTTATGGTTATGAAGATAGAATTGGGAAATTATTATAATTCATGTAATTGTATTTTTGAGATTTTATGTTATTTCTCGAGAAATTATATTAATTCATTTGAGATCAGTTTTAAATTAAACGGGTTATGAAGATTGAAGTTTGGAAATTTATTAATTAAAATTCATAGACCGTACAAGGTCACAATTTATATTTTTGAATAGGGCTTGAACTCACGAACGCGTAGGCACAAACCGTTCGTGAAGCGGAGTTATAACGAAGAAGATATTAGCGTTTAAAGATAGGGGTAAAATGGTCATTTGACCATAATCTAGATCTCTCCAGATATTGCTAGTGAAGCCACGTGGAGGGCAGGGAGAGGAAGGAATGGGCACAGCCCAATCATAAAGGAGAACAAGGAGAGAAAGGACGGGAGAAGAAAAGGAGGAGGAAAAAGAAAAAGAAAAATAAAGGGAAAAACCGGGTCTTAGGACCCGTGCGACCCAACCGGCGGAAAGGCATGGAATCCGGTGGCCTCCAAGCAAATTCCTGGCAAGTTGAAGCCCCTTACCACCTTAAAATCATTCCTTATCATCCCCTCTACCATGTTTACAAAAAATTAGAAAAGATTTAGTTGTAGTTTGATGGAAATCCCACCATGGGTGTCGCGGGGGGACCTTGGTTGAATTCAACCATTTGTGAAACAATTTCATATAATTACCTCCACCAAAACCCTTCCCTAGATGTCAGAAACAAGGCCCAAACAACTAGAGGGGCGGCGGAATACCTAAGGTGAAGGATCGAACTCACCCATTTATAGGGTTTTCGGCGGGTTCGAGGCAATTTGGAGCATTTACATGCCAAATTGGACTTGACCTCAGGTATAAAGTTTGTTCTACTCTTTGAAATCTTTATTTTTGTAATTTTTGAGAATTTTTAAAAAATAGTTGAATTTTCCGGCGAGTCGGAGCGGCAGGTGCGGCGAGCCGACAGTTGTGTTTCTATTCGAATTTTGTTATTCTAATTATGCTTTCGAGATCTAATTGCTGTGATTTGAATATTAATACAATTGTGGTATACGTGAATTAAATGAATATATTCGGTTTTGGTTTGAAATGTGGAATTGTGAACTATGAATGGCTTGATCCCTGTTTAAGGTACGTAGGCAGTCTAACGAGACATTAGATGCAGCCATAAAATATGTGAGGTTAAATAAATTCAAGAATAAAGGTTACCAAATTGAAATTTGTTCAAGGAAGGAAATGGTGATAAAATATAAAAAAAAATGATATTATACATTTGGTATGGAAAATTGTGAATTATGGATCATGGATGGAAACAAGGCTTATAATTAAAGAATCGATAAATGGTAGCTAACTAATAGAGAATTTATCTTCTGTTGAGAAGTTTTAATAGAAGCAATTTGGAATTTAAATTGATAGTTTAATAATATGTTTTCATATAAATAAAATATATGGTTAGCTATTTAGGAAATTAAATCACGAAAATGTAGAATTGTGATTATTGATAGTAAACCAAACAAAAGTTTAGTTTGGGCCCATCACTAATATAATTATTATTTTCTGAATATTTCGGGACGGGGTGTGACAAAATGTATCAAAGCAAATGATCCTATATTACAACGTGAGATATTATTATTGAGTTTGGGATGTGAATTATGAATTGCATTAATATTGCATTATTTTATAAGTTCTATGACTATGACGAAAATTATGTGAAATGCATATATTGTAAAATGATATGCATTGAATTGAATTGAATGGGAGTAGTAAAATTTGAAAATATCGTATTTATGTTAAAGCTTTAAAGATAAGCATTTGATTAAGGTTTTGAATTAATCTTGAACTGAGTTGATATTATGATATGCATGGTGATTACATTAATTCACGATTTTTGTGATTAAAGTGACATTCGTGTTATATATATATATATATGTGGGATATATATATGTGATTTGTGTTGTGTTTGTGGTGAAATTTCCATGGTGATTATGAAAATTTCATTAATGGAAATTATGATTCGCATTGATATTGCATTACTCCCTAAGTTATTTGAATATGAGCATTTGACTCAAATTTTGGATAAATCTTAAATTGGATTGATATTATGTGATGAGTTATGAAAATATTGGATATTAAAATGATAATGGAATTGTGACATGTAGATGGAAGAGTTGTATTATACTTGGACAATTGAAAATTGAAATTGGGCACAATGACCCGTGGATGTGAATTGGGCACAATGACCCGTGAATGTGAAATTGGGCGAAAAAGGCCCGTGGATATGTGAATTGGGCAAAAAAGCCCGTGGATGTGAATTGGGCAAAAAAGGCCCATGAATGTGAAATTGGACGGAAAAGGCCCATGGATGTGGAATGGAAAAAAAAAAAAAAAGAAGAAGAAGAAGAAGAAGAAAAGGAAAAGAAAGTGTGATATGTATTGGCCAGGTATATTACAACCTTTTCCAACCTACTAGTCACTAAAGGGAAAGAAAAAAATGTGGTGGTGAAATTATTGTTTTGACAATGATAAGTATGCTAGGAAATTTTAAAATCTTATGGCCAATGATAATTATGTCTGGAAACCTTAATACTTATGAAGGTATTGGTGATTTATCGAATGGAAATGATTGATGAGGAAGTTTGAAATAACTCATGTAATTGTATGGATGGAATATATGGGAAGTGTTTGTGGATTTTTCACCGGGGAGATTGTTATGTGGTATTGTCCTATGATTGAGACTATCTTTAAATTGATACATGCACTGGTTGCATAATGGTGTGAAGTTTATATGATTAAATTAAGATTATGCATTATCTGCTTGGTGAGAAATCGGGAACTAATTGGTTTAATTATTACTTTCGTATTCATTGTATTAGAGTAAGTGAAAGTTATAAAATTTGTTGTTGACTGAAGTTTAACCTTATACTGTTAAGTTTGGCCAGATAAGTTGGAGCAAATTATCAGGGGCGGAGCCACCAAGGGACTAGGGTAGTCCCTGGCCCATCCTGACTTCATCTGACGTGTGAACCTCATGAAAGAAGATGAAGCAAACGACGTCGTTAAGCTGTTTTGATTTTAAATCTTTTCGGCTGTCTAATGAAACAATAAGTTTGGCAGGGGAGTTTTAAAAGAGATGTGCGATTTTAAATGGAAAAAGCAACCCCACTTCTGGTTCGATTATCTCACTTAACAGTAATATACACCCAATAATTTTCTAAAGCAACCCACCTTCTTTATTTGCAGACCTCTCCCCCTTTTCCTTCTTTTTCTACTTCTTTGTATTTTCTTTAGCCTTCCACAACCTACCTCTTACTTGGTTGTCTGGGTTTTTACATTTTTTTCTTCTTAGTATTGAATTTAAGAGAATTTTTTCAGTTTTGTGAGGATTACACAAATTGCATATGTCAACATGTTATGAATTCAACTTTTTACACACACACACACATATATATATACACATATTTGTGAAATGCCCCTCCTCATTCAGAATTCTGGCTCCGCCACTGCAAATTATATTGAATTTGCTTCATTAGTTTGATCACAACATGGATTATACAAATTGGACTGGTTCGGTTATCATAGTCATGAGTTGTCGTTGTTAAATTCGATTTCCTGATCGCAGTTGATGAAGAGCACATATTTTCATGACTATGTGATTAAAAAGGGTCAATTTCTTTAGCCGAAAGAGTCGTGATATCTAAATTTCTCTCATTGGGTTGATGAAATGTGATGAGTGCTCTGGAAATGTGAGTCCATAATTTAGGCGATCTGTGGCTACTTTAGAAACAATTTAAAAGAGAACCAATTGAAAAATAAAATAAAAGGGAAAAAAGCGTTGTAAAGATGACTAAGGGTAATTTAGTTTAATTGTGGATATGAATGGAATCATAGAACGGGATTTGATTTCGTTCAACGTGAACGGTATTGTGGTTTTGGTTTTAAAGTTCTTTCCATCACCTAGTAATGAGATTGGAAATTCCAATAATTTTGGTTGGAATTTGGTATTTGATTGGCCAATTCTAATGGTTTGGCTTGAAGCTTTTAATATTTACTTACCTATTGATGATCATAGCTTAAAATTTTGATATTGATTTGGCCGAAAGAAAATTATGGCGGGAATTTAGAATATTTGTTTTGCCAATATTGAGTAGGGCAAAAATTTTCCAATGTTGGCATCGCCAATGGTAGTGGTTAGAAATTTTGGGAAAGAATCGTGGTAACGGTTGTGTGTAGCTAATTAGAATTACGACTTAATGATTGATATTATTTTTGCCAAAAGTAATGGTAATTGGTAATACCCATAATTATGATTTAAAAATTTATATTTGTGTGATTGGAAATTTCCATATTTTGGCTGAGATTTTGATAATTACTTAGCCACTAATGATTTTGGCTTGAAATTCTGATGTTAAATTGGCTGAAGATGGTTATGGCTGAATTTTATTATATTGTGGTAATTATGCTAGTATATATCTAGCCAATGGTTGATGTGTATTTGTTGTGCTATTATTTTTTTACATGATAATGGCGTTGTCTTTATAACAAAAGAAGATCTTTTGGATTGTGAGTTGCACCATGTTGTTATCAAAGTTATTAAAGCTCTGAACTTTGGTTTTACTACCATATGTTACTTCCAAACATTTTTAGAGCAAATTTCCGTTATTGAATTTCCTAGTAGTGGATGTAAATGGTTGATGTGGTTCGATGTTTGGTATTTATTTAGCCAACGAGAATTATGGTTAGGGTTGATATTATTTTTGCAAATGAATGTGGTTGGGAATATGGGAGTGTAGGTGAGAATCCCGATTATAATTCATTGATTTGCTTATTTTTAAAACTTGAATAAAACCGTAGATTGGGATTATTATTTTAATCAACATAAAAGAAATGGTGGAATTAGTTCTAAATTTCTTTCGCAACTCGATGGTAGAAATCTCGGGGACAAGATTTATTTCAACAGGGGGTGAATGTAATACCCTGAAAATTTAATATATAAATATGTTGAGAAAATTGAAAATAAATTGATTTATGGTTATGAAGATAGAGTTGGGAAATTATTATAATTCATGTAATTGTATTTTTGAGATTTTATGTTATTTCTCGAGAAATTATATTAATTCATTTGAGATCAGTTTTAAATTAAACGGGTTATGAAGATTGAAGTTTGGAAATTAATTAATTAAAATCTGTAGATCGTACAAGGTCACAATTTATATTTTTGAATAGGGCTCGAACTCACGAATGCGTAGGCACAAACCGTTCGTGAATCGGAGTTATAATGAAGAAGATATTATCATTTAAAATCAGGGGTGAAATGGTCATTAGACCATTATCTGGACTTCTCTAGATATTGCTAGTGAAGCCACGTGGAGGGCAGGGAGAGGAAGGAATGGGCACTGCTCAATTAGAAAGGAGAACAAGGAGAGAAAGGAGGGGAGAAGAAAAGGAGGAGGAAAAAGAAAAAAAAAAGAAGGGAAAAACCGAGTCTTTAGACCCGTGTGACCCAACCAACAGAAGGGCATGGAATCCGGTGGCCTCCAAGCAAATTCCCTGCGAGTTAAAGCCCCTCACCACCTAAAAATCATTCCTCATCATCCCCTCTACCATTTTTACCAAAAATTAGAGGAGATTTAGTTGTAGTTTGGTGGAAAACCCACCATGGGTGCCGCAGGGGGACCTTGGTTGAATTCAACCATTTGTGAAACAATTTCATATAATTACCTCCACCAAAACTCTTCCCTAGATGTCAGAAACAAAGCCCAAACAACTAGAGGGGTGGCGGAATACCTGAGGTGAAGGATCGAAATCACCCATTTCTAGGGTTTCTAGCGGGTTTGAGGCAAATTGGAGCCTTTCCGGGCCAAATTGGACTTGACCTCAGGTATAAAGTTTGTTCTACTTTTTGAGATCTTCATTTTTGTAATTTTTGAGAATTTTTAAAAAATAGTTGAATTTTCCGGCAAGTCGGGTCGGCGGGTGCGGTGGCGTACGGCCAGGGAGCCGACAATTGTGTTTCTATGCGACTTTCCTTATTCTAATTATGGTTTCGAGATCTAACTGCTGTGATTTGTTTATTAATACAATTGTGGTATATGTGGAATTAAATGAATATATTCGGTTTTGTTTGAAATGTGGAATTGTGAACTACGAATGACTTGATCCCCGTTTACGGTACCTAGGCAGTCTAACAAGACGTTAGATGCAGCCATAAAATATGTGAGGTTAAATAAATTCAAGAATAAAGGTTACCAAATTGAAATTTGTTCAAGGAAGGAAATGGTGATAAAATATAAAAAAATGATATTATACATTTGGTATGGAAAATTGTGAATTATGGATCATGGATGGAAACAAGGCTTATAATTAAAGAATCGATAAATGGTAGCTAACTAATAGAGAATTCATTTTTTTTTTAGAAGTTGTTTTAATAGAAGCAATTTGGAATTTAAATTGATAGTTTAATAATATGTTTTTGATAAGCTCATATTTATATATATTTTACATCAAATACATTTCTCTTTTCTTAGTTAGTTCCTTATATTTTTGAGCTATTTACTTTGTTTTTGTGTTTTATGGGATTTGTCAAGCAAATAAAAGAAAAATAGCACAAGTAGGATTTTTAGTAACAAATTCGTCAAAACTGCCTGTGCAGATCAGCTGAATTTGGAAGCAATTTGTGAACAGCTCAGAATAAATTAGAGAATGAGCCTTATATGCTTGGAAAGCTACGAATGTCTATTTTCTGGAGCATTTCGCGGATTGTTAATATCATTTTTCTAGAAGAAGTTATGGTCGTTTTAACACTGAAAGGTTCACAAGAGACTGGGCAGTTTGTAACTGCAATGAAAGCAATAAACCCAATAAATCTAGCAGTCAAAACTGATGCAGCCAAGAAAAAGTCAGCTGACACTTATTCAAATATAAAAGGGAATGGAATTAAAGATGAGGATTAAGAGGGAGTAATTGGCATAAAGGCTATCCAAAGAGTTACAATTGTTTTACCATTTCCTCTCACTTATTGTCATCACTAAATGGCTATTAGTGGGTGAGTTAAAGAGAAGAAAATGATGCAGTAAGAATTGGTTTAAAACCAGCAGTGGGGAAGGAAGAAAAGAGGAGGAGGCCTTAGTCGATTTCTTTCGGTTCTATCTTCTCAAACTCATGTCCATCTTTTGTTTTAACTTAAGGATTGTGTGCAACTAAATTTTTAGTAGTTAGGGGCTGTTTTGAAGCCCCGAATATGATTACAAGTTTGTTATGACATTTCGTTTGAATTACTTTTATGAATGGATGAAAATTGGTTCACTACTTGTCTCATTGATGAATTCTTTATTTGTTTTCTATAGATGCATACGTAGTAAGCATATCTAGGATTCTAATGCTATGAATATGTGTGTGCCTGCCCTTGTAGAATGAGGACCTACATATATTCTAAAGTAGTATTTGTTAATTGCGATTAACATGTGAACCAATTTTTAGGATAAGTAAGACAACGCCAGTACTTACGATGCCTTGTGATGCCTCAAACTCTTTTCGTTCTTAATGATTTCTACTTGTAAATCTATGAAAACGCCATTCTAGATTGCATGCTAGGGACTAAGTTAAGTTGAAAAAACCATTCTCTTAACATACTAAATAAGAGTAATAGGTTGAGTTCTAACATTGAGCCAACTTGAGCATCTTCATCCGGAAGTAAAAGGAATTTGAATGATACATAACATGTTTGCATGATTATTTAGTGGTGGATAGCAATTCCCCTAACTCGTTGTTCTTAATTTATGAACTACTTCAAATTTGTTTCTGTCCTGTTTTTGTTCAATTTAATTTAAATAGAAAAAATTTCGTAGACTTTAGATAAGTGTAAGTCGGTCCAATAATTATTTTTCGGTGGCTGGTCAGTATGGACAGCAGCCCAGTTTTTGTGACGTTTTAAGTAGTTAGATAAAACAATCTTCTGCGGGAAAGACCCTTATTTTCATATGCTACAATTGACAAATCTTAGTGTTAATAAGGAAAATCAATAGGATATTTGTGTGCTACTTTGTGGTGTGCATTTAATCCTATCAATTTTCATATAAATAAAATATGGGGAATTTTAATAAAAAGAGCTTCTCCAAACTTTTTATTAACCAAAAACCATCTCTTAATTTTATTTAATAAAAAAGACTTAAATTTTAATAAAAAGGACAAAAACTAAAAGAAAACAGCCCAACAATAAAACCCCACGTGCAAAATAAAATTTTCTTTTCCAGCCATGCCCCTGACTTCCATTAGACTTGTTAGAATTATTTAGAATTAAACTTTCATTTATTTATGAATATGCAATTGCCTCATTAAAGTCTAAAAATCACATAAAAATTTAAAATAAAGTCAAACATTTTCTTAAGGATACAAATCAACACCCAATGTAATTAATTAGCTCCTAATGGTAAACCAATTGAAACCAGTGGAAAGGGTATGTTTGTGACAATTAACATGGATGGAGTCCATGTTACCTCTTCAAGTTTTCTGTCATCTAAAGACTCTGTTGCCTTGGAAAATATCTTGAGAGTTAGAGCTAACGGCATCTTACAATTACAAAGACATAAACCTCTTGTATAATTATAGCAAATAGTAAATATAATCATGTATGAATTATAACTTTTACCATATCTTTTGTTCTTTCTTCTACTATAGATATTGAGGGACAAGCTCCAGATTTCGAGAGTAAATGTGAAATGCTTTTAACCAATTGAGTTACAAATGTTTGTTATTTTAACCATATTTAAAAGGACGAACTTAGAAAAATCCAGGGTATATGTATACTAGCAGGATGTTTAGATGCTTATGTTGTCAAATTGTCAAATGATACCATTATTGACCGTATATATATTTTTTTATTAGAGTATATCATTCTAATTCTCCTTAAAATAAGGAGACACTATATATGAAACTGGACCAATAAGTATACACTATTTATGAAACCAAGTCAAGAATGATACATTATTTCTAAAACTAAACCAATAGGTGGAAACTATTTATACTAGACCAAGAAAAAGACACTATTTATGAAAATAGACAAAGAAAGAGATATTATTTATGAAACTGTACCAATTGCTATACACTATTTATGAAACGAGATCAAGAACTAGGCACTATTTATGAAACTAGACCAAGAACTTGTGAACACGGAAAATTCCTGAAACGAAAGAGACAAGAACGAACGTGCACAAACAAATATTTGTATTTTTTGATGGTTTTGGGTTACAATCTCTCTCAATTTTGATCATCTGATTCGATCTCCGTAAGGTGTTGATTGGTGGGTGTTTCGTTGATCCAAGGGCCGTCGAGGCTTGATCTTGGATGAACAGTTGGAAGTTTCTTCAAAGGGCCGTGGGCTTGATCTTTGAAGGTGGGTTTGAGCGGATTTTCAAGGTGTCGTTGGGGCTTGATCTTAAGGATGAATGTTTCTTCAAGGGCCGTTTGAGGCTTGATCTTGAATAACGGTGATGAGCGGATCTTCAAGGGCGTTTGGGCTTGATCTTGAAGAACAGTGATGAACGGATCTTCAAGGGCTTTTGGGCTTGATCTTGAAGAACGGTTGGATGTGTGGATTTGTCGACGTTGTTGATCCAAAGGGCCGTTGGGGCTTGATCTTGGAAGAACGATGAACGAAGAACGAAGAAGGCTTTCTTGATTCTTCGGGAACCTGGATGCTTGAGAGCTTCGGAGTTTCAGAGCTTCAGAGCTTCAAGGTGTAATATGAATTGGTTCCCTAAATGAATGAAATGGGTTTGTAGTTATAGAAATTTCCAAGGCCTAATTTTGAATATAATATTCCAGATGAAATAAGTCGTTTCTGCCAGGTGTTGACACGTGTCCTATTTGATGACTTTTCCAACTCATTTCAATTTTCGTTGAGTCACACGCTACGTGTAAAATTTATGTAATACATGAGCGTTGACACTTTGATTTATCGGTCAACATTTATTTACCGAAATTTCGATGTCTACAAATGCCCCCACTTCAAGGCGCGTCGTATACATGTGCTTGTCA